>VZRX01023084.1:39568-87285 GCA_013398075.1 Notiomystis cincta | reverse complement strand
AGGGCCGGGCCGGGCCGGGCCGGGCCGGGCCGGGCCGGCGCTGCCCCCTGGCTCGGCGAAGGGGCTTCAGCCAGCAGCGCCGCGCGGGGATGCGGCGGAGCTCCGGGTGGTGCCCGCTGTCGGAGGAATCCTCGCCCAGGCGTGGCGGAGAGGCCCTCACCGGGCCAGCGTCGACAGCACGGCCGGCTTCACATCGGCTTCCCATAGGGACCGCTCGGCTGGCAGAACTAGCCGAGTGTAACGCCGGGGTCCGCGCCACGCTCCGTGTCCTGCCGGTCCTCTGCCCTGCACCTCGCAGCCCGTGCCAAACGCATGGATGTGAAACCCATCTGAGAATCAGCATGGCTCGCGGGCTGATAGGCACAAAGCGACAGTGTGAGGCCAGCAGCTTTTGCGTGGCTCCATGGCGATTGTGCTGACGGGTGTTGGAAATGTAGTCTAACTTTTTGGGAGAAGCTCCCTTCCACTACAGAAATCAAACTCAGCGTGAAAGCACACTGCATACACTGAGCCTGTGTATTAATATTCGCGAGGGCTTGAATATGTGCAACATGAGACCCTCATGGTTTTTAAGGAGAAGATACGTGGCATTTATTCTTAGGGTTAGGAAGAACTAATTTTTTGTGCGGCTCTGTCTCTAGATGGGATGCTGACTTCGAGTCAGCAACTGTCATTTAAAAAAAAAAACCGAACTGAAGAAATAATAGTTATAATAACAATGGAAATTTACTAATCTTTCTTTCCAATAGGAGAGCAATGTTTGTGTTTCATGGTGGCTTTACACATCCAAGGATGTTGCTGAGTTTATTCCATATGTCTCAGTCCTGTGTTTTTTCCAGTGTAATATGGTTAATTTCAGCATCTTCCCATGGCTTGTCTACTCTTCTTTCTTTCCCCAACTCCTTTTTTCAGTATGGCAGAATTATGTTAAATAACCGTGAAATGATATTTCTTACGTCTGAATAATACAGTGCAGTAAAGTACAAGCTCATATTAGAAAACTAAATTGTATCCATGTTTCTGAGAAAGCATTTTAAATCAGCCTGCATGGTTTTTTCATAAGATGATAGAAAACTATTGTAAATGCCCCACCCTCTTTCTTGTTGCAAGCAAGGGTGGGTTTGTCAGTGCCTGAATAATATAAAAGTAACAGCATAAACATATTCTTGGAATTAATGCATTCTACTTCATTATTTCATTTTCACTGCTAAGAAGGCAGAGCTGACCATCTATGCACTGGAAGTCAGGTGCATGTCAGGTGTCAGAGGCTGGGACACTGGCAAGTGAAGGCATGCACATTTCATTAGTCACATATGAAAAGGTTGGCCTAATTTTTAGGCAGAGCTTCCTGCTATCGTTTCTAGATTGTGAAGTGCTTTGCAGTAATGGGTAAGCAACATCTTTTCAGTATGCATAAGCAGTTGCTGCTAAGAGGCCTAATCCAGACAGTTAAAACTTACATGGTATAGTTTCTTACATGTCAGTATTGGTGCTATTAGTGCCTTGCTTCCTGAATTCTTTTACCCATGTTAATAACACCACACCATGGAGCCTCTCACACCTCTTCATTGCTAAAATCCTGTCAAAGCAGGTAATTACTGAGCAATATAAGTGTTATAGACACTTGATAAGTATACATGAGCTAAATTTTAAAGGTAATTTCATTTTGTTGTTAACAGATATCTCTATTACACTCAATACCTTTGCTGGCCATTTCAGAAAAGAGGCCAAGATAAGGACACCTTGCATGTAATGTAGTGTTTTACAGCTGTACAAAAATGGATATACAGTGCTCCTAAGTAGAACAATTGTGTTTTGTGTCTGCTCTGTACAGTTACAAATTGCTTGTGAGTTAGTTGCAAGGCAGGCCACCTATTAGGTGATAGCACAAGGATTTTTTCACCCTTTAAGAGAGATGAGTAAGCTGAGGTATGCTGGTATGTTCAGAAAATAGAATGCTTGTGTTTCTACTGCCTTTGATTTATTTTGTCCATAGTGAAAGAGAGAACTGTATTTTCTTGGGTTGTCAATCCAGGACCTTTTGCAAACACTGAGGTCATGAGGGGGATAGGATAGTAAATATTTCTGGGTTTCCATTTTTCTGTATATGATTTCAAGCAAATTAATCTCTTTTCATGCCCACTTGGAGATACTTCTGGCTTTCATTGGCCACTGTTATCAAGAGTTTTAAGGTGTTAGCAAGTGTCTGTGAGGAATTTTTCAAGGTACAGCAAGACAGCAAGTGCTGAAAACTTTTAAGTTGCTTGCTGATTATTATTTTAGAACTCCACACGTTTTATTTCTAGATTTTTCTGAAAAAACTTGTGTCATCAGATGGGACTTTTATGTCACTTGTGTGTAACTGATGTTAGTTTTTGAGAGTGATGCCCTGACCCTACCTTGTGGCAGGCTCACGTGTGCTGCTGTGCACAGTCAGTGCACTTCAGCTCAGATAAAGCGTTTGCTCAGTTGTGCACACAGCAGGATTTGGGGTTTCCAAGTTGCAAGTCCGTGGCATTTGTGTGAGCTCATCTGGGTTTGCCTGTTTAGCACTCAACAGGCAGCAGAGTATCTCCCTCCCAACTGCATGTCCCCTCCCTTACGTTTTTTACAACATAAAAGACATAAGCAGACATGTGTCTATGCTCTGTCAAGACAGAAAAATATTTCCAATCACTTTGTTCTTATTTAATAATAACAGGAAAAATAGTAGCATTGATATAAATAATAGTGATGGGGATTTTTTTTTATACTCTCTTCCTTTGGGGCCTGCCATAGAGCTCAGTAGTGCTGGGGAAGGGACTGAGTTGGATCCTTAAATCACCATCTTCTCCTCCTGCCCAGGGCAGCAGCTACCTGCTACCTGTGGAACTGACCTGTCCACCGGTAGCTCTTCCAGGCTGAGGTAGACACATTTTCCATGGCCATTGTAAATGTATTCAGATAATAAAAAGGAAGCTTGGACTAGCCAGCTGCAGCCTGAGCCTGCAGGCCCTGGATCCCTTTGAGCTGCTACCATGGCTGACTACAAGTGACGGTTGTCATGTGAGCAGGGAGGGAAGGCCATAAGGCAACTCTGGCAGCATATGCTCTATCTGCGTTCGGCTTTGCACACAGCCTGGGGAGAAGCATGGGGAAGAAAGGGTGAGGCAGATGCAGCCTTATGGAGCATGTCCCACCTCTGTTGCTTTTTTCCTGTGGCTTGTGCCCACCCACAGTCCATGGAGTAGCATGGCATCCTCCAGGTTAAAAAACACTGGAGCAGGACAATGCATTAGTGGGCCTATTTTCCTCCCCAATGCACTTGTATAACATGGTAACATTAATAGCAATTTATGTGCAAGCGGTGAAGGGAGGAGGCATTTTAGCTGAACTAAAGCTGCAGAATATTCACTGCAGAGTAGGAACAGAGCCACAGGATCAGTGCAGGACAGCCATTCTTCAAGAACCACACTTCTAGGAAGTTATTGTTCCCACCTCAGCTCCACTTTCAGTTTCTTGAGAACTCAACAGAAGTTTGTAGAAGTCAAAGAAAGGGCCAACTTGTTCTGTTGGTTTCTCTGTAGGAGGGCACAGTTTGACTATATTTCTTTGTTCCCATTCCTTACTCCTGATCTTTCACAACACTAAAATAATCAGGATATTTTCTTCATAATTTTGAGTTTCTGCATCTGAGTGTACTTTTTCTATATCGGTGCCTCTAATCAGCTAATTCCTACTGTCTCCTATCAATTGTTTTTCCTTTTTTTTTTTAATGCCTCCTTTTACTAGTGGAGCATTAGTAACTGCAACTCTTTAGCAGAACCAGACATTAAGAGCATTAGATCCTGCAAGCAACCTCTGGCCTAAGCTGCTAGCACTTTCATTTGACAAGTTAGACACAAGAGTAGGAAGGGGAACAGACAGGTGAAATGACCTGCCAGGATTTTCACAGTATGGAAGCAGCAAAGTCAAAAATTAAATCTGAGCTTCTAACTTCTAGTGCATTGCTCCATCCATTTCTTTCTCTACTGCTCTGAGATGTCTCTTTCATAGTGCCTCCCTTTTTCAGAAAAATATAACTACCCCTTGAGGAGCTATTTACCATTTTCTCCTGTTTCAGAAGAAATGAGTAATAGGTTAGCCAGAACATCCACATCCATTCGAGTCTGTCATCTCTGTAAAAAGCTCCATCCAACTCTGCAAGACATTTAGGTATATCTTAAACTAATATATATTAACTAACCATACTAGTGTACCTGAAGTATACAATGTCGAGAATAGTGAAGCAATTATCTGCTAATCTCTAAACTCAGTAGATTTTCCTTGTCTTTATACAAGTATATTGCAGTATACAAAATATGTAAATCAGGTCAGACTTGCTTGCCTGATGTTGTGTAGCCCTTTGAGTTAGTCTAGTGCAAGTAAATCAGTTTCCATAGCCAATGGCACAGGAACGCAGTCATTCACATCCAGTAACTTGGGATTCCTTCACTTACTGACAAAGTCCCTGTTAAAAGCTGGGCCTAAGCACAGCAGCTTTCCCTCAACACCACACTTCCAATTTTTACAGTTCTGCTTTACCTCTCATGTAAACTGCAGTAGTATTTAACTGCTTTGAGCATAAAATGTAATTGAAGCTCATATTTCAGTTTTAGATTGTTTGCCCCTTATTATATTTTAGTGCTATCAAGTAGGTTTCTTCCTCCTCTACATAAGAGTCTCTTTTTCCTATCTCTGTTTCTGATATTATTCAAACATTTTTTTTGTTTGCTTGTTTTTCCTTTTCTATAAATGTACATGGTGCTTTAAAGAAACTACAGCTCTGTTCTAGTGTCTTTCTTCAACCTCCTGAATACCACCAGACACTTTCAAGCTACCTCACAAGTATGTATTTACTTCTGTCCAGAAGAATGAGGACAAACAAGGAGGAAAAAGTTCTTAGCCTGGTAGGGCCACTGCTTAGCTGAAGAGGATGTTGTTGAATCTGTGCTTGTCAAGTGGCAAGTGCCTGCAGTGACTCAAGTGAAGGAGCAGCACCCCTTAGGTCCAAGCATGAATCCTTGCAGCTTGGTGAGCTTCCCAGATGCGTGTCTCAGTGCCCTGCTGTCACCTCTGGGGTTATGTTCATTCTGAGACCACAGCACACTTTTTTGGCCATACACTGCTGCTACCATTTGTAAAGTAAACAAAGCAAGTGACCATTCGACCCTGGATAACAAGGGCACACATTAGTCATTGTACTACTCAAAGACAAAGAGGTATTTGACTCTTAAGTTGTTATATCTAGGGAAATACAGAGCATTGCAGATGTAACATTAGGGATCTTGTTCATCTCTGCAAGGGAGAGGCTTCAAAAAAGCAGAGATCAGAATTTATTCCTCAGATGGTGGCTACATGACACAGTGGACACAGTGAAGAAGTCCTGGCTCAGCTCCTGTCAGAGAGAAAAAAAGCACCCTGTCCATTGGAACACAAAGACAGGGAACCACATCTAGCATTTCCTTTTGCAAGCATTGCTTTTGGAATGAAATTTTTCAGCTTTAAAGAAAGATGTAGGGTGGGAAGCAGAAGTGGATGGATCTTGAGGCCTTCTAGGAGAATAAAAAGAAAAGGAAGGAATAAAACTTCATGTCTTGGACTAATGAACACCTACTATAAATATTGCAGTAGCAAGGCTGTGCTTCAGTGCATCCAGGTGAGAGGCCTTGTGAGAGGAAATTAAATCAGAACATTGCATTGTTTCTGTCCTACTAGGTTCAAATGGAGAAGAAGGGGAAACTTAAGAAGGGCACTTTCTCCTGCTCCTCCCTGTTCCAACATGAGAACCGTTGGCAGGCTAGCCTGTAAGAACTAGCTCCTTTGAAAATACATGGTGTGCCTTCCTGCGTGCCTTCTTAATGGGGCTTTTCCCTGAAGTCAGCAGGTTCTCATGGCTTTCCCCAGTGCCAAAGCAGGCAAATGCCACACTGTCTGTCTGCCAGCCCTGCCTGGTTTAGCCCTCAAACACCTGTGGGTGTACATTTCCCTCGTTCTGATTATCTGCAGCTCTAGCTTAAGCACTTGTTTGTGTTGAAATCTGTGTATCACTTGAAGTTACATCCTTTGCTAGTTGTAATGCTGTGTCTCCTTATAATTTTGTAAAAAGTGAGTGGTGGAGCTGATCCATGTTTTAAGTCTTAGCTCCATCAGCAAAAAATCAGTTTGATTATACCAGGCCATTTCTTTTCAAATTATGAATTTTGTCAATTGCTGGTTTGGGGGTTTATATTTATGGCTGTGAAGGGAAGGGGAGGTACCTATGTTTGCATGTAAAAGTTTAAATTTTCAAATGCTTTCCAAATTAAGCATTTTCATGTTTCAAATTAAAAAAATTAAAATCCTTAAAAATTCTCCAACCTGTAACATAGCATTTTCCTAGCCTTCAATGTACATTTTCTTCAACAAAAGTTTTTGAAAAATAATCAGTCCAGGTTAACACAAGTGATCTGTTGTCCTTTTTTTTTTTTTTTAACTTACAGCAATTTGAAAAATCAGTGGTTTGCATAGCCATGTCTGCATTTTTTCAAATAGAAAATTTTCCTTGTGGAAGGCATGCAGAGATCTATGGTGAGATTTATGGTCTGTGATGAACTGTTGCTCATAAAGAAACCTTAAATCTGTGACTGTTGAAGTCCTACTGGGAAGAACTCAAGTCATACATGCTCAGCAGTGCTCAAATTAATAATTATTTCCCCTTCATTCTTAAATTTCCAGATGACTTCCACTCCACTTTTTCTGCACATATGAAAGCCTTATTTTGAAAAGTGCTAGAGCTTCTTACATCTAAACCTAGGACCCAGGTAAAGGGAGGTTTATATATCCTCTGTTGCAATTGAGGGAACTGTTCATGCATATAAGCTTAAGCTTGTGCATGATCTTCTTCCAAAAAGACCTGCCTAGAAACAAATGACTTTGGCTTCAAAGGTCTGTCACTTCTATGTCTTTCTTGTGAAGCTGGAGCTTTGTGTTGCAGCACATTTCTTGCTTCAAAACTTTACAGTCGGTGAGCAAAACCCTGACAGCGTGAAAAGCAGTGATAGAGCTCGTTCACTTCTGCAGGATCTTTCCTGCTATCATGAGTTTATAAATACTTGCCAGGATCTCTTATTTTGCAATACAGTTGGCAACAGCTAGACAGAAGACCTGGCCTGAGATTTCTCATTCAGCAAGTGCTACATACCAAATTTTTGTTAATGGAAAGAATTGAGGGATTTAGTTTGTGTAATATTTGGTTATATAGCTTTAAGTTTATGATCACTTATGTTTATATTTTTCTCATTGTGCTTCTAAGTGCATATGCAATGTGTGTATGCAATGCTCTCTCTGTGTTCACTATTTCACAAATAAGCCTGAAATAAGATGCTGAATTGTCCAAAAAGTTGAAGCATCTCCCTGGCTGCCCCACAAACTCAAACACAAAGTAGCAATGATGTGTGAACCCATGCTAAGAAGGGTTCAGGCTAAACCCTGAAAAATTTATTGGCAGGGATCACATTCGTGTCAATCAATGCAGGGCAGTCCTCAACCTCTGCCCTTCTGCTGGCATTGTTATAATTTAGAGCTCAGCATCTTTGTATCCACACATGCAGGTGTAACAGGCGTGTGTGGATGAGTGGAGCAGAAGCTGTGACCGTGCACCCTCTTCTGTTTCCTTTCCTTACCACACAGAGTGTTAACTGCTGTGGGAAGTGTTATTTCCTTAAGGACAAATCCTCCTAGTATTTTACATCATAGTTGACGGGAACCCCTTCACCTTCCAATTTCAAATGAATACATTTCATTAGAAATTTTTCATATTTCTTATGCAACATGTACCAAGCAGAACGTTTATTTTCATTAAATTTTTCGAATTTGCTATCAAAATAAGTAAATAAAAAACATTAAGTGTAAATTTCCATATGGACATTCTCATAAAAACAAACAAACAAACAAACAAACAAACAAACAAACAAAAAACCCCATGCAAACAAACCAAAAGCAAATAAACCCCAAGCAGCTGTCTGGCAAGAGGAAAATTGTATGGGTAAAAATATCTGCTTGCTTGATTCCACATGCAGCTGTTTTTCAGGGAATGGAAATGCTTCATTACCTCATACAGGCAGAACCTGATTACATGAGGCTGGATTGTGGAGTTGTAATATGTGTTGGCAAGCAAGCACTTTCTCAACAGGTACAACGACCTAAGTAAATGCCCACCAACATAGAAAAGGTCCTCACAGTTCCACCTGCCTGTTGATACACTTACAGAGTGAATACTGGACTGAAGTCCATTGTACACACAAGTTTACAAGCAGAAAGAGCTAAGTACATGGAAATGGGGTGAGCATGCAAGCCTGATTACAGGTTATTGCCAGGGGTAAGTTCAGTTACACAAAACATGCGTTCATCCAGCATGTTTGTGGTGTTCATCTCATGCACACAGGGATGAACATGACCAAAACACAACTGTTTTTCCTAATTTTGTGCCTTTCAACATAGAAAAGCACATGATTAAAACAAAATATATCCCTAAGGATTCAAATATTTAATTGGCAAACCCATTTCCAGAATGTTTTATCATATTTCTGAAATGGGGCAGGGAAAACAAAGACAGCATTTAGATATGGTGTATCCAAACAGAATGTGGGCTGAAACCACTGGACATCAATAATGATTGGAAAAAACTTACTGGGAGCACTTCAACTATCTGCTAGTTTAATAATTTGAGATGTTTTACAATAATGAATTCTTGAATGGAGTACTGCCAATCCAAATGACCTGGCAGCAATGGCCTAAAAACAGTGCTAGATGGAAGAGCCTCGTTCCACAGGTGCCTAACTGAGCTGCTTTGAACATCAGTGCCTCTAAATAGTTCAGCATCTGGATACAGCATATACCTGGGAGTCTGTGGGCTTGCATGGCCCTTGCTAGCAGAAAGCCTAGAGAATAAGACCTCTCCTTCAACATTTAGATTAGACTGAGTCTGTCTTTAGTCCTATAAGAAAGTATCTTTTAGGAAAATGAGAGTGCAAGGGCCACCATACATCAAAACTCTGTTACTGAAGGAGGTAGTTCCATGCTAGGGATTTTTTGTAGTTCTTCTTCTGCAAGTATTGCCTCTGTATTAACTTGGTTTGATTTCTGATCATAAGCATTTCCCCCTGAGGGAAAAAGTCTTGCTGACTGTTGATATGTTGTGTTTTCTGCTGAGTTGTTCCGTCATGGTAGGAAAGGCTGGAGCGCCCCTCGTCCTCCAAGACACATTCAAGTAGGAATTTGGGGCACACTCTGTTTCATGTATTTTCACCACCTTCATTTCCCTGTCTTTTCTCTGCATTGGGTTTTTACCCTGCTCACACTTAGGTGGAAATTGCTCATTGTTGTTGTTATTTCTTGAAATAAGAAATACTGCTTTTCTTATTTCAGAATCTCTCTTTATGCTGAACACAGCCTCTGCAGCAAGGAGAGGCTCTCCTTTTCCACTCCTTTTAATCAAGGAAAAATTAGTTTGTTCACATTTATACTCCTTTATGATTTAGGGTCAGTAACACATAAAGAATTCTTCCTCAAAAGTAGTTTTTATATAATCAACTGTGATGGTTTAATGAAAAGGTCCAAAAACTTTTTAGGTATTTTCCTGTTACTATGAATAATGATGCATTTTCTGTAAGGGTAGTATTAGATTTTGGCTAGAAAATTGCATGGTTGCTACCTTCCCTGTTACTGTTCATCATCTTCCCAAGAAAAGGCCTGGCTGGTGAAATCTTGTTGCTGTTTTTGTTAGAATACAACCTCTCATTTAAAATATTGCCTTGACCTCTTGCTCTCCAGCTTTATTCAGAGCTTTTACAATGACAGTGAAGGAAGTCCAGAGTGTGATTGTGTCAGATTGTCATCCCTGCACAGAGATCTGATGGAGTAGCCTGCTTCCTTGTGGCAGTAGCCAAATGCATATGTTGATAATGGAACTAATTCCTTTCTTTTGCAAAACTTCTGTGTGCTTTGAGAAATTTTGTGTATCACTTGCTAATCAATTTTATGCTGAACAGGCATGTGTGTATGTGTGAAAAAAAGGGGGGGGGGAATAATATCCTGCACTATTCAAAAGTTTCAGTATAGTAACTGTCCTAGACCACTTCTGGACTCTTTTGTGGATGATGTAGTATTTTAGCATAATAATAAGATGAAGGTCAATTTCTTTAGGTGTTCTTTTAGAAGCCCTCATTTTCTCACTATCCATGGATTCAGAGATAATACAACAAGGATGCTAGCACAGACTGTTTCAGCATTTAGCCTTTCACAACACATGGTGCTTGATAATAGATCCTGTTGATCTTTGTCCTCTCTATTAGGCTCTGTAAAAAGCTGTTAGGAAACAGTTTAGTGCTGGGGACTGATGAAGGCATAGGATGCTGCCATGTCTTTGTTTCAACCAGAGATTTTATGGAGATATTAAAGGATTATTTCTTACCTCTGGCTAAATTTAAGGTTTCATTCCTCAATGCTATCAAACTAACATCTTTCCTCAGTATAATACATACATGCCTTTGCAAATATTTTAAAAACAGTCATCTATCATGTGTTGTAACAGAAAACTAATCATCAAGAAGCAGACTTCCTAGCTTCTTGTCCAAGGGTGGAATTCAGTTATGCAGAGGAACAAAACAAGATTTATGTACCATCCAAGTCCCTCGCAGTCCTGTTTGTGCTGACTTTTTACACACAGGTAAACTCTACCACAAAGAAACAATTTTTGGTAGTGTCTGAATGCCACAGTCAATTAAATTTTGTCTGTAGGACCCCTGTCAGTATTGTGTGTGGAAGATAGCAGAGATGCTGAGTGGAGTTTTATGCCCAATGGGCCTGGATGATGCCCAGCTGAAGTCAGGGGAACTTTTGCAACTCCTTCCAAAATCAACAGAATGGCTCCTTCGCTCACTCCCTATTTATCTTGCTAAGCCACAGTTTTCTGACTTTTTCAGGCACTCACCCTCTCCAGCTTGGAATCCCCACAAGGTTGGGTTTCATAACAAAAGGCGTCCCTCATTCTTTTAAATTTGAGTAGACAGAAGAGAGCAAGGTGAGGAATTGTTTTCCTTGCTAATCTTGATGGGATGCTAAAGGTTTGCCAAAGATTAGTTGAGGTTTCCATGGATGAAGTGTGAGTGAAGACTGCAGCAGTTTGAAGTGGTGTGAAGAAAAGTGGTGTGTTGGTTTTGTAGGTTTTCTTCTTAATTTACTGGAAAGTAGCACTATCCTAGTACCACTCCCTCAGCTGTTTGCATTTTAGCAGTGTTTAAGCATTTTACTACTTAAAAATACTTGATATTATCCTCAGTAAACGACCTCTTGTAGTCCAAAGCAATCTGTTGCTCCAGAAAGGTTCCCATCTCCTTATAGAGAGCTTACAGCACCCTGCAGACCTGACACAGAGCCCTTGAAGTAAACAGAAAGTCTCTCAGTGACCTCAAGGGTTTGACAGGGAGCCCTGTGGACTGCACAAGACAGGTAACACTATCAAAAGCACCTAGGAACTACCAAGAGTCAGTAGGTCTTTGTCTCCAAATCACTTGGATGACTCTGAAAATATTTATCCCAGGGCTGGCTGTACATTCTCAGCAGTACAGAGCACATAAATGGTACTCAATGAATAATATAAAAATTCTTCTAAGTACAAAAATATTTCTGTTCAGGAAAATTATAATTTTATGCTTTTCTATGTTTTTTTTTTGTCAATGTCTTTGTAAGCATCCCTTTGGCTATAGTATTTTCTTAAAGTGCAAATATGTACTATGTGTCAAAATAAAATATTTATTGAATACATTTACTTTGTGTCTGTTGAGTTATGAGTGGATTCTGAAGTGCTTCTTTGTTGCACCTGTTGAGGCCATTTCTTGGCTGGAGACAATGAAAATTTGAAGCCTCACAGTTCTGCAAAAAGAAATTGTTGAAGAGAGTTTGAATTGAAATTGAACACAAGCATTCATTGTTGCTGGCACTCCAGGAACAAACATGGGACCACTTAAATCCTCAGGGTGGGGACAGTTGTCTGTACCAGACCTGATCCTCATTCATGTGTGGGATGATATGAAACAGCACTGCAGACTGATGGGTGCAACTTGTCCAAGGGTGCCTGAGGAGAACTGTGACTTTCTTGATGTTCCCAGAGGGGGCAAAGCCCAGGGATTGGTTTCTTTGCTTCTCTCTTTCTTGCAATAACCCAAGCAGAAGAGTGTGAGCCAGTGGAGGATGGAGACTTTCACACCATGGCCTGCATCCCCCAGACACTAGCATGGTTTTGTAGATGACTGTGACATTAGTGAAGGTATGGACCCCTATGGTAAGGAAAGGGAATGTACCTTTCCCCAGGCTCCAGGGAGTCTGCATGGTAGCTAAGAAATTGAAGAAAATTCAGGCATTGACAGAAGTCCAAAAAGCCAGCCTTCAGTCCCCACAACTGGTCCTTCCTGTCAGAGAAATTTACTCCTAGGCAGAGGAGCAAGCTGATATGCAGAATGGACAGCAGCAGATACTCACACTGGGTTTATGTCATGGATATACATGAGATAAACCCAGTTGGTGACAGCTCATCAGGAAGCAGGGAATGCACCCTCCCAGAGCCTCAATGTTCACGTAAGCACCACCAGCATGGAGGTGGGCATTGGAAGCTCAGACCTTGGCTTCATTGCAACTCCCCCTTGAGAGGCCTGGTGCTGCAGCTATTGCCATCTTCTGGGGTTGCTTCACAAGCTTCCCTCAGTCCTTACTGCATGGCTTTCCCTGAGTATCTGAGAAAAGAGGCAGCCATGAGGCATCTTAAGCCTCTTGCAAGAGGTGAAGGACAAAGAAAGGCATTGCTATCCAGTTATGTGCTGTAATTCAGATTAAAATTGTAGAACTTTGGCCACAGTTTTTCAAGGAGAATCTATGTATGACTAACTGGGCCTGTGTACAGACTCATAACCAAAGGGTTTGTGAACTGGGAGATTAAGTTGCATTGTAACTCTCTTTGTTAAGTGATTGGATCCTTTGAATATGTAAGCAATAGATTATAAGGCCTAGAACAAGTAAAATTAGGTGGTGATTCAGTTTAGGCTGGATGTCCTTCAGTTCCTTCTGTAAGTGGTGAAGAGACCTAGAGGCTCCTCTTGGACCTGGACCCACTCTGGATTTCTTATGGTGGTTGCTCAGCTCCCCTTACTGTCTACATACAGAATCTGATGAGAGTGTCTTTTGTCAGTTATGTATGTGCCTGAAGTGAGTGGTGTCACAGTTCCATTTAGCTTTCCTGTATGAAGATTTAGAAGAAGAGAGAACCTAAAAAATGCTAATTTCCTGCCTACCATATTTAAATTTCCTATCTACCAGATTTAAATTAAGCATACAGGATGACTGCCTCAAATAATCTAGTTTATGCAGTTCAAACACATTCTTCAACCCAAGACCCAAGTCAACAACTGTTTTATTTCCTCACTCTGTTGCAGTCATTACAACCATCAATACAGTGCAATTATGGTTAATCTAACACAGTACACTAATTAATTTTACTGATACAGTGGGATATTGGCTGCCAGAGAATGGGAATGGAGGTCTATCAAACTATAGAGAGCAAATAATGACTGGTCCTTCAAACAATAATTCTACTTTCTGAAAAAGCAAAGAAATATCAAGTCTTTCTTTCATCTTTTTGTATCATATCATACAGAAGGAGGTCTTGACATTCTTTGAAAGCTGCTCAGAAGCTTCCACAGGAGTTATGCAAAAAGAGCTGCAGCTGACACATATAAAGTCTTTAAAAACAATTCTGCAATTGTGACTAGATCCAGTGGGATTGAATAAGGCAGTCTTTAATTATAGCCCCCCTGAAAAGCTATGGATAGGCAGAATGTTTCCAGAGCTTGGCTAGACCTTGAGAGCTGTTTGTGAAGACAACCCTTTCATGTGTTGTAAATGGGATTTAGCCAATTACAGGGATGAGCTTGTGCAGTTGCCTGTATGATCAGAACCAAAGTCCCTGTGTGGTTGATTTTGAAGAGGTTTAATGTATGTGCATGCTTTGCAGGCAGAGACCTAATACTGAAATAAACACACCTCTGTGAAAAGTTAAGCATGTCCACAAGCTTTTGTGAGACAGGTCTGATTGTGAATATGTGCAGGAAATCTGTTTAGTACCTCCTCACTTTACTGCAGTCAGAAACCATGTTTAAAAATCTGTTTGTATTGCTGTAGAATGATACTGTTAGCTGTATAAAAACCAACACTTTCTTGCAAAAATTTCCTGTTGTTTTAGCAGATTTTTTTTCTTTGACAGAAAATGTATTGATCTGATCCTGGGAAAGTGAATGTAGTGCTCAACAGAACAGACCTTGCCATATAATTTTGATGTTCATAAGGTTGTGTCATATTTCATATGAAAAGACTGTCAACTTCCACTGACTGTTGAATCTTAAAATGATTCATCGACACAAATATATTTTTTAGGAACGCTTCTGAAGCAGAAAACTGATTTCATTGCAAAATAACAATTTAATTAAATGTATGTTTATTTTAGAAGTGTGTACATCTCTATGTATGTTTATTTTCTCTTTTTTTCATTTTTGTGGCTCCTATGGAAACAAAATGTTTAACATAATATGGAAAAAGAAATTCTCTGGAGATAATATATTTTGAAGAATGAACTTGTAAAAGCATGTATTTCTGTATAGTATTTACTGTTTACTTATAACTAGAAATAATGAAAGTTAATGTGTGAAATGATTATAATTGTCAACATTTCTCGCTTCTGAATCATTCAAAGTTTATATTTCCAATAATCTCAGTTCAACTTTTATCTTCAGATTTTCATCTCAGTATACCTGAATATTTTTGCCAGCCGGATTTCCCATGTACAAATGTAAAATTTGATTTCTATTTCTATTTTACAGTTTCTCTTGCTTCTCATGAGAAGAACCATCCATAATAAACTAGGAGGGGAGAGACTGGTTCCACTGGCAGCAATTAAGCTTTTCTAGTAAGTTCCCTGAAGGTTTCAGTCTCAAGACATGATTACAGGTAAGGATGGCTATGTTGAGGTTGCTGTTAAGCCACTGGCTTCAGTAGGGACACATTTCATCCTCAGTAATGTTTTAAAATATTGGTGTGATTAGATATGTACAAACATACACACACAAGAGGTTCCTCTCACTCATGTTTATCATGGAAGAACACATGGTATGCTCAAAGTAAGAGTGCATGAAGATGGTGTTCTTTGGTTGGTTTTGTAATTCTAAATACAGATATAACTTGCAATGAAATTTTCTCTTTTTTTTTTTTGTTCTCACTCAGATAGAAAAACCCAAACAACCAGCCAAAACCTTTTTCATAAAGAAAAAGACTTTCCCCAGCTTGTCTCTGACTGTGTTTTCAGGACCACTGTCGCACTTGTGTGATGTTATATTTTCCCATGAAGCTTTGATAAGAGCTAAACATAGAAACTTTAATTAATTTCTTAGTCCTACATCAGTCAGTATTTTAGAAACTTACAGCCAAATTTGCTATTAAGTATTACAAAGGTCATTGTTGCATAAAGCCACAATTTCTCTATAATAGATATATTACTATTTTAAAATCTTATAGCCTTTAATCTAAGCTTACAATTTTGTGACCTGCTGCATGTTCAGATGTTGTACTACTCAATTTGAAAGCTGGGCAGATTGGAGGTGAGTGCAATCCAAATGTGCCAATCCAAGTGAGACCAATTTGGAAAAAAATCTAGAAAAAACCAAAATCATAGAATAACCCAGTTTGGGAGTGACCTCAAAAATGTAGGCATGTTTTTATATCTGCTCTTAAAGAATGAAAGAAGGCCCAGCACAAGTATTGTACATCACTAAAATATCTTGACATCATTAAATTGGATTTAAAGTGGTGTAAAGGCCTTGAAACAGTCTGATTGACTTCACCTTTTCTGACACTGACACTGAGCTATGGATTTTCAAAATGAAGCACCATAAACCTCTACAAAGCATGAAGACCTGAAAATTTTAGCAGACATTTTCCATGAAATGTCTGCAGATGGAGACAATAAAAGTGCCCTGTAGGTACTGGTGTACAGACAGTCTAATGCTGCTGGAGTAGTTGGATGAAACCAGACCCACCACACTGATATGGATTCTAAACAGTAATTAGGTGGAGCAGAGAAATATATCCCAATACTGACTGAGCCCTTCACTGTATAATTCTGGTTGCCATTTAGAGTCCATGATAAAGAATTTCAGTTCACAGATGCAAAAACCTTTCAAGAGAGTGATGCTACAAATTAGACACCTCAGAAGCACTGACCTAAAAAAAGGTTACTCTTCCTCTGGATGTAACTTTTGAGGTTTCTTCCTTATTTAAGGGCTATTTCCCTCGTCATCATTCTAATTAGTGCTGAGGAAAAGTGCTGTGCTGCCCAAGAGGAAGGCTGTAGCTTTTTGCTGAGTGCAGTTGTTCTAAGTAGCTTGGACATCTGGTCCTGTTGAGTAGTTGTATGTTGTCTCCACAGACCTGCTAGGTCATGGATGCCCTTTGACTTTTTTCTTTTATTTTCAGTTGCTAAATCAGTTAAAAGAAGGCATGATGTAACACTGTCCTAAGATCACTATTCCAAGTGAGCAATTGCTGCTGTATTTGCCATAGGGATACTGAACGAATGCAGACGAGGTAGGAGATACCCAGAAGGCTCTGTGAACATGAGTTTCCCTGCAGCAGCCCAGTGTGACCAAAAGAGGGGAGATTTCTGCACTTCCATAATCTTAGGCTGAAATGGCCATCTGGCTGTCAGTGTGCTGACATGGCCAGAGACATGGTCACCTTGCTCACCATTCAAAGTGGAACTTGGCCTCTTAGGTGATTTTGAAAACATTACTGCAAGTTTCCTAGGAGCAATACTTAGAAACAGCTACTTGCTGTGAAGACTGAAATACCACCAATACTGCATTTGTAATAAATCCACCAAGGAGAAGTGTGGAAGCTGCATACATATGAGACCAAGTGGTGTATTTGGGGACTGACAGAATCTAATTTTAATAAACTAGTATTTGGAGAGGAATAGCTCCTCAACAGAGGAAGGAGCTATTATCTAGAAGGTGTTTAACACTGTGACAGAGACAAAGAATCTTTCCTTTGATAAGGACTGATAAGTGAGCTGCCTCTCAGTTCAACTTATCAATGACATGGGGTGGAAGTGGTCAGCTGCATGGACAATGGTGATAATTTTTAGTGTAGCTGTGTGTTTGCTTCTATTCCAAACAGGGCTGAACTGAGGCACTAGTCATTATGAAAATAGCCTGTAAATGTGATGACTTACTTGCCTAAACATCCTCAGGAAACACTGGTGAACTTACATGATAACTTGGTGACACACACTGGCACTCTCAAACTCTACCTTTGGAGCAGCATTTGCTCCCCACCTGCTCTTGGAAATAGATGGATCTTATAGCTTGTAGCACTGGAAGCTACAGAGAAAGACCAATGACATTTATGATGACATGAATCAACTCTGCCCTCAGGTGTATATTCACAGTTGTATGTAAGGACTGAGTTTAGCACTAAATTATTTGGTTAAAAATAAATGCAGACTCATATTGTACATTTTTTGACATGCACACAGCTCTTAATTATTATGGCATGACTAGAGCCTTGGCTATTCTGAATGGATGTATTTCAGTTGTCTCCAGAGAAATTGTAGTGAATTGCTTCAGGTCACTTAGACTACCAGCTCAGACTTTCAGCCTCCAAAATGCAAATTTGTGGTGGGAAAAAACAGCAAATCTAATGCTGTTTCAATGTGTTGTTATCCTAAGCACTGTGCATTGGATGTATTGACAGTGTAAGATACTCTTGAAAGGATTAACTCTAGATGGTATATCCAAGTTTGAGCCAGGATAATTAATTTGAAATAATGAAAGGTATGAATGGGATTTTATGAGAACAGATGTAAACATTTCCCAACTAAATGGAATTAATTCGTAGCCAAGAAGTAATCAGAAGATGTGTGGTTGAGTGATAAATAAATAAATACACAAAATCTAACGTGTCTTGCTCAAGACTGGACTGGATGGCAGTAGTTTCTATATTCCCACTCACCAAAATACTGTCTGTCCTTCCTATTCGAAGGACCTCTAAGCTTAAAGCTCTGACACTTCTAAAATGTCCTCCCCCTCCTCATTTTTAGGTATTTTATGGTATTATTAACATTATGAATTAGTACCCTTCAAAGTTATCTGATGGAGGTTAATCAATCCCTTTTAAACCACTCAAGACTTAATTGAAATAAACAAACATTATCATATCTATCTTCCAGCTGAAGGAGATGAATCACAGAAAAGTTAATTTGCTTCTAAAGTCATAAAAAAGGTCAGTAGGCAAATCAGGAGGAGAGGTGAGCAGTCCTGGACTTCTAGACTCCCACTGTAATGATTAGAGTAGCCTGACTTCCTAGAACCAGTATGTCTGAATGAGATAATTTTATTCAAAAGAGTTCTCAATTATATTCACATTTAGGCTTGATACCAGTATTGCTGTAGCCAGTGTGAAAACAGCAGCAGAAGATTTTGATCCTTTCCAGTGAAAGGGAAGACTACTGTGAGACAGTGTGGGAAAAATCATTTTCCTAATGGGGTGGTTTTTTAATGTTAGCAGGTGTTAATATTATAAACTTTCAAAAAAGGCCAGTGTCTTCTGGTATGATCTCAGCTTCCTTGTAAATGAGCCTCTGATTTCCGTGGTCAGGCACACCTCCCTCCGCCCACTCTCTGGGCTCTTCAGCCTCACCATACCACAGACATTGATAACAGCCAGATAAGGATGGGTAATACAGGATGCAAGAAGGGTCACTTGACCATTCCTTGCTGCTGCTGTGGACCCTCCCCTGCTTTGCAGAGCTTGGTGACAGTGAAGGGAAGCCAGGCAGGCAGACGAGCGTGGAGGAGAGCTGCTGTCATGCATGGGTGGTGATGCAGCTCCTGCCTGGGGACTCAGGGAGGGGGGAAGGCCCCTGAGACCTGGTGGTTGTTGCAAGTGACCCCAGCCAGCAGCAAGCAGGATATGCTGCAGGTTCTTCAGGGACAGTAGCCTCTGCAGAATAACAGCCTCAAACCAACCCTTGGGGCTCTGCAATAGACTGAAATAACATGGGCAACAGCTTTCTGAGAGATGCTGAACATACCCTCCTTCACCCTCAAGGAGCAAACCATAGCAGGGCAGGTCTACCAGGCCTTCCTCCTGCTCCCTCCCTGAGGCAATAGGATAACCATCTGTATACCACTCTGACATGTCAGCACTAAACACCCAGTTTGTACATGACACGCTTTATCTACCGCTCTGTACACAGCCTATTGACACATGACAGTGGCAGCGGGACCTCAGCGATTTTCCTGATTTCTCCTGTTTATTCCTGATTTCCACTGGCACAAGAGAAATGAATCATTGCTAGGCAGCTTTTAACAGAGTAGCTGGACCAGCAGTGGAGGGAGAAAGAGCTCTCATTTAATTTCTGCTTGAAAAATACAGGTGATGAAAAGGCCTTGTGCTAGACTTCTGTGATGGTAGACTGTCACCACTGTGCTGGGAGTAGTTTAGACCAGACAATTGAATAACCCTTACTATTAAGAGCAGATTAAAAATATCTCAATCAATGCAATCATACACACAAAAATTTCAGTGTAGCTGTAATCCTCATTAGCACATGACACCATGCCTAATTTCACCTGCAATTACCTGGATAGACCATGTAATTATGCCACATAATTACTTGTGCATTTTACGAATGGAGTTGTGTGTCTGCAGCTCAAGATGATGTAGCACTTTCATGTCAACC
The DNA here is from genome assembly GCA_013398075.1 of Notiomystis cincta. Taxonomy (NCBI): domain Eukaryota; kingdom Metazoa; phylum Chordata; class Aves; order Passeriformes; family Notiomystidae; genus Notiomystis; species Notiomystis cincta. The sequence continues at coordinate 67,445 of VZRX01023084.1, read as the reverse complement.
AAAGTCCTCTGGTGAATTTTCCACCCTACACATGTTCCTGTTTTTTAAAAAACAAGGGCCAGAAGTTGAATAAAGTCAATGAAGAGAGCAAGAAAAAAAATTAAACATTTTTGTTTAGGCAGTGAATTTCACTTCAGGAGGTTAGGATCGACTGATGGAATTTATTGGCAGAAATTTATTTAGAACCTCTAAACTATTAAAAATGAAACACATTATTGTTGGTATCTATCAAACCTCTTAATATGCTCTAGGCTTTCTCTGAAGACTTAAAGAGATGAACAAATGGGAAATTCCCAGGCAGGAAATAATGCCAGGCCATGTTCTCACCTGTGTATAAATCTACTCAGTGCAGCAAATAGCAGGAATTACACTGGTGTCAGTTATAATTCCCAAATACACTGTGATAATCTGTTTCAGTCTCCACATAGGTTTACAATATGGACCTTATCGTAGTTCACACTACGGAAAAGCAAGACTACCTCCAGAGGCCAGCTGTGTCAACTCTGGCTGCTGGACTCCTGCCCAAATTGTATAGGCAGTGCACAGATATCACTCATAAAGACAAAAGGCCTGATAGGCCATTGCCTTGTATCTTGCTCTGCCCTCTAATTGTATTTGTTCAAACAGAAGTGGGTATAAAATGCCACAGGTCTGATTGCATTGGTCTGCAGTCCCATGCAGAAAGTGGGAGGAGAGTCTTACAACTGACTGATGCTGCATTATTTTGTCATTCAAAAAAAAATCTCAAAGAGAACTATATTGAAAATATATTTCATATGACCTCACTTGAAACATTTTGTTCTGGGTTAGCATCTTTTAATAATTTTATTGTTTCTTCAACAAGAGGAAAGCAGTTTTATAACAAAAGCAGTTAGAGAAAAGAATTCAGTTGGAATAAAACCTGCCAAGAAGAAATGCAGTCATTCAGTAATGCAGTGAAACAAATTCACACCATGTTTTCCTCATCCCAAAACCAAGATATGTGCCAAAACAAATTTAGGTGATTAATATGCTCACCAGTAGTGCTAGGTCAGCTTTATTTTTAGTAAGTAACATATCCCTTAAATTCCTACAAAACAAAGCCCATTGCCGTGACTGTAAGCTCAGCCCTAAACACACAGGACAGAAAGCAAGGTAAATAGAGAGGGAAGCCACCCACAGATATAATCCCAACCACTGGCTCAGCCTTTAGAAAATTATGCAGTTCTGATGGGTGCACTTCCCCTGGGATGTGTGAGCAGCCCAGTTGTTCCTTGTGTGAGTATCTTCTAATGGTTGCAGGTAGCTGCATCGTGCTCTCTGTAGGGGGCAAGGGTATTTGGACAAGATGAAGGGAGAAAATATACAAAGGAAATGCCCAGAGACAGAAATTGTCTACATAGTGTGACAGTTAATGCCAGGCAAGAAGTCATAACATTTGGCTTTGTCTATGGGCTCTTGGTAGGCCATATCACATCATCAGTTTTCTCTTGGGTTCTAAATCAGACCAGAGTGAGCTGAACCCAAAACTTCCTGTATTAAAAGGACATCGTGGGAGTCTTAACCCCAATGCTAGTCAGTACATTCTCAAAAATATTGGTAACATATCTGTAGAGACATAAAAATCTAAGGCAAACTGTTTTGCCATGTTTCTGTGAACATCTATTTATACTTACACTTCTGAATTCCTGAGCAATTTTGCTCCTAATTTAATTACAATTTGCCTTTTTTTTTTTTTTTAAATTGCCAAGGCTGATATTTTAAAATGCATTTTAAGTGTTTACTTCTTACACAGTTTAAAAAAACATATCCAAGGTCCTGTTTTTCATGTAGAATCATACTGGATAAAGTTTACAATGAAATCTCCTGTCACTAAATCTGTGGCAAAGTGACAAGATCTATTTTGCAGTAATTTGAATTTGTAGATCTCATAGCCCTGGAGGAAAGGGGCTGTAATCATCAACACTGATGATCACTGCTGATGGGGAACCTCAGGAGATAAAGGGATTCAGTGAAGGTCGTGCAGCACGCCAAGACCTGAACTGCACCCTGCTCTCCTTGGAGCTAGGCCAGCACTCAATCCTGTGTGTGCTGCTGTGCTGCTGCTTTCACAACTTGATGTACATATTTTTTTTTGCTTCAGATTATTTGGAGCTAGGAGTGCAGCATCCAGTCAGAGTGAATGAACATCTTCCCCACCCTGTCCCATGCTGTCTTTTTCCCCCTCCTCCCACATTTACTATGTCTGTGATAACTTTTTTACAAGGATTTGCTGAAAACAGTGATTGATTATGGGAAAGTACTCTGAAGGCTGCAATAAACAAAGGCCATAATTTGGGTTTAACTGATGACTCGTCACCTTGCTTTGCATAAAAATCTTTGTGTTCAGCTCTCTTCTATCATGGGCAAACAGGTCATACCATCTCTTTTATAAATTTATCACTTTACCAGATAGTTTTCCTTCCCTCATCTTCCTCCTGGAAGGTGAGGTTGCTCCAGAGCCTCTCTGATGCAGGAGGTAGAAACTGTTTGTTGTCAGCTTACACATAGCTGACAAGAATCCAAAACTAGACCATGTGTTTCCATGCCAGCATTGCCCTTTGGGCTAAACATGCTCCCAAGTTTTATGTATCTCTCAGTGTATGCCCTCCACGAGCCTAAGGTTGCTCTACTGAGCAAGAGAAGCTGTTTAATGCATTGATCTAATGAACACAGGGCAAAAACCCAATGTCCTCCTGCTCCCCTTATCTCTAGCTAACTACTATTTAGATAGCTTAGGTAAGATATACACTATGTAATAGTTCTTGGCTCTACTGTGCTGTGCATGGACTGCTTAGACCTCCATGGGATGTGGCAAAAGGGAGATCTTGAAGGAGTTTGGGATTACCATGATTGTCACCCTACTCTCTGATTATGATTTTTTCAGGCTGAATCCTTCCTCCACCACCCTGACACAAGCATGGATCCCTGTCTCCCCTGGATTGCCCTCTGTGTGTCCTCATAATAGTTAAATGCCACAGTCCCCTATATATGCTGCTCAGTGGAGGCTTTCTGAAGCTAACTTGGAGATCCTGCTGCCTTGAGACATGCTCCACATTAATTCTGAGTATACTCTCCAGTTATTTCTCTCTCCTTTTTCTCTGGATGACCTAAGAACCTGTGAAGCTTTCTGCTATGGCATTTGTTACAAGTTCAGTATATGTAATAGACAGTATTCTCCTTGAGAAATTTGCTTTTGAACTTACTTGTTTTCTGTCTATGCCTTTGATGGATTTCTGGCTCCCACTCTCATGTGCTGAGATAGAGGTAGCTTTTACACTGAATATCTGCAATTTTGCATTGGAGATCTGTATACCTTTTTTTGACCAAATCCTGTGTAAGCAGGTGAATATATCTCCCATATTTCTTGTCCCACTGGACATTTCCTTGACATTGCAATACTGATGACTTGATTTACTTCCTTTATTCCTTCTGCCTTCTAATAGCATGTCTGAGTCTCAAGGGAAGGAGTCTCCAATCTGCTCTTTGAAACAACTGACTATTCACCTCACAGTGTTGCTGAGCTTTCCTCCCATATGTTTAGAAGACTCTTTGGACTCCATTATCAATTCAATTTGGATACTGTAAAACATGAATATTGAACTATAGAGTGTGCCCATGACCATATGAGCTTTGCCCCAGCAAATTGTTATGAAGTTGCAGAAAAACAGAAAATTTTGCTAAACTAGGATGTGCCTAAAGAGAAATTCAAGATGCACAAAATGGTGAATCACAGGAAGACATGGATAAGCCCACCCTTTTTTTCTAAAGAGGCTAGAAATTATTAAAGAACACTTGTATTTTAGAATGGGAAACCAACTTTCCAGCATAAATTCCTTGCACCTAGTATAGAAACCCAAGCCAGCATTTGTCTGACTAACCCATCATCAGATCCTTGATAGAAGATAGAGATTTGCTTTTGCTCTTTCTTTTCAATTTATTGTTTAGCAGCATTACTAAGAGGAAGACTGTAAAAGGGAAAAAGGGAAAAAGGAAAAGCACATGTGAGAAGCAATTTCAAAATTACCTCAAATCATGAAAAGATATGTGTTCCTCTTAACAGTGAAAAATATTTGGGGATGAATAAAAAAAGTTTCTGGAAAGCTACACTGCTGTTATGACAAGGCTATCAATCCAAGGTAGGAGCTATCTAATATTATATAGATATCTGTGGTGTAGCTATCTCAACTGCAGGTACCCACAGCTTGACAAGTCATTCCAGGCTTCTTCTGAGTCCACAGAAAGCAAAACAAGCACATTGAGGCTGTGATTCATTGCATCTTCTGTAGGTCTAAAATAGGTGATATAAATCACACCCTGTGAGTGCCTGATTCCTTCCACTGACTGTAAAGAAAAACTAATCTAGATGTCTAGATGTAGGTATCTATACCTTGTAGGCCTTTGAAGATACACAGAGTGGGTGTCAGATCAGACTCACAGTGTGTTCAAGTACAAGGAGATTCAGAGAGAAAATCTGGTGGCAAGAGAAGCAATCAAATGTAAGCAAGAAATGTTAGGACAGATAACTGAAGACATCAGGTTGATCACAGATTAGTCAGAAAAAACACATAAGTTGCAAGGCATTGCAGCTTGGACCATCTGACCATACAAAATGAGTATGATGGACTAGAGGGACAGAAGAAAAGAGTACAAAACAAGCATCTCCCTAATTTAGTCCATCTTCATACATGCAGCCATGCTTTTATCTTGTTATTAGTGTTTTTGGCAAGAATTAACTAAAGTCTGAATTTGATCTCCACTGAATCCAGAGAGTGTCTTCAACTGATCCAATGCAAGTTAGACCACCCCACATCTAGATGGGTTAAAAATGTTCTGATGTCAGTGGGGGTACAGTTTGTGATCTGTGTAAATCCCCATTGGTCACTTTTTGCCTTGACATGTGTTCTCTCATTTATTTTCCAAAAGTGGTTCTGCTTCTCTTATGGTGGTGGCACCAGAGAGGCCCCATTGGAAGGGAGACCAGCAAGCAGCTGTTGATGGATGTGTCACATGGTCATAGAGTTCACCGCTGAATTTGGCCCCAAGTCTAAAAGAAGAAATGGATTATTAATTAGGGAACTGTCCTGCAACTTAATATCTCATAGATAACAACCTTAGCAGAATTCTGAAACTATTAATGCAAATTACCAGATTTTTAAATGTCTTCTGACCATCTGCACAGATGTCATGTAACATACAAGTACAGGGAAGCTTGAATTTATCTTAAGAGATTTTACTTGTTTTTCCCAAAAAGCAAAAGTACTCACAATAGATTTTCTTCTAGAAAATAATTAACTCAGTCTTAATTTGTGTTTCAGTTTGGACTGATGTCTGTTTACTTTGTGTTCTTTTCTATAAAACCTCTCAAGGAATTTCATAACTCCAGAATGTCTTTTTTTATTGAAACTCATTTTCCCAGAGTACTCTTTCCTTCATGATTTGGCTACAGTTTTAGATCATTTATTTTTATTGATAGTGAGACTACTCCATTTGTTTGGCTTTTTCAAACATTAGCTACTATAACTGTCATTTAAACTGCCAAGGTTTCCTCATTTCCTCGTGAAATCATCCCATTCACCTCTCTAGGAAAAGGCAAGTCACATCTGGCATTTGTTGCTCTGCAGGAGAAAAAGAAGAGAAATGGTAGCACCACCTCACTGGAATTTCTCTTTCTCATTTAGAGCTGCCATTAATGAGGACTCAGGGAAGATGGGCAATGGCAACCACCCTCTGTGTTATTGTCCCAAGGCTTCTTACACAAAAGTTATGATGTAACCTTTAATCAAAAATTATTCCTTACCTGTCTTTTCCATGATTCACCACTGAACTATAGCAGAACACTGTCAAGCTTTGGGCATCTTCTAGAACATTTGGACAAGGATTTCCAGTGGAAAAACAAGGCATAGTGAAGATGTGGGATAAGCAGCCAGTGACAACAGAAGAATGGCTGCCTGCGATTTCGGTGGATGGGATTTGGTGCCCACAATGGTTCTCTGTTCTCTGTTTCTCAGACTCAAATCTCTAGCTGGAATCCAGAAAATTGGATCTGGCTCTTCAGGGAATGAGGAAGAACAGCTTTAGAAAGCAGACTAGGTTTATCAGCTGTAGATAACAGTGGTTTTTTTCTTGTATTTTTCAACATCCTTGTTCACGAGGCCACCACAATCTCTTATTAGGCACGGACCAATGGGCATAGGACAATTAATTAAGAGTGTCAGAAAGTTCACCTCATGTCATTTAATGACCACTCTGAGCACCACACAGCTTTCTATTGGGGAAAGCTATAAATTATTAAAAATGAAGAAAACAGTTGAGTTTTGAGGTTTTATCACTTTATCACTGGAAATTAGATTTCATTTTTCTTTAGTTAAAAGTTACTGAAAATAATAATTGTTTTTTTGTTGCTCAGATACTTACTATCAAGATAATTGTTTCTTGCAGATAAGGCATCAATTACTTGATGACTTTTGCCCCTTTTAAACCAGCAACTGATAATCATTATTAGATGCAGAATCAGAGGAAGCCTTAAAGATATGATCTACATCCTATGTCTAACCCAAATGGAGAAAATAAAAAATAATCCCAAGAAAAGAGTATACACAATGAGAAATAAGATCCATATTTTACTCTCTGTTTTATGCCTCTGTACTTGTACTCTTGATTAGTACTCAGTTTGAGGGACTACCATGTTTCCTCTTCCTTTTCTATATTTTTTTTCTGTTTTCCATCTGAGAAGGATGCCCTGGGAATGCAGGCCTGGACCTGCATTTCATGCAAATTAATATAGCTCACTGAAATCAACAGAGCTACAATGCTCTAAGCTGCTAAGGATCTTTTCCTACATTTTATTTATATATTTTCAGGATGGACATAATATCTTAGTTCATATTAAAATGTGGAGTTCATCATAGCACTAATCTCTAAGACACAGGCCTGCCTATCTTCTGTGATAAAGGAATTACATTTCTTCTGTTGTGATGATAAAAATCTACTATTCCTGGGAAGATGACTTGCTGGAACCCGAATAAATTGATCATACCCTACTCTATGGTAGGGACTGAGGAGATGTAACTGCTGACCTAACAAGAGAAAGAGATCTCTGCTGTTATTGCAGTTGAGATAGCAAGACTCTGCTGGTGTCACTCACAGGTGGAGAGTGTTGGTTTTGTCACATGTGTGGGATTGATCCTGGCTGGATGCCAGATGACCACCAAAGCACTATCACTCCCCTCCTGGGCAGGGGAGAGAAAATAAAAGGAAGGGCTCATGGGTTGAGATAAGGGCAGGGGGAGAGCACTCACCTCTTACCACCACAGGCAAAACAGACTTGACTTGGGGAAAATAAAACCAAACCTTAAGATACCCTTCCCCTACCTCTCCCTTCTTCCCAACCTCAACTTCACCCTTGATTTTCTATACCTTCCCCCTCTCAGAGGTGCAGGGAAATGGGGGCTGTGGTCAGCTCATCACATGTTGTGTCTGCCGCTCCTTCCTCCTCAGGTGGAAGACTCCTCACACTCTTCCACTACTTCACTGTGAGATCTCTCCAAAAGGAGAAAATCCTTCACAAACTCCTCCAACATAAGTCCTCCCTGTGGACTGCAGCTCTTCATGAATTGCTTCAGGCTGTGTCCCTTCCAGTGGTTACTGTCCTTCAGGAACAGGCTGCTCCAGCTCAAGTCTGCCACAGGGTCACAAGACCTGCCCACAAACCTGCTCCAGCATGGCCACAGCTCCTCTCAACACAGATTCACTGGTCCTGCCCAGAGCCTTCTTCAGCATGGTCACAGTCTCCTTTGGGCATGGGGTCCTCTATGGGGACCTCCATGCAAGGGGTCATCCTGCCCACCATGATCAGCACCACGGCCTGCAGGGGAATCTCTGTTCCAGCACCTGGAGCACCTCCTGCCCCTCCTTCTGCACNCACTCACCTCTTACCACCACAGGCAAAACAGACTTGACTTGGGGAAAATAAAACCAAACCTTAAGATACCCTTCCCCTACCTCTCCCTTCTTCCCAACCTCAACTTCACCCTTGATTTTCTATACCTTCCCCCTCTCAGAGGTGCAGGGAAATGGGGGCTGTGGTCAGCTCATCACATGTTGTGTCTGCCGCTCCTTCCTCCTCAGGTGGAAGACTCCTCACACTCTTCCACTACTTCACTGTGAGATCTCTCCAAAAGGAGAAAATCCTTCACAAACTCCTCCAACATAAGTCCTCCCTGTGGACTGCAGCTCTTCATGAATTGCTTCAGGCTGTGTCCCTTCCAGTGGTTACTGTCCTTCAGGAACAGGCTGCTCCAGCTCAAGTCTGCCACAGGGTCACAAGACCTGCCCACAAACCTGCTCCAGCATGGCCACAGCTCCTCTCAACACAGATTCACTGGTCCTGCCCAGAGCCTTCTTCAGCATGGTCACAGTCTCCTTTGGGCATGGGGTCCTCTATGGGGACCTCCATGCAAGGGGTCATCCTGCCCACCATGATCAGCACCACGGCCTGCAGGGGAATCTCTGTTCCAGCACCTGGAGCACCTCCTGCCCCTCCTTCTGCACTGACCTTGGTGTCTGCAGGGCTGGTTTTAACACACATTTTCACTCTTTGGCTGCTATTGTCCAGGTTTTTGTCTCCCCCTTCTTAAATATATTATCCCAGAGGCTCTACTGCCATGGCTGATGGGGTCAGCCTTGGCCAGTGGTGGGCCTGCCCTGTAGCCATCTGGCATTGCCACTCAGGCCTGGAGGAAGCTTTTGACATTTTCTCACACAAGTCACCCTGTAGCTCTCCCTCTACCAAAACATTGCCCCACAAACCCAATTCAATGCTCTGACAAAAAAAACCCAACAACAACAAAAAACAACAAACAACAACAAACAACAAAACCTACAGGTTTGTTACTGTTGTTGTGGCCATGAAAAATGCATAGATCAAGTATGTGGTACCAATAAATTGCCACAATATGTATTGTAAAAAAATGGAATAATTCCCAGTAGGCAGAGTTCAGCCCTGTCACAAGATTTAACCCAGTCCACTGTTTGGTCCTGATTTTTCCTGAACCGTGTCAGACATGTAAATGGAACAAACAGTGTTCCCAGCTCAGAGGTTTGGTATCTCTCAACTTTCTTCTTTCTACTCTCTTTCTCAGGAACCTCAAACTGTACTAAGAAGACACAGATATGTTAAGTGACCAAAACAGAGGTGTTCTCTTAATCATGTGATTGACTGTGGAGCTATGCCAAGTTGTTTGTTGGGGCTATAAGACATGCTTCTCAGGTGTTGGGAAAGCATGGGATCAGAAACACTGGGCAGAAGTTTCTGCTTATTTGATGGAAGAGAGAGGTATGGTCTGTTGAGATCAAAAGACTGAGTAACATTGGTGCAAAGAAGTGGTTCTCAGACAATGGCTTGCAGGCATCATTGTGCCCTAAAACTGGGACTAAGAGCAAAGTATAAATTGCCTGCAGCACATCACCTACTCAGCAGTTTTGCCCACAGCCAAGTCACAGGTCTTTGGCTTAACCAGTAAATATTCAGTCTCATTTGAAGAGACTGCGAACATAATTTATGAAAATATCACTTTTCAAATAAATATTTATTTATTTTTAGGCTCCTGAGTGCACTTTCTCTTTTTATTGATATTACTTCACACTTTTAATGCCTGAAATATTTCCAGTTGTAACTATGAAGTAGAACATTTCTTTGTTGTTTCTGTTTGAGTTTTATGGTCTGGAGAGCATTTAGCTGTAGTGAGTGTCTGCCATTTCTATTCATTATTTACTGTTTATATTGCAACAGGAGAGTCTGAGAACTGGGCAGCTAATACATCAGACGGATTTGCCAGAAATACGCGTAAAAAGCTTTGCTCCAGGCGATTGCTGAGGACTTCTCCAAGTCATCGCTGCCAGGAGCGAAGTCAGGATCCCTGAGTGCACAGTTCAAGCTGCCATGGATAGAGCCACATCGTTGAGCAGGGAGGTGAAAGCTCCAGCTGGCCAGAAAGGTGGAGGAAGAGTGAGTCTAAAACAATTTAGGGTTTCCTTGCTGAACCATACTTAGAGAAATACAGAGTCAGAAATGTTGTTTTGCCCTGCAGGGCAATCCTGGGGGACAGCCTTGGAAAAGGGGCTTGGAGAAGGCAATGCAGGTAAACTGTTTTGCCTAGAATGAACCTGCATTTACCACTAGGAGTGGGAATAAAATGTAGCTCCTCATATTCCTAGCTCAGCACATTACTCAATGACACTGTCCTATTTGCTAAGCTTTCCAAAATGGCTGTGCTCACCCCAGCATCCCCAGCCCCCAATGAAGTAACAAGCCACCTACGATATTTTTTCTGCCCTAGTTTCTTTAAAAAAAAATCACAACACCGCCAACCACTTTTGCACAGCAGTCTTGGTCGTCTTTCACTATGCTGGTCCATCCAGCCTGTTATTTAAGTTCTCCCTGAAAAAAATCCCACCACTTTCTTCCACAGTGCCCACACAAAGTGAGTCAATGTTCTTTTCCATTCATCTCAGAGAGACCAGGATTGCATCCAACATATTTTCTCAAAAAAAGGACAAAAAGGAAGAAGCATGGGTAAAACCACCAGGACATTCATATAAATCAGCTGAATAGTTGCACAACTGTGTTTCTACAACCCTTAATCTTCCCCATTCACACACCCCTACTATCAAACATACCACGTGGACCTAGGTGGTAACTATTAACTCTGTGCATAACAGAATATTAAAAAACCCAAACACAGTAGCAACTTTTTCCCCCATGTGATTATGCTTTTCTTCCTGAGATGGGTTACCCAGTTAGAGTAAGAAAGTTCCCCTCTCCACTCCTATAGAAGTCCAGGTGCTGGTGGGGGAAAGGCATCTGTGTTGTGCCCAGCACAAGGAGGGAGCTTGATGGGTTCTGTTTGGCACATGAGAGCTCTCTAACCTCCTGAGCACATAGCTGCTGGCTGAACAGCATTTCTGAAAAAAGCCCCAAAACAAAACAAAACAAAACAAAACACACCCAAAGACCCAACAAGCTGCTTATTTATAAGTTTCTGAAATTTATGAATTTGAGGTACCCAACATTTTTTTTATATAAAATACATTCAGATAAAAAAGAATGGCTATGTAAACAGAGAGATGTCAAAGCAGGCTGTTTCCCATGAGACTGTTCAGAAAACTTACATCCTGTTAAATTCTGCAAAACCCTTTCTGTAAGCTTTTCTGTAAAACCTTTTCTGTAGAAAGCCCCCGTGAAGATGGGGCTTCTTCCAGTTTCCGAGTAATTATGGTTGGTAATAAATTTTCAATTTCTCTGAAATTCAGTTAAATTGTACAAGCGATTTCAGTGAGATGGGAATTTGGACTCATGGTCTGGACAGCACTGGTTTTGACAGACATAGCTTTCCTGGTATTCCAGGAACAGCCTTGTTGTTGAGGTTTTCACAATTCAGAATAACATAATGCCAATTGTTTAAAAAAAGCTTAAAGCTGAAAATAATTTGCTATTTTTAAAACAAATACTCTGACCCTTTGCCTTTGTATTAAGTCACAAAGATGAAATAAATGTGAACCATTCTTCTGCTGTCAACAATTAGAGAAACTGTGTCTGAATATGCTTAAAGTTATACCAAGGTACAAGATATGCTCATGAAAACACAGAATGCAAAAATGTTATGCTAGCTGATCATTGCTGCAGTGAGGACATATTGCTGGATTTTCGGAGACAACATGCATGTGCTAAAGGAATTGATGTACCACTGCTCTATAAAATTCATCTCTGTGTAGAAGGCCCCATGCAACACTTCTGAAGTGTGTTTTAAGGATGAAGTCTTGCAGATGTCTCCAACTGAGCAGGAAGGAAGATTTCATCCTCTCCCAGAAGAGACTTTAGGAGTGATCATCAATAAAAGTGAGAAAGCTCGCTTTACGTTGTCTCTACCCTCCAGCAAGCCAGGGAAGAAACGGTTTAAGAGTAAACAGGTCAGGTTTTAGCTCCTCTGGACTGCCAGCTGGCTTCACCCACTGGAGTATTCTGAGCTTTGCACTGGAGCTGTACATTGGGTTAGCACTGAAGTGTGAGTGAATCACAGGGAAATGATAGGCCACAACTTAAAAACAGAAGGAAGGAGTCCTGCCAAACAGGAATAATTGGCTGCAGGCAGGAGCTTTCCCCAGTCTCCGGCTCATTCATTTCTGCAGAATGGCTCTGCAAAAGCATCAACATAAATTTGACATTCTTATGGAAAACCACCTCTAGGTGGAAGTGTTGACCCTGCAGACAGAGATGAGATCATAAATATCTATGTGGCAGGAGTGATGGCAACATTTTTTTAAAACAACTTCCTCTGATATTTTGCTTGAAACTGTAATTAGATGAGGTGCCTTGAGATTTATACACCTGTGAGCAGGTTGCAAAGCTCACTGGAGCCGGGAATTTGTTTCTGCCTGGGCCCAGATCCAGTGACTATGGTTCAAAGAAGCACTTCAAAGGACATTAGCCTGGGTGAATGCAGCAGCAAAGGTGAATTTTTGGTTTTAAACACATGCTTATTTGCAGTCCCCAGACTCTGTGCTTGCCATCTTAACCATGTTTTGATTGACATTGCAGCCTAAACCTGTGGTTCTCAGCTTATTCAGTGCCACAGAAAGTTTTGATTTCAACTGGACAAAACAAGAACATGGTTGCTACTTCCCTTTTCCTCTTTTGAGAACAAATTGCGAAATCCTGACTCCATATTCGAGTAAGTCATTCAAAGGATGAGTCCTGTACTTCAACTGCTGCAGATTTTAAGTGATATGTAAGACTGGGTACTGTCTTTATTACTACCTTTTATAGTGGAGAGTGATTCAGAAGGGGTCGGAAACCATCCTTCTCAGACTGATTTCTGCACAGATATGAGAGAAAGATGGACTGTTTAGTTCACTTTTCCAGGGGATTGTGGCACTTCTTCCTTTCTTTTCAGATGCCCCACCTGCCCCTTGCCCTCTTAATGCTTTAATAACAGTAAATCATTTCAGAAAGGTTTCATTTTCTTTATTTATCTGTTTCTGTTTTATACTGAAACCTGATAAGAGCTTCTTTTGGGTTGGGCCAATATTTTCATAAACAGCTAAATGACACTGTAGTACAGCTGAGCATGATTTTTCCATGGGTATGTTTTATTTACTTTCAAACCCATTGTTTATATCAACTGAACATATCTCACTGACCATTTGTCATGCAACAGAGAGTCTGGAAGGGAGGTGAGACTATTGCTGGTACATCTTAGAGCTCTGTGGTCACAGCTTGTACCCACCTACAGGGACAGTAGTTCAACTCAGCTTTCTACCTGAGTGAATTTGCTTGTGTCTCTCATTTATCTGATGAGTGCCATAAATGCTGTACTTAGGTACCCTAAGTGCAGCCTTAGTGATCACTGCTGGTAGCTCTGTTCCTCACTGTCTGAAATGATCCTTCGAATTAGAGAGCAAGGTTAAGCTGAGAGCAAGGTTAAGCTGAAAGTGAAATACCAGTAGAATAACTTTGGATGTGAATTCATGGCCAGGTAGTAAAGCTTGTGCCAAATACTTTGAGCATTGCCTGAAGCCTCTGGGAAGGGCTGTGCCATTAGTGCAGCACCTAGGCAGTGCTTCCACCAGCATAGTTACTCCTCACTAGTTTCCAGTGAAAGACTGTTTATTTTTCTCATCATCACCATCAGGTCATGCCTTAAAACAAGTGTTCCAGATGCCACTGAATTGTGTCCTGTAAAGGTGTTTGTGTGCATGTGAACAACCAAGTCAATGAGAGAACTGACTTCCATCCACAATGGAACAAGACATTAATTAATCCAGGCATAAACCAGTATAAGTAATTTGTTCTTTGGAGGGAGGTGGCCGAGAGGAAGAGAGAGAGCTAAGACAGAAAGCAGATGTTGTCAGACACTGGTCAGCTCTCCAAAGAAAGATGGGAGTTGCTGGACACAAAAGAAATATTTTGTAGCCCACTGGTAAAGAATGTTATATCATATTTATTTATTTTATATCTTTATATCCTTATGTATACATAGACAAGTATAAGTGTATTCACTATCTCTCTCTCTCTCTAGATTTGCACAAACATAAAGCTTATTTCCTTGGTCAATATAAGCTCAGATCGATTACAAAGCCACAGCCATTTCATGAACACCTTTACACTCTCCATGATGATGTACCCAGCTGTGATGGGTTGTGGGACAGGGAGATTGTTACTTGGCTGAACTCAGCTCTCTCTTTCTCAAGAAACAAGGAGGGTTCGCTATTGGTGAACTCCACATGCCAGCTTGTCTTGGTGCACGTCTCACTGAGATTGACCACTGATTCTGTCAGAATCAAATGTGGGTGCTTCATGCAAGAATGGAGCTGGGAAAGAATTTTTATCACCTCCACCAGAGAGAAAACTAACAATGTTTAATAGATACCCTTATTTTGAAGTTAAGAACTGGATGACCAGCACAAAAATAAGGTTCTTCTTAATAATGGGTTGTGCATGTAACCTTTCCTTCCAGGCACAAGCTTTGCACTCTGTTTTATACAAAACATATCATTTTCCCATAATCTCTTCAAGTATCAAGTACAAGGAAATGGCTTTTTGTTCACAGGGTAGCCCACTGATTGATTATGTGTTCATACAGGGTCAAAATCTCATCTTCTTTATACCACTGTAAACTGCACAAATTTCCACAATCTTCATAGAGGAATATAATTTTACTGTTAATCTTTGTTATCATTAAAATATTTGGACTAGTTGCCATAGATTTCTTGTAGTTAGACTGGAAATTTCAATCTGTTTTTATCTGGTTAGCTAAATGATCAAGAAAGAAGCTCAAACATGCAGTTGCACACTTGGGTTTGTGCTTTGGATTCCGACGCCTTTTTGCACCCTCTCTTTATTAGAGGAAAAAAAATTGAAATGGCAGAGCACTGTATCCTGCAAGCATTTCATTCCACCCACACAGTTCTTTTTCTTTAAAACAGTGGCTTATTCCCAACTGGAAAGGCAGCAGTCTAGCTAGAAGACAGGTTATGTTCAAGAGAGAAAGGAAGGAGGTAGCTGAATCATAGCAATTTAACTCCGGCTGGAAAGATGTAAATCCAGCCACTGGTTGCTGATATCACAAGCATAGTATGATTTTGGATACAGGGAATGGCATATTGTTCTGGGTAATGAAGGCTAGAGGTCAGAGCAGGCTATGCATTTGCCTTTATTGCTTGCACTCCAGCAGGTGCAATATTCATTGCCTCTGTTCTGTGCACAGCCATCTCTAGCATTACTAATGAAATGTCAAATCATATTTTTATTTACTTCCTTTCTTCATCACCTGCAAATAGCCACATTGACAACCCCCAAACCAATAATTTGTGGGTTTCTAAGGATGCCATCAGTAAAAGTCAGTCATCAGTAAAGAGCAACGCTTTCTGGAAATAAAATAAATAGGTTCATTTAAGGCTTTTCATAACAAATGTTGCAACAAAATTAATTTGTCCAGTATTAGTCATCACCCTTTCAGCATGTTAATACTGTTTCTTCTGGAAGAAACCGGATTTTTGAGGGGTTGAAAATATCCTCTGTTACACTCAGCTCTCACAAAGGGCAGAAAAGGCACATTTCTGAATGTGTCATATTAACATGCTTCACTGTCCTGCATGTCCAAGTCATGCAGGCTGGTTCTGGTCATAGATCAGATGTTATTATTTTCCCATGAGTAGCTACTTATACCTACTGTCTTGTCAAAATCTTTGCCACAATGAGCAGGAGGATGGCTCTTTTTTGTGCTGATTTGCCTTAGAACCAGGTGCCTTCTAAGAAAAATAAACATCTAAGAAGAATAGTCTCTTCAAGAATGTGGTAGAGCCACCATCACTGGAGTTTTTCAAGATGTGATAGCTCAGAGTGCTAGATAATCCTACTTATACTCCCTTCCCCTCAAAAGATTGGACCAGATGACCTTTCAAGGTCCCCTCCAACCTGGGCTGTTCTGTGGTTCTGTGATTTGGTCCAAGTATACCATTGCACCAGAAACCTTCTGAAAGAGAAGCAGTATTTGGTCAGTCTCATACCCAGACTAAGTTTGTACAGTGATGCAGGCTGTGCTAGTGTAGATGTGGAAATGGATAAATGGAGCAATCTCCTCTAGGCTCATCCCCCTTGGCCTCCTTCCTCTTGTGCCTTTTCTTTGGAGTTTGGCTTTTGCTTTTCATGTTGAGAGGTTTTTAGGGACAAGAGTGTTTTGATTACAGAGGGTTGCTTGGGAGGTAGAAATTGCTGTTTTAGGTCTCTTGGTTACTTCATGGGAGCACCAAGTTTGTGCTGTCTATGGGCAGCAGTGAATACACCAGGAGCTATCTCCAGTAGCTGAGACACGATCTTCTCAACATTGACTGGCCTCGTGTGTACGCGTGGGGATGGCAGTTTATTTGGAGCTCTTGGGTAGGACATGTTGCTGGTTTTCCCATCATTTAGCCCCTGACTGAAAATTTTCCAACAGACTGATGACAATGGGTGGTGCTTGGGGCTCTTGTTTCCTTTGCAGATATAGGACATGAGAAAGGCAATGTTTTCTCCCAGGACGAAAGCAATCTGTCTGTGCCTACAGGTCTCTCTTTGATTACAATTAATTAATCACAAGTACATGTTAGAACTGTGCCAAGCATGTTCTGATCAGAGAAGCACCCAGTCAAAGGACAGACATAGAGAGAATTTAGAGGAAAGCCAGGAATTATGTTACACTTTGTGGAGAAGCTGTTGCAAGAGCAAATAATATTTCTGATCTTTTCGGGGGGGATATTTTTGGAAGCCTACAGAGAATATCCACCAGGATTAGAAAAGTGCTTCATAGTTTCTGCTGAAGAGGATGTTCGTCCTCCCAGCTTTTTCCTCAACACCTGTTGTTTTTTCAGTCTATGCCAATCTAGTTCCTGCTCAGAATTAATGTGGTAGGCAGGAGAGAAACAACAACTTTCTGTCAAGGTGTGCTGAGGAAGTTCACCTCAGTTACATTTCAAAGCGTCTCAAACTTCTGAATGAAGTACTGGTTCCTTAAAGGCATTTAGACACATCTCTCTTGCTTTTTTCTGTTCTATCCAAGAACATGTAGACCATGGGTGATGTTGGATGCTTGTATTCCTCTGGTCTTTCAGTTTCTCTGTCCTGGAAATAGAGTTTTGCTAGGTGGGCACTTGAGGAAGGGAAAGCAAAACTTTGATTAATGATCCACTTTGTTGTGACTGGTTGGAAAAAGATTGTTTTAGTCTTGCCTACAGCTCCTGCTCAGAAGCAGTGTGTTCTCTTCTTTGAGAACAAAGCATTAGTCTCATAGTTGATAATTTTAAATTTAATCCCATGAGGGCTTTAAAGATTTATATAGGTTGTCTGTATGTCCTTTTGGGTGAAGAATTTCATGGGCATTGACCTAAACTGCCTTCACAACCACTACACTGTTCCTCAGCATTGCAGAAACATTTTGTGAGCTCTGACTTGTCTTCTGATTGGCACATCACAGGTTTGCTTAGGAAGAGACTTAACTACAGCAGAGACTTAAGCACTTAGGCCCAAGTGCAGACCCATAATTGCCTGCCATTGCTCTGAGCACCTGTCCTGGAAAGTTATCAGCAATAACAAACTTTCTCACAAACTCCCTGAGAGTCTTGTTTCTGAACATGGAAACTCTCCTTCTAAGAAGGATTGGAAAAGGTCATGGTGTGTTTTTCAGAGAGAAAGAAGTGTCAGAAATCTGATATTTGGGAAGTTGACATTTTTGTGGAAATGCGACACCTAAAACACATTCCATAGTTCTTAAAGACATTTTTCTTCCAATGATTTTACTCTTTATTAGATAGCTAAATAAATTTCAGGCTCTGGATGCTAGCACATTAAGTCGCGTTACTAAGAACAAACATTCTATGAAACATCAACATACCTGTCAAATGCTTATTTACTGTGGAAGTTCCTGTATCTGTGTGCTCAGATTCATCCAAAAGCTGGACCCTCTTTGTACAGGCCTCAAGGCTTTATTGATGGACCACAGCTGGCCTGTGAGCTCACAGAGACAATCAGCATCCATGTCTACAATGCACTTGCTCCCCTTTGAGAGGTGTCTTGCCTAAAGCTTAAAACACTGAACAAGTGACCTCAACTGACCCTACTTTCTCCAAGTCAGAAGTTTTATGTCCTACATGTCCCATGGATGGAACATGAAATAGAATGATAAAACATTAGAATGATGACTTTTTCATGAAAGAAATACTGAAGTTTGAATCTGGTCTTTTTTATAATCAGAGGACCAGAATGAATTTAAAAATCTTATCTTAAAGGGAATATCAGTGTTTGAGACCAGATTTAAATCTTTTGCTTACCTTAGAAAGAAAAATCAAAAATGAAATTTATTTATCCTCGAAGTGCTTATATGCAGCTCCATTCCTAATATATGATTCTATCAAATTTTAACAGCCTAGCATGATGGGAAAGTGGAAATCAAATGTGTCAGTCATTCATCCTGACGAATACATCTGTATTATCTTACACTGGACTTCTTCAGTGACCAAACTTTGGTGGCTCAAAAGGATTGCTTGCTGTGTGAGAGACACCAAGAAATTCAACATTGCAGTTCTAGTCTAATGCATTATTTGATACTAAGGACTCTGTTGCAGAGGGTCTCTCTCTCTTGGGAGGGTGGGGAGGGAAGCTTTTCTTTCATGCTTTTCATCAGGAGAGTCAGTTTGGTGGGAACAGCTGCTAAAATTGTTAATCCACCAACTGACTGGTCATATGATTTCACAGAGACCAGCTATTATTCATGTGCAATGTGCTCTTGCTTTATTTCTCCATGCTCTGGGTTATGCACATCTGACATCAGTACTGCATCTGCATTACACTGAATGCTTTGTATTTTAAGGCCTCACTTCTAATTACTGAAAAAAAGAGATCTCTCTCACATGTGTTGGAAAGGGAGAAATGCTGGGGCCCTACATCAGCTCTGATGAGGTTTTACCTGTTGTTCAGGCTCCCTGTGCTCTGGTCAGCAGCAGACTCGTAACATGTTATACACTATATTTTTGTTGTCTATCAGATTAGTGCAACCATTTATTCCTAAGACCCTAGAATTTCAAGGTGTTCCACCCTGAACAAGCCAGACAAGCCATGGTTGGACACACCCACTGCATGGCTGCCTGTCTGGAATGGACCTGAGATGTTCCTGTCTTCAGTATCTACAGAGATTCTATAACAATGGTCAGGGTAAAACTCTCTGGATGTGTGGTGTCTGGAGATGGCTGTACTTCTTCCTTGGGGGTCATGAGTACAGTAGTGCTGTGTCTGACAGGATGGCTGAGGGAGGCAAGACAAT
The DNA here is from genome assembly GCA_013398075.1 of Notiomystis cincta. Taxonomy (NCBI): domain Eukaryota; kingdom Metazoa; phylum Chordata; class Aves; order Passeriformes; family Notiomystidae; genus Notiomystis; species Notiomystis cincta. The sequence continues at coordinate 48,075 of VZRX01023084.1, read as the reverse complement.
GGCATATTAACCACCTTAACAAGAGGGGCAAACAGCTTTCCAGAGCACCAAGGGGAGATAGGAGCACATTACATTGATAATACAGTCTTCACGTGAGGATTTTGGTACTCTTGGTTATGGCTTCTGGGAAGCTTCAGAAGCAGGCTTGGTCTGTGCTAGTGTAGAAATCTGGATAGTACAGAAAGGAGAAAAATGGATATTTGCTTTTACCATTTACATTCTGGTCCTTACAGGGCTCAATAATCCTCTTTCTCAGCATGAGTGACAGAGGCAGTCAGGAATGCAGAGCTTGTTCTGTAGTATAATATTGGCCACCTGACAGGTTGAAATGTGGGGGAATGTGTACTCTTTCCCCCAGAGGACATGGCAGGGGCCACTGTGGGACACATGTGCTGGGCTGGATGCATCACTGGGCTGTTCTACATGGGCAGCTGTGGTGTCCCTCGGAGAGGCAGCACACCGTGCACTCTGCCATTCAGTGTCCCCTCCTTCTCTCCTCCGAGAACATCTTCACAGCCTGTCACAAGGGTGACCAAGGGAAAACCAGATGAATCACTAAAGAGACCTCTGAGTTCTTGAAAGAGAAGTTTTAAAAATACAGAGCTATTAAGTAGCAGTACCCTATCCATTTAAAGCAGAGTTCAACTTTTAATCATTCGAAGATAGCCCTGCATGGCAAACACAACACTATTTCCTCCATACTTCACAAGGAAGGAAATTGCAGCACAAGTGACCTAGCTGAGGTTTCAAGCTAGGTGAATATCAGAGAAGGGATTAGTATTTATGCTCCTAACTACCAAAACTGGTGTTTTGCTCTTCAAGGCAACAATGCCTCCAAGGCCTTGTCTTGCAGAATGAACAAAGCTAATGCAACTTTAATAATGTGTATGTATATTTTATGCCTTCACCATAAGGACATAGGTTCCTTAGGCTATATGATTTTGACATATAGTTGAAAGTGGTGCAGATGTAATGCAATGAGATGGTCATGTCATAAAATCTGTAACATTCCCCTCACTGTGCATCTGATTCCACTCCTAGCATCTAGTATCTGAATTTTGGGCTGGGATGTTCTTATTTATCTGGATCCGAATTCCTTGAGCTTAAACAAATGTTGATTTTGCTGCCATGCTAATTGGTTCCCATTTTTTATATCAAAGGTCCTTGCTGCTGCACAGATAATACATACTGAAATATGCCAGTCCTTCCTGCTCTGTAACTATAAGTAAATTTGTTTTCAGTGGGCTGAGGTTTTTTTCTGGCCTGATTGGGGCACAAAGAGGAACTTATATTATTTTTATCTTCAGAGAAAAATGTAGCTGGAGATTTTTTGGGAGGAGGTAGTTTTTTTCTCTTCAATGCACGAAGGGAGTTAGGTATTGAAGAGTGTGTGTGCATAGATTTAAAAGGGGATGCACCCTACTTTCTGTTGCCAGTGTCAGACCTGCTTAACCCTGGTAAATGTCTCTGTGTAATGGCTAAAGAAATATCAGCGTGTGGGTGAAATAGCTGTGTGCAAAAAACAGGGGAGTCGCCTTTAAATTCAAGATCTGAGTTTCCAAATACAGTTTGCTGGAAAAACACCATCAGATTTGGCACCGGTTCTCCAGTGGAGAGTTGTGTGTGAAATGGAATGTACAGTAGGGCTCGGGAGCCATTCCTCTGTCCCTGGATACAGGTACTAAACGGAGGGCAGTCGGTTTGTCAGCCTGCAGAGCCTGTCTGCCGGCGTGGGATAGCTCTGTAGCCAGCATCACATGCGGGGAAGAAATCGTTCTTTCCCTGGCTCTTGGGTAGGGATATGGGCCCTCTAGTGGGGAGAGAAATTCACAGCTGAGAATATCTCCCATTTCAGTTCCCGGTGTCGCTGCTTCCCTGGGACAGCCTCTGCATGCCGGCACAAAAGTTAGAGGTAAATAATTCTCCTCTGTTTCAGGAAGGAACAGCAAAAGTCACGTCAGTGCAAAACAACCAGCAATACTTACACTAATGGCATTCGGATTGCACTAGTATCAGGAGACTTTGCAGAAATCACGAACTGGTTTTGTTCCTCTGCTTCAGACAAAGTGCCCTGCTGATGTGAAAATGAAGCCAGACTATTATGTGTACCCCCTCAATATTTTTGTGTCACATCACTTCGGTAAACGGCTTGCTTTTAGTCCAGGATCTGAAGTGTCAGCTTAGTTTATAGAAGCTGTTTCATAAGTTCACCTGGTGGGTTTATGCTGAGTTGTCTTTGGCACAGGGAACTGACGTACATCACGTAAATATATGCATTTGTTTTTTATCAAAGCCTGAGTCGTTACTTATATTTCTTTTTGTTTTTAAGTCTGAAGGTGCCTATAAGGCTGCTCTATGCTAAATATGAGTTAAGTTTCAATTTCTAAAATAGCTTGTCCCCACCCAGGACCTTCTATCCCTCCGTTTGATGAATGCTCTATAATAAACTCACTGAAACTTGTTTCAAAAGGCAGTGCTTTCATAGGAACAGTACTCAGTCTCATGTAACAAAGATCTATATTAAGATCCATAGATGGAATCTAGCTAAAATGCAGTCACTGTGACTGCTGACAGCAAGAAGATCTCCCCTGCCTTGCTGTGCTGAGACACCCATTGCAGGTGAATCCATGTCCCAGGTGCTTTGCCTTGAATAAAGTTCTGTGGAAGAAATGGTGCTGCTGGGAGGGAGGGAAGGAAGGCACTTCTGGTTTGGGTGCCACATAGAAAAAAACCTACCAAAATTTATTTGCAGAGATAGGTATTGTCTCCCTTCTAGTTGCTATGATCATTGAACTGCATCATCAGCTTTCATGTCTGGGTCCTGCTGCTGGAGTACAGGGCTGGCACTGGCCACACTCTGAGGTTGTTGCCTTAGAAGGGGGCAACTGTGGCTTTGCTGCCAGCATAAAGCTGGTCCCACCATGAGCATTCCTCCACCTCCATCACCCTTCTTCTCCCTGCTCCTAGGTCAGAGGCTGGGAAGAACCTCTGGACTGGCTCCTTCAAGTACAGGAGCCAGGGGCCAAAAGATCCTGTTTCCTGGAGGTGGAGAGAACTCGTCATCCAGAGGAAGCAAAGCCCTGGCAGTCTGGATCAGGGGCCTGCTTGGGTCATGGAGAAACTTTCCTTGGATTGATAGGAAAATAAAGCTGCTCACACAGGATGGTGGGAGATAACAGAGTTAGTATTATCCCTGGAAGGGTAAAATAATTTTTAGTGGTTTTGCTGAGACTCTGGTAGGGTGTGTGGGCTTCCTACACAATGGGGCAGCCTCCTGTGAGCCAGTCTGACATTCCAGCATGCAATGGATGCAATCTGTAGCATCAAGGTCATCTTGGAGAAAATAACAGAGCTGGACAGTCTTCCCCAGGTCTTGCTTTCAACTGAACTCTGAAGCCATACAGGATTTGAATAAGGCCCTTGAGCATTTCCCCATTGGCATTGTCCCAGCAGTGCTCTGAAGTAGGAGCAAAATCTAACATGAGCCATCAAGTGGGCAGTTATGATAAGACTTGATTAAGCCTACCAGATCCCCCCAAAAGGAGGTACTTATTGAAAGCAAAGTTTTTATCCCACAGTACTCGATTCTTATGGCAATTAATTCTGGTGATTATATGGCAACTGAATGATGTAAATAAATTCTTCGAAGTACCAGCCTTTAAGGTAATATTTTCTTATTAATTTTGCTATTCATGAATGGGGATGTAATGTAATGAGAACCAGGGACGCTGGTATTTGATGCTCTGCTGTTATCACAGTCTTTCACAGTTTTGGAGACAGTGTCAGACCATTTAGATCAGTGAGCTCTGCTGCATGGGAGTTCCCCTGTGAACTGGTTCCCTCAAGGCCTCTCTCACATTCGTGGCTCACTGTGATCCTAGCAAATATAAGCCCTGTCTAACAGGGTCATATATTCAGAAGCTTTCCAAGTGGATTACTGGAAAGTATCTGGTAGATGTGCTATACTTGTCTGTGTATTAGCTTGACCTTATTGCTTGTTTCTGACTTCACAACATATTCAGAAAATCAAATTATGCAGAGTACTGGAAATGAAAGCAAATCTGAATGAACTACAATCCCTGGTTTCAAAAATTCATAAATTCCTTAAGAACTTGTATAACAGATATGTGTGTGTCATCCCAAAGGCTACAATACATTTGCCTAGACTTTGGTGCATCTGTGTTTCTGGGAGTGGAGCATCCCACTGAGTACCTGATGCAGTGATTTTCTGCTGTAGAAATGACCACACAGCCTTTACATGCATCACTTGTGTCTCTGCTGCCACCACAAGTACCACGCTCTGATGGACTAACATCTCTTTTAGAAGCCAAACTGCATGTCTGAGTTACTCATGCTGGAGTTGTAGCTCCTGTGAAAAACTAAGACCTTTTCCCTCCTGACTGCATCAGCATCAACAGCCTGACCCTCAGGAGGCTTCGACAAAGCATCCTCCAGAGCAGTGGAAAGGAGGCAGGAGATGCTCTTTCACCTTTAGCTGTTCCCAAAGCTGTGTGATACAGCTGCAGCCAGTGCAGCATGATTTCCCAGGATGGGAGCAGAGGGAGTTGTGGCCCCAGAGATGGTGACAGCAGCAGATGAGACCTGTCCTGATGGCAGCTGCAAGGCGGGTGCTGCTGAGGGGTGTGGGCAGGGGCTCGGAGCCTGCTGTGCTCCCTCGGATGTCCTGCCCCAGGTGAAGGTGCTGAGGCCCTCTGGGCCATGGCAGGGACCAGAGCTGGCCAAGGGCACCAGCCTGGATTCCTCTGCTGCATTCATCTCTCTGCTTGCTTCCCCAAGGGCCGTGCCACCCACAGCCCAGCTCAGCTGCCCCACCGCAGGGGCCAGTGAGCCTGGGCAGCCCGTGGCCCCTGACACGCACCCGGGGCCAGCCTTGTAACTCCATTGCTCACTGTGAATGTTCCAATTGTTCCCATCCCACAAAGCCAAGCAGGAATACAAGGAATCTAACAGGGAAGGCCTGGCCTAAGTTTAGTTTTTATAACTCCAGTCCCATTTTTTAAAAAATGATTTTTTATTGAAATGCTCAGAGGGGCATGAAAGCCATCTCTGGGCTTTGCATAAAACCCTGACCACCTCCCTTGTCAGGGTTTGATCAAGATACTCATTGCTTTTCTCAATCTCTCTGCCTGCATGCTTTAGTTGGTGCAAAAGTGAAATTAGCATTGTTTTTACCATGCCACGTTAAAAACCAGCCCAATAAACTGGTGGGGGGAATCCTAATTATGCTGGCATAAGCATAATTTAATTCAGATTGCTATAACAACCAGTGTCCATGCTCTCTGTAATCATGTTAAGGCCTATACACAAAATAATTAGCATCTTTATGTTTGGTAAATAGAGGTCCACTCCAGGTCAGCCTCAATGAGGACACAGCATTGTTAGAAGGCCAGGCCTTTTACAGCTTGTGCAGAACGGGCATTTGCAAATAAAATGCTGCTGGAAAGGACAAAAGGAGGGTTTGATTATCCAGGAAGCACCTCCACTTGCCTCTTACCCAGTTTTTGTTCCTCCTTCAGAAGAAAAATAATAATTCCTTTATTCAAGCACACGGAATCAAAGGAAACTGCATATAATAGACACACTCTTTGCTCCGTTTCCTTTTCACAGCCAAGCATGATCCAACAGGCTGCTAGAAAGCCAAGGCTGTATTCCTGCAGCCCTGAATCTGACAAAATGCAGGGGCATTTGTTTGTTTAAAACAAATTAAAATTTTTATTGTCATTTGGTCTGGAACAGACTTGCCAGAATTTCAAGTGGTTCAGAAAAGTCAGAGGACGGTTCCACAAGTAAGCAAGACTTTGGTCCAAGGTACCTCAGCCATTTCTGCATTTATGTTTCTAGGGAGTTTGCATGGCCAGGTTTTGGTAGCAGGGGGGCTACTGGGGTGGTTTCTGTGAGAAGCTGCCAGAAGCTTCCTCCATGTCCAGCAGAGCCAGTCCCTGGTGGCCCTGAGAGAGACGTGCCACAGGCCAAGGCTGGGCCAGTTAGAGATGGTGGTAACACCTCTGTGGTAACAGATTGCAGAGGAAGGAAAAAAATGTTATGGCACAGAATTAACTGTGACCAGGGCAGAGCAGAGTGAGAGCATGTGAGAGAAAAACCTCTGCAGACTCCAAGGCCAGTGCAGAAGGAGGGGCAGGAGGTGCTCCAGGCTCCAGACCTGGGGTTCCCCTGCAGGCCGTGGTGCAGCCCATGGTGAGGCAGCTGTGCCCCTGCAGCCCCTGGGGATCCATGGGGATGCAGAGATCCACCTGCAGCCCGGGGAGGAGACCCAGGCAGAGCAGGTGGATGCCTGGGAGAGGGCTGTGACCCTGTGGGAGACCCAGGCTGGAACAGGGTCCTGGCAGGGACCTGCAGGCCTGTGAAGAGATGAACCCACAGCAGAGCAGGTCTCCTGGTAGGACTTCTGACCCCGTGGGGGACCCAAGCTGCAGCAGGCTGTGCCTGAAGGATTGCACCCCATCAAAGAGTGATCCACATTGCAGCAGTCTGGGGAGAACTGTTGCCTGTGAGAACGACCCCTTGGAACAAGGGAAGGACTTCTCTCCCCTGAGCAGCAGCTGCAGAAGCATTCCGGTCTCCCTGTGCTGCTGGTGGGGAGGAGCTAGAGCTGGGAAGAAGGAGGGGTGGGGGGAAAGCGTTTTCAAGATTTATTTCACTTCTCATTACCCTGCTCTGATTTTGTTAGTAGTAAATTCAATTGATATCCTCAACTGAGTTTGTTTTGCTTAGACTGATTTGGCGAGTGATCTTGCTCTGTCCTTATCTCAACCCATAACCCTTTGTTACATTTTCTCTGCCTTGTCCAGCTGCAGAGGGGAGTGACAGAGAGACTTTGGTGGGTGCCTGGTGTCCATTGTTGTTACCTACATCTATTTACTTAGAAGCAGTTGATGCTTTCCAGTGAAAAATGACCCTACTTTATATTTGTAGAAAAAGAAGTTACTACACTTCACTTTTCCAGTATTTTGTAACAGTCCTTATCCTTATCCTTCTATCTTGATTCTAAAATTAAGATAGCATCTCAAACACTTTACCTTGCTGTTTTTGTAAGCAGAAAATGTTAGCTAATAACGTTAAGAAAGTGTCATCAGTTATATTGCTTGAAGTTCTCTGGAAACTCTCACAGAAACCTACACTGAGGCCCATTAGATGTATTATGGAAATTTCAGCTGTATCCAGTCAGTCTGCTATGCATGAGTGTTTTGGTGCAACAAAGTTGGTCTGCTCCATCAAATTAAGAGACAACTCATTCAGTCAGATGGAATCATAGCTATTAACATCAACAACCTTTAGACCAGCCTGGCATGTGGATACTGTTGAGTGCAGAGCTCAGGATATTTTAACAGCATTTACTGTATGTTTCTCTGGATCATGGAAAAAGCTCTTTTCCTTTAGGAGGGACAAGTGCACTTTGTCCCATAGAGGTCCTCTCTCTTTCCTGTGCCATGTTCCTGAAGCAGCGAAGTTTCTTGGGAAATTTCAAGCATAGTCCCCTTATCCTTAGGTCTCATACCTCTCTTTTTTCTTTCTGAAATATTTTAATTTTTTTTTTCGTAGTTAATCTCCTAGGATTGGTAATTTCTCCCCAAATATAATACTGAGTGCAATCAAAGAGGCACCATGATGGCCAGGCAGAGCTTTCTTCCCCTAGGGACACTTTTTCTATAGAACAACCTCAAGAAACCTCCCTGTGAAACTCTGCCTGCCCAACCAACACTTTGTTTGTTTGCTGCATTCTGAAAGTTGGTCAAGGGAGGTGATCCTGCTCTTCTACTCAGCCCCAGTGAGGCCACAGCTGGAGTGCTGTGCCCAGTTCTGAGCTCCTCAGGACAGTAGAGACAAGGAGCTCCTGAAAGAGTCCAGCAGAGGCCGCAAAGATGATTTGTGGTCTGGAGCATTTCTCTTATGAGGAGGGACTGCAGGACCTGGGCCTGTTTAATCCAGAGAGGAGAAGGCTGAGAGGGCATCTCAATAACACCTGTAAATGTCTCAAAGGTGGATGTCAGGAGGCTGGTGCCAGACCCTTTTCAGTGGTGCCCAGCAACAGGACAAGGAGCAATGGCCATAAACTAAAACAGAAAAAGTTTCATCTCATCATGAGGAAGAACTTCTTTATGTTGAGAGTGGTAGAGCACTGGAATGGGATGCCCAGGGAGGTCATGGAGCCTTCCTCTCTGGAGACACTCAAAACTCACCTCGACAAGTTCCTGTGTAACCTGCTCAAGGGAGGGTGGACTGCATTATTTCCAGAGATCCCTTCCAACACTAAAAATTCTGTGATTCTGTGAAAGTTTTTGGACAAATGTGAATTTTTGTAAGTGTATATAACAGAATCATTTGGGACACTTCCAGACAAGATGGGACAATTCTTCCTCTACCAAACTAGAAAAAGTTCAAATTACACTTTCAAGTTATTTCGCATAAAAAACCCCAAACAACCAATAAAAGCAAAACCAACCACAAAAACCCCAAACAAAAACTAA
>VZRX01023084.1:7375-30173 GCA_013398075.1 Notiomystis cincta | reverse complement strand
TGTCCATCTCCAGAGCCATCAGCCACTGGCTCTGCTGCACATGGTGGAAGCTTCCAGCAGCTTCTCACAGGAGCCACTTTGTGGCCTCCCTGCTACAAGAGACTGGGCCAGGGCAAGCCAACACATACGTCAACATTTTCCAAAGGAAAACATCTTTGTTGAAAAATCCTGATCCATTTTCTAAGCATGTGTTTGAAGGAATCAACTTAGCAATTCCCACAGGACAAGGCTGCTGATCTATCTCCACTGCTGAAGGACAGGGCAAGTGAATCATGAAACAAGAGTGCCTCTTCAATCTCAAGGTCTGCCTACAAGTGGTAGGGATGATGGCAGTAATTTTGTTAAGGCTTTTCAGGGTGATTGAAGGATTTTGATTTGCATTGCTTTATTGGAATGGTGAAGAACTGTCCTTACCCCATGAAACATCCTGATGACATACTTCTCTCAAGGGCTTTTGGACAGTTTTAAACACATATTCTGGCCCTTAGCTAGTGTACATCAGTGTAGGTCCACTGCAGCCAACACATCTCTATGAAAAGATGAAGTGTGTGTAAAGTAAAGAGTGGAAATAATACTAAAATAAAATTGTTTTAATGGCTCTGATACTCATCTAAAAGCATGCAGATTTTTTTTGACATGAGTAATTTCATGAAGTTGTTACAGTCTCACATCTTGTACCTGTAGGTAGAAGTGGCGGTAGATTACACGTATTGTAACGATGGATGAAGCAGATACACGCCCATTTCAATCCCCAGGGTAATATATTTCTCTTGGGAAAGCAATGCAATATTAGAAAAGTATGATTTTTATAAGCCTATAATTACATTTTTGCACAGCTCTATTTCCCCAGGGTTGAATTCACGTTTATTGGATTACCAAAGTAATTCAGAGCAATGTCACACAGTTACAGGATAAACTCCAGGTGGCCAAGGCTACTTCAGCAGAGGGAACTACTTGATTGTCTGCTTTGAATCCCCAGAAACTTTAGAAAGACTCTGAAGTTGAAGTATCAACTTTTCTATTTCCCTTTACTTGAATGTGTCCTCACTGTGACACTGTAAGCAGACTGTACGAAAAGTTTGCCATTTTATGAAAAGAAATCTTCAAAGAGTCAGAAGTTTGACAGTGAGTCCTTTATAGCTTAAAAATCTTTACAGCTTCATCACAAAATTCTAGGAAATATGGGATTGGTATTTTTGCTTTCTCGCTCTAAGTCTTATAAGGTTTGTGTGAATTGGCCTCGACTTCTGATATGCTCTACCTTATTTTTTGTACTTCAAATCTCTTTCTTATCTAGGTCTAGGTGGTCTGATATCAATATAGAATTAAATCCAAGGGACACATTTTCCAAACTCTCGAAATGCTAAATCACCACAATATTCAAACATCATATCTGTGAAAGAGCATCTTTATCTTAGGAGCCAGAGAGCTGCATCTCTCAGCAGCACACCCTGAGATACTCAGGATGCTGTAAAGAAATAAATCTGCATCTCTAAAGTGCATAAAACACAACTCTATCCTTATTGCCATACATTTCTTTGAAATTTAAGTTGTAACCATCCACAGAATACCACATTGATCCAAACTGATTTCTCTATATATCATTGGGAAAGAGATACCAGTACTTCATGCAGTTCAGCACACAAAATGAGATGCCTCAGAGAGTCGGCAGTTCGAAATACAAAGGAAGTAGCTGAGAAGCCGGAAGGACTGACTGTTTTCTTTTCTTTGTTAGTTGCTTTTTTTCTCTTTTTAATTGGTGGTATTAGCTTGCTTCTCAAAGGAATCACAGCAAGGATGAGTCATTTGCAAAAGGGGGGAATGGCACAGTGGAGAAATGGGTCTGCCTTTCCAGCAGAGTATTGCAGACTAAATGATGGGGAAAGTCATTCACTGGTTAAGGGGCTTTCCACAGAAAGGACGTGCAACAGGGCACTGTCATTGGGAAGAACACAGACTGTGCTACAGCTCTCAGGAGGCTTTCCTGTTGCCTCCTACAAGCTGAGCATTCCTGCAGGCACAGGTGGAGAGCTGAGGATGGAGTCTGCACCTGGGATGTTGTGCTGGGAGTGATATACTGCACTGGCACCACTAGAGACCATGTGCCTGTACCTAGCAGGGGTGAAAGCAGGGGTTGTCTGGAGGGGCAGGAGCTTGTGGGAGTTTAAGGCAGCCATCAGCCCACAGTGGAAGGCAGGGAGTGTGAGTGTACTGAGGGCAGAGGAGAAGATAGCACGGGTGGTACCAGCCTGTGCTAAACATTCATGGCTTCCAGCAGTGCTGCAATGGTCACATTGCTGAGCACATTCATGATCAGCAACATCTTGTAAGGTTCTGTGACTTTCTGCACCATGAGGAGGAGAACAGAGCTCAACCTATTACATAACTCTCTTCAGAATATATCAGGCACAGAGATGGTGAACAATATGCATAATTTGACCTTGAAACTGCTACCACATCCTCTAAGTAAAGCATACTCTTGGCAGTTAGCTGCAGTGGGACCTGAAGTTAAATGAAGTGGGATCAACGTCTTAAGGATGATGCAGATGCTCACAGAACACACTGACAAAGGTGAATCCCATTATCATTGAAGTGCCAACAGTAAATGCCTATATTCCTGGTGCTAAAAGGATGCTCTCCTGCATTTCTTACTGCTTATTTGAATGACTGTAGTTATATTCTAAGATGCGAGCCCAGTGTCAGGTTGTAAAAAGTCAGCTGCCTTTGGAATAAAAGGAGAGTGACAGTTTGCATTACTGTCATTATTAAAGTAGGGATACAAGCAGAATGGCAGACTGGAAGGGTAGTTAAGGCCTCTCCCACTGCAGCAGTAAATGGCTTTGGACACAGAAAAAAAAAGTCTTAAAAAGAAGTCCCTGGGAGACTGTGCTGGGAGACAACAGAAAAGGAAAACTGTACAGACCCAGCCTCATGATGTAATACCACAACTTTGCCATGAAGGAGTCATCTCAAAATCTCCAGTTCAGTTCATGCAAAGCTATGTGTGAAAAGCTGTATAATGCAAACTATTACCATGTTTTGTGAGATCTTCCCTTTTCAGCCAGGGAAGTCAAAGCTGAATGAATCATGAACAAAACCTGGAAATTCCCCAAGTATATGCATCATCACCAGGCCCAGTCACAAACCATTTGGATACTGTTGATGATTAATCCTCTCCAGTCAGGAAGCACTGTCCTTGAGTCAGCTGCCAGTGTATCTTTGGTAAGACTTTATGGGTCTGAAACCCCGAATATTAGGAAAGATGGAGCCAAAATATCGTTTGCAGCCTCTATCTCAGAGAAGAGCAACGATATTTTCCTGCAGGTATGAAGAGGGATGGAAGGATTTGGACACTTCTGCAAGGTGCAGGAGTGGAGCTTGATTGCTGTAGAGAAAGGAAAAAGGGAAAGAGCTGTTTAGCTGAAGAGATGAGGACAAATAGATACATGTGATCCATAGCTGTGCCTAGACCAGGAACTGGAAGATACCTAACTTTCTCTGCTCTCTGCTGCTAGTTACTGTGAAGATACTCTGGGAAGGGCCTTACAGGGATTTTTGCCCTTAACTGCAAGGGACTACTCTGCCCTTTGCTACTAATCCTATCTGGTGTGTAAAAATACTACAGCATCTACATTTGAAAAAGCTGGTGATTGAAAAAATGATGCAGACTTCTGAGTTCCTACAAGAAACCTGGGACTTTCCAGGGTATGCCTGGGTCTTGTGACACAGAGAAGCAAGCTGGTGAGCAAAGGAGAGAAGTGCTAGTTTGAAGCATTGCACTGCATGTATTTGACTTATGAAATCATTCTTATTTTGACCATGTGCTGTTGAGGTCTCACCTTACCTTAGTGCCAGGACAGAAGCAAAATTATTATCTGCTCTTCCTGGGAATCTGCACTCAGAGGATCAGGACAGTGATTAAAGAAAATGAAATTTAGCAATGACACCCTTAAAGTATGGTCATGATATTGGTTTGCATAATCTGTCAGGATAGGTGGGCAAATGTTTCTGTCTGGCTGCAGTTGCTGGGTCTTCCTCCAACATGTGTTTTGAGCAAGGACAAGTAGTAGCTCAAAATCTCACTTTGACAGGTAAAGGGCAGCCCATAAATTTAAGCCTGGGAAATGTGAATAAATTTGCTTCTGGTCTGCAACTTTGAAAATGAGGTGTTGTTTCAGCTGTTGTTTCTTGGTCTGAAAGTGTCTGCAATCTATGGGGGATTCCTGGGTTATAATGAGGCTACAAAAACATCCTGGCAACAACCCCTGTCCATTTTAGAGGAAAGCATTTTAATGAGACAGGTCTGAACAATTTTGTTCAGGGAACACTTGCTGACTGGCCAGCAGAAATCACACAACAATAGGCATTGGCATCATGACCACAACCTTCTTCCCCACTGCTAAAACACAGCTATAAATGTCACCCCTGTGGAGTTGTCCTTACCAGTCTGTGTGAGAAACAGGTCCCTGAGGAGCAGCATTGCTGCTCACCTGTCAATTCTCACAGGCAAGAAGCGAGGGAGGCTGGCTGTGTGACACTGCACCATAGCCACTGGCATGCTCAGAAGGCTTTGGAAGCACTGTGTTTTCACAGGAAACTCTGTTTTGCTTTCCACAGGCTGTTTGAATAAAAATAGAATCAACTTATGGCCTCCAATTTTTTTCCCACAGCTAGGAAAAGCAGTGTCAGGCTTCCTAGAGGAGCTAGCTCTTTGCATGTGCAGCCTGCAAATGTCACAACTCCTAGCACGAAACAGGGAGGTTGCTTTCCTGTCTTCCCATATGCCTTTATTCATGCAAAGAGGAGATGCATTCAGCAAGTTAGCCTGGAAAAGAGGAGTCACTATCCCAGACTACAGTAATGTGTAGAGTTGCTTTTTAAAAACCTATGCAGCCACAAGTTTGATTCAAAGAACACTGCTGACTTTAAAGACCATTAAGCAGGGACCATGAAGGTAGAATTATACAAGTTCTTCAAAGAAAAAATATCCAGTTTTCCTCTTTGAATATTGGATGGTATCTAAGCATTTTTCCTCCTTTTTCTCTCCTCAATCATTTTAATGAATCTGCCAAAAATAGGTTTATGCATTGGTGTGCAAAAGGCAAAACCCACTTCCCAGTAAGAAAAATCCAAATCCAATTGGATGACAAAGTTGTGGCTGGAAAAATGTAACAGAGCCTATTTATAAAAGTGCCATAACAGGAAGGTATAATTTCTGCTCTCAGTCTTTCATTGGGGAAGCCAAGCTGGGTGCAGGCATTGGATTATGAATTGCCTTCAGGCCTTGCTAAAAGCAATACTGGCTGAAGGGGAAGAGTCTGGTTGTCAGGATTAGGAGATGTGCATGCCCAGGCCAAAGTGGGCAAAGTGTGCAGCTGGCTAAACCCAGCTGCAGAAACTCCTCCAGTAAGCTGCAGCAACCTGGGAGCTTCCACCTTCCACTGCAGTGGGACTCCACACAAGTTACACCATCAGCAGCATTAATAGCATGGGGAGTAAACTCCCTTAATAAACATGTGGTCCATATGTGACAGCTCCCACAGTAAAAGTAGAGATATGCTTATATATTCTCTGTGTGGGGTCAAAGTACCTGTGAGCTCCAAAAGCTGTCCTGTTTTATGAGTTAATCTTACAGAGTGTACTACCTCTACTATCAACCTTGCCTTTTTATATCCTCAGGCTTTTATCACTGCTAATACAACACACCTACCAGCAATAACTGGTTACCTTTAAGGCACATAGGTTAACATAGGCATATAATGGTGCAGGGTCTTCCTGTGAAGTTTGTTCTTTTTCTGTGTTATCAGTAACACATGCCATTCAGCACAGCTGAATTTCCTTTTTTTGGTTATCCAATCAGGAAGTAAGTACAATAACAAGTGATGTATATGATAATTTCTGTGTCCTTGAAATAAACAACTTGTAAACATCTAAGTAATGGGGAAAGGGCCAGGGTAATGTCCTCCCTCTTGCTCTTATATCCTTAAACGTTTCCTAAAATTCTGTGCATGATCATTTCCTAAAGGAAGATGCATGAGAAAATGGGACATGTTTGTGAAAATTCCAATTTACAAACTCCCCAAAAGAGCAATATTCTGCCTTGGCTCAGGCAAACCAAAATTTTGTGTTCTCTTTCCCTTCCCAGATTTCCTCCACTTAAGAGATGTTTCAATGATTAAAAAAAAAAATAAAATTGAAAGAGAATTTGCTGCTGGAAAGTCTGGCTGGAAAAAGATGTTAGAGGCATTTCAAACTGAACCACAAATAGGAAGCTAGGAAAAAGCAAAGGCAACATTCCAGCAATTTACAGAATGAGAATAGAAGTCTCACTAATAGAGAGATAGGCTGTGCTCTTTTGGAAGGTGTATTGCAGTAACCGAATTTAAAAATATGGTCCATAAGGAACGCAGGAAGCCTTAACAATGTGATCTCTACTGCCCAGCTGATTCTACAAGCAAACAACCTGAGGACAGATACTTCAGTTAAGCTGTGATTTTTCTGCCTTCGGAAGGGGATGGGATTTTCTNGCCCGGGCTCCCCTGGGCCCACCCCGGGGCCGGGGCTGCGCTGGCCCCGCCGGTCCCTCCCCGGCGCCTCGCCCGGCCGGCAGCCGACACCAGCGGCGACAGAGCCCGGCCTGGGTGTCCCCAGCCAGGGCAGCCGGGCCCCAGCCCCTGAGGATGGGATTTGCCGGCACCGAGCGCAGCAAAAATGGGTGCGGGGCTCTGCTTCCCTCTAGGGGCCACGCATCCAGCCCGCCACAAAGCATAACGTGATGTCCTTAGCGAGCTGAGGTTTCTGTAGCAAAAATCTACCACATTTAAAAGAAAAGAAAAGGTTTCCAGATTTGATGGCTTGTTTGGGAATAGGTGGTATCGGTATTATGACTTACTATTTGGAGGAAGTTGTGTAACTTTGCAAACAACTTGTAAAGGGGAGAGTTATGCTCCTCTTGTGTCAAAAAAATATAATCAAAGTCAGGAAAAATATACTATAAATCTGCTGACATCCTTATTTCTTTCTTATTAGACACGGAAACATATTTATACATTGCATAACAGATGCTCAGAACTTAATTTACTGCTTTATTCGCCTTAGCCATTGCTAATACAACTGGCTTTGACTTTGTTTGCCCACGTTCTGCCAGCCCCCTCAGCAAGCTCACACTGGGACCAGCACTGTTGTGTTGCAAGACACAACATCAAGCACCAGTTGTGCCAGGGATTTTATTGGAATCTAGCAGGGGACAAACTGTGACATAGCTTTGATTTTCTAGCTGAATTTGATTTTTTTTAAAAAAGTGACGTGCCTGGTTGACATATTTTTCCTTATGAAGTTCTCCGGAAGCAAAAGTTTAGATTTTGCTCCAGATTGCTCACCAGATTGCTCACCACTCTTTCAAGCCTTGTATTTGTGTATGACCTTGATAGGAAAAGTTTTGCACCTCACTTCTAGAAAAAAGAATTTCATCTTTAAGAAATGTAAGCTCCCTGTCTCTTTTCTGCTCATCTTTCTTGCCATCATCAAGTTGTTAACTAATTACTCACCCTGAATTTTAAAGGTGTTTCATCCTACTCCTTGGAGGTTTGGGCTGCTCTGTTAAATCAGCTCCTCCTTGCAGACTTTGCCTCTGTTGCATGAAATCTTAGTGCTTTCTACAGCCTTGCCTTGCTAAATGGGCATCCCTCATTTTGTGTTTGCCACCTTGCTACAAATATCCCTCTCAATGGCAGGGACATGTGCCATTGATTCACAGGAAATTCATCACTTCCCTTTCACAGCAAAACAGAATTTACCCACTACTGACATGACATCAAACCCGCTTTTTCCAGGCAAGGGGCTTCCTGAGACCCCCCTGGGAATGAGGAGGAGGAATGGCCATGGGCTACAGCATTCCAGGCCAGAGGTTGAACCTGCCACCCCTTCTGCCTTCTGGGACCCCTGACCCAAAATGAACTAAACCCACATGCATGCAGAAAGAGGTTTTGCTGCTCAGGGTCACAGTGAGTGCTTGGAATAATTTGGGGGGGGGCAGAGTGTGTGTGTGTGTGGAGTTGGAGCTGTTGAAAAATAAATAAATGTCAAAGCCAGGAAGAATGGAGTGATCCAGAAAGGAAATGGGAAGCTGTTACCTGATGGGCTGAAGGTGTTGGACAGCAATGAGATGATTCATCCACGGTCAGGATGGTGTGTGGGATATGTGAGATGGTGGTGTGGCAGCAGTCTCAAGTTTGGGGTGACAGTGCTTTGCCAGCTAAACCACATGACCCTGTGCAACTCACCTAATTAGCCTATGTTAATTTTCCCCTGCCTATAAAATAAGGGTGATATTGTATGGAATGACTACATTGAAAAAAAAAATAAAGAGAAGATATGCAGACATCTGTGGCCTGGAATAGAGCAAATGTGGGAGAAAATAGAGAAAATATCCTTAGAGAAATATGAGGGAGGGCTACTTGCCTCAGTGGAAGCTGGAAGGGGGGCAGCAGCAGAGCAAGCAAGTGCTCTCCCTAGTGTCCCTACACTTGGGATCTGATTTTTAAAGATGCAAGTATTTTTTAAAGGACGTGGGGAGGAGAGAAGAGGGGAAAACTTTAGGCTCCAGTGAAACACTGTTAAGAACTTTATCTGTTTACAAAGAATGAATTCAATGTAAAAACAAATAAAATGAACTTTTTTTTTTGGTTGACAGACTTTACTGCAGCTTTACTGTAAGGCTGAAGAAAAATTGTTCTGAAACACTTTGGCTTTATGCTTATTTTATATAACTGCAGATGTTTTACAGACTCTTTGGACATTTTGCAACTGACCTGTATGGACACTGAAAGATGAACATGTTAAGCATTAAAAAGAGTTTGAGTTCAAATCTGATTTAGAGTCCATGGTCTGAGCTTTCAGAAAATGAGTGTACAAGCACGAAGAGGGTGAGCACAGAATTGTGCTGAATTACCTCTGAGCAAGCTGATCTTGTGTTCCCCTGAAGCTGAGTCCCTAATGCATTGCATACTGTGTGGTCTGAACATGCAGCATATCACACTTGGGATCCTCATGATCTGTGGATAATTTTGGGTGTCTAATAGCTTTGACTCTAGTGCAAAATGCACAAAGAAGCTACTGCAGAGACAGTCAAAGGAAGGAAGGGACAAGTGTGTACATGGAGCAGGGGACCTGTCAAGTGCAATTGGCTTCACAGGGAGGTGCATAGGAGGACTGGAGAGCCATAAAATTAACATTTGTAAAAAATCCTCTGAGGTTTTTACATGCACAAGGAAGGAATATGGCAGCAACAGAAATGCTCGTGTCAGGAAATGAAAAGATGTGTACAATGGCACATCTAATAATGGTATCTTTTTATCAGTATGATCCCCAAATAACAGTAAAGAGGCTATTCCACTGGAGAGTGCAATAAGATCAGAGGGACCCTATCAAAGGGGAGATCTAATGGGAAAAATGAGGCTCTGGCCATTGAACACACCATTAACTGTGGCAAACACTGAATGAAGAAAAGCCAAAATATATATTAAAAAAAAACCAGGAAAAAATAAAAAGAACTCAGACACAGAATATGAAGAGAGCAGAGGTTTTACCAAATCATCTGACAAGAAGCACCAAGAATGAGACTTGTTTCCTCTGGAAACTAAGATTAATTGGAAATATAGATCCAAGAGCCCAAATAATCCTGCAGCTGCCAAAGATGAATGGATGCACAAAGGCTGCATCTCAGATGCATCAGATGCTTTCATCTCAAAAGCACAATCACCAAACCTGGGAAGAAGGCAGAGAGCAGGACACACCAGCTCAGCCTCCTCACAGGCTCAGCAGTCAGCGTGCATTGGAAACCAGGGGTGTGGAAAGTAGTTGCTGCATAGGACTAGGAATTCCTGGGCAGAGTTATAAAGTGAATTGCAAATCTCTCTTTGGTAATTGCAAGCATTTGTGAATAAAGAAGAACTCTTCATGGAAAACAATGCTGTTAAGGAATAGGCATTAGTTGTTCTTGATTTATTTTTCCTGCATCATTGTAACAAATAGTCTTTTGATTTAAATGACAATCTTTTCCATCTTGCATCCTATTTTTGATAGTGGTCAAAAGCTAAAAGTGAGAGTAAAGCCTGAGAGTCAAATCCTCTTCTGGTGAGAGGATATGACTTCTAGTTCTAAGAAAGGGAACCTTGCTACAGAGTTTATAATCAGCCTATTGCAAAAATGCCCTACAGCATCAGAAACTGACATCAGCAGGTAATGGCAGAGTTCTGAATCTTCAGATGCATGATGGAGGCAGAGAGGATGGTCTTCCTTCCCTCCTTCTTTAAATTGCTTATTTCTTCTGAGGAAGCTGAGTGGGCCTGTCCAGAAACATGGCAGAGATTGATCACATCAAACCACTGTTAGAAAAGACAGACTGAAATAAGTGACAAGGAAAACCTCTTTAGAAGATTGATAGGCTCTATGTAAAAATTCATCATATAAAAACCAGTCTATCATCCAACTTCCCTGTTCCCTAACAGGTGGTGTTATGCTCACTTCCTTCAGTAGCAGGAACGAATGATGGAAGGAACTGGAAACCCCATGTAATCAATCAGGGCCTTAAGGATTGGTGCCATCAGCACAGTTTTGGTTTTTTTGAACATGGGGCAATTTTTATGTCACCAGACCTGCTAGAGCCTGATGGGCTTCACCGCTCTTACAAGGGCAAAAGGATTCTCACCCTTGAGTTGGCAGGGCTGGTTGAGAGGGATTTAAAGTAGGTTTGAAGGGGGAAAGGGATGAAACCAGGCTCTCCAGAAACAAGCCCAAGGGTGGTAAGCCAGAGGCAGGGGTGAAGTCAGCAGCCCACTGGAGTGCATGTCACTGATGCAGGCAGTGTGGGTAACAAACAAGAGGAGCTGGAAGCCGTGGTACGGCAGCAAAGCCGTGACACCGTCACAGAAACGTGCAGGGGTGGCTCACATGACTGGAGCGCTGCAATGGATGGGTACAAGCTCTTCACAAGAGACAGGAGAGGGAGGACAGGTGGAGGGGGGGTTCTGTGTATCAGGGAGGCTCTTGGTGCTATGGAAATTGAGGTTTATGATGGTAAGGTGAGTGCCTCTGTAGGAATCAGGGGGAAGGCCAACAAGGCTGACATCCTGGTGGACGTCTGTAATAGACCACCCGACCAGGAAGAAGAGGTGGATAACTTATTCTACAAACAGCTGGAGGATGTTCCAAGATCATCAGCCTTTGGTCTTGTGGAAGACTTTAAACTCCCAGATACCTGCTAGGAACTCAACACAGCAGAGAAGAGGCAGTCTAGGAGGTTCTTAGAGTGTGGAGGACAGCTTCTTGTCACAGCTGGTGGGAGAGCCGGCCAGGAGTGGGCTCTGTAGACCTGCTGTTTGCAAACAGAGATGGGCTGGTGGGAGATGTGGGGGTTGGAGGCCATCTGGGGAGCAGTGACCATGAAATTATAGAGTTCTCAATATTTGGTAAAACAAAAAGGGGAATGAATAACACTTATATGCTGGACTTCTGGAGGGCAGACTTTGGCCTATTCCAGAGACTGACTCAGAGATTACCTTGGGAAGCAGCCTGTAAAAATAGAGGAGTCCAGGAAGGATGGGTGTGCTTCAAAACAGAAATCTTGAAGGCACAGGAACAGACTGTCCCTATGTGCCAAAATTGAGTCAACGAGGAAAACAACCAGCCTGGATGGGCAAGGAGTTCTTGAAGGAACTAAGGAAAAAAAAAGAGGGGTCAGGTATCTCAAGAAGTGTTTAAGGGGGTTGCTAAGGCATGTAGAAAAAAAACTGGAGGGGCAAAAGCCCAGTTAGAACTCAAACTGGCAACTTCTGTGAAGGACAATAAAAAATATTTTATAAATACATTAATGGAAAAAGGAAATGTAAAGACGATCTCCATTCTCTATTAGATGCAGGAAGGAATTTAGTAACTGAAGGTGAGGAAAAGGCAGAGGTACTGAACACCTTCTTTCCCTCAGTTTACAACATTAAGACAGGTTGTCCTCAGGACCTCAGGGCTGGTAGATGGTGTCAGGGAGTAAAAAAGCCCCCCTGTTATGGAGGAGGAAGCAGTCAGAGACCTGCTGAGCCACTTAGATGCTTGCAAATCTATGGGACCAGGTGGGATCCGTCCCAGGGTGATGAGGGAGCTGGCAGATGAGCTTGCAAAGCCACTCTCCATCATTTACCATCAGCCCTGTCCAACTGGGGAGGTCCCAGATGACTGGAAGTTGGACAGTGGGACACCTATCCTCAAGAAGGGCCAGAAGGAGGATCTGGGAAACTACAGGCCAGCCAGCCTGACCTCAGTGCCTGGCAAGGTTATGGAGCAGGTCATCTTTAGTAGGCTCACATGGCACCTGCAGGGCTCAGATCCAGCATGGATTTAGGGGCAGGTCCTGTGGCATAGGTAAGTAGCTGTGACCTGTGCTGTCTCTGTGGCTTTGGTTTGACAGTGGGACTGCTAGTTCTGCAACATATGTAATGTGTATGGTTCATACAAGGTACCTTACATTATTTCTTGATTTTTAGTAGGAAGCCTTTTACTGTTTCCTAGCCTGGTGCAAAATCTCTTCAACTTTTCATCTGAAAAATGGACAAAATTCTCCAAAGCAGAAAGACTCCCTTTCATAAGCCTCACAGCCAAAGAAACAAAACTCCAGCCTCAGTTTTCAGTGTCTTGTCTCTTCACTCAGAGCATCTGTTTCTAGGTTGCAAATTGCCACTTCTAAAATATGCAATAGACAGCAGGAAAAGAGTCTGCAGCCATGGCCTCTCCGGGGCAGGGAACTGTAAGTAAGCAGTGGTTTATTCTTTTATGTTATCTTTTATGCTTGCTTTTCATTAAGCTGAAAAATACTTTCTCTTTATTGGGATAGCTTGTATGACACATCTACTTTAATGCAAATACTTACATTTCTAGGTGAAAAATGTCAAGCAGAAACTTGTCTGCTCTCATAATTTGTGGAAGAAATCCTTTACTGAGGAAATCCTTTATTTTTTACAAAGAGCTCACTAATTTGTCTCACTAGAGATAGGACTAGTAAAGAGCAACCCCCTCTACTTTCCTCCTCTTCAATGCCTTCAAAGTCACCCAGCTTTTTTCCCCCCGCCTTTATTAGCTAAAAGCCTTCCTTTTCTGAGGGATAAATGAAACCAGGTGAAGCCATTAAGTCAGTTCTGCACATATATGAGACTTTTTTGAGGACATCAAAGTTTGCAGAGGCCCAATGGGTTATCTTGATACAGCAAAAGCCATTGGTATAGGCAAGCAATTTTCTTTATATCCTGCAACAACTTGCCTGTAGTAGTGTGAGAAGTCAGTGTCAGGTGGCTGATATAATTACTGAAGGTTACTGTGGGCTCCTAAGGCTATGTTTTTCCTTCCATGTTGTTAAATGACACTTTCCCCCTCCTTCCCTGCAAAAGGGAGAGCTGTCCTTCAGTAAATGGGAGGCTGGATGTCTTGAGGGGAGATACATCTCCCACCTCTTGTGTAGCATTAGGCCTGGCAAGCAGATCTGGGTGCTGAAATAAGGGAAGCACGTGATGTTCTTCATTTCTGGATTTGAAGAGGACCATGCAGAAATATAGAAGATAAACCTATAAACGTGACACTAAGGGGAAAAAATAAACAAGATCTTTCATCCTTCTTTAAGATGCCACTGTTCATATTCAGAAGGGACCAAGCATATACTTTTAGTGATGTTGAAGATCATTAGGGGTTACGTTACTGTAGAATTAGGCTAGCTCAGTAGCTAGCAATAAGTAAGGTGAAAAACGAGTCTTAATTGCTTTTCAAGTGAAAATCACTATCTGTAAGCAGTTTTGTATTTCACAGAAAGAAGTTGTTGGTGGTGTGCAATGAGCTGTATGAGCTGGAGATTTTAGTTTGACAGGTAGACTGGCTACTTAAACTAAGGAAGAGAGAAATTCTCTGGACTTGGGATCCCAGTGGTAGTGCTCCTGTGTGGGCCATTTCTGGAGCAACAGGTATGACCTCAAATGCAGAATAGTGACTGCAGTCAAATAGCTCCTTCCCACCCCCAGCTAGTCCTGGGGTGTCCTAGTGTCACTATGCTCTTTGCAAATAACCTCAAACCTCTTTTCTGCTTAAGGATCCCTTTCCCCACTTCATTACTTCTGTTCTCAAGTTTAGTTCCCTAAACACTCACCTATTACACAATCTCTAGCTCCCTCAAACACATTAACTACCTGCAAGCATTCAAGGAGAAGGGAAAGGAGAAATCTATATTCTTTTTGTCTATATTTTAACATATTCTTAGGTATATTTTACCCCATCCTAGGTAGCACTCCTGACCATCATCACTGCTTTTATACTAAATTCCCTTTTATCACTGTTGCCTGGGACAACACAATTTGGCTTCTGCCTTGATTGGGTGGTGTGACTGCAGGGTTAACCAGTCTTGGTGGGTCAGGTCCTCCCCTTGAACCTCTTCCTTGAAAGATCAGAAGGTTAAAGTAAAATGAAAGCTCGGTATGTGAGTTTGGGGATGTCAAGTTAAAGGCAGCTGGAATGACGTGGGATTTACTTTCAAGTGTCAGTGTGAAGACAGTGGTGGAAGAACAGGTGTGGGTCCAGTCCTCTTGAAAAATTGTGTGATCCAGGCTCCAGAAGCAGCTTTTTCATTTATTCAATACTTATGTAAACTACAGACACGGTCTTGGGAGCAAAACCAAGCAGGCTCTCCTCTCCCTTCTCATCTGAATATCCTAACTGTTAGGTTGGAAAGTCACATTTCCCTTTGTGCTGCTTTTTTTCTGTCTCCACTCAGGATTCTCTGGGGTACAGACAGGATCCTATTTAATATCGCTGTGAAACAACAGCCTATTTCACATCATTTTTGCATCAGCATAATAACCAGAAAAAGACTACTCTGAGTTCTAAAGAACCTTAAAAGCATGATTTTTAAAAAAATTGTATCTCAGCATCTGATGATGGAGATCATCAGATCTGCACTCCACTTAGCTACATTTTCATACCTTGATTGCTCCTCCTGCAGTATGTACCAATCAATTTGGGAAAAAAATGGGACAATGGAAAAGCTAAGGACTAGGTTCAGGCTGCATTTGAGAGGCCTCACAACTTTCTGCCCCAGAATCACAGTGCCTCTGTGTGCACAGCTGTGCCTTGCTCGTAGGAACCAGTGACATGGCTGTGTTTGTGGCTGTATGTGCAGGTGATGAGTCTGCCCTTGAAGACACGTCCTTCAAGGCTCCATAGAGCTGCTGCACAGCTGGCTTGATTTCCAGGCCACCTGAGTGCCTAATGGGCTGGGTGCAGAGCTCTGAGGGATCCCTTTGGATCGATGTACATGGATGATGTTGAATGCATGCAGCAGTGAGGGTGCACAGCAAGGTATGAGGTAAAAGGAGAAAAGGAGACAGGGTGTCTGAGGTGGTGTGGAGTCATTCATTAAAGCAGAACAGCTCAGAGGAAAAAATGTCCTCAAAAACCTCGTGCTTGATGGGTTGGCCCCACTAGTGAGCCTAACTAGTGTGCTGTTTTCCTCCATAGAGATTTGCTGTCATTTATTCCAGTAGGAAGCAGCCGATTTCATAAATTTCTCATCCTCCAACACTGCCAAGTACATTGGAAAAAAATGCCCTAGCAGCTAGAAAAAGGTTTCCAAAAAGAAACAGAATGCCTTCTTCTAAATATCCTCATTTTAAAGGGGTCTGTCACAGAGAACAACTTCTATCACCCTCCAGTACTATTTTGTAGCTGCTAAGTGCCACCAAGGCCACCAAGGCATGGGCCAGGAGAGGAGAGACAAGAAGGTGAGGACCAAAGGCAAGGGCAGCCATGTGTCCCCAGGGCCCCTCAGAACACAGGGACAATTGCAGCTGCCTCCTCACAGACACTGCTGAAACTGCTCTGAAGTCTTTGTGTCCTGCCTCATGCCACTCTGTGGTGGAATGGGTGGTAATGAGTCTCAGATGGGTTTACACTGATGGTAGATTTGGACAGAGGGGAAGAATTCATCTCCTCATACAGGAAAATTGTTTTATTTTTCCCTTTTGCATCCCAGTTTTCTCTTTCTCCCCCTGTCCTGCCACAAGCCTGCAGTGCTGAACTGGCAGCATCTCCTGCCTTCCCCCTACAGTGAATCACCATCTCTCAAACACAACAATGGATGCTGACTCCTCTGCCTGATTGTTTAGGGAAGATGCTGTACTTGGAGACAGAAAGCTCATCCCTACCTGGAGAGGTGCAAAAGCCCTTCTGAAGGGATGATGAAGAGCAGTGCCTGGGATCTACAGCTCAGTGCCATAGGGCTCTGTCACAAACAAGTGAGTTACCTTCAAGAGCATGTTTTAAAAAATAAACCCAAATTGAGCATCTGTTTGAGCTGATGAATCAGCCTGGCACTTGGATCACAGATGTGGTTATTGCCATGGGGCTCTGGTCCTCTTTTCTTTCTGTCCTGAATTTGCAACCTGTCCCACTTAAGTGGTAGAGTGGTGAATGAGAGAGATAAAACTGCTCCTTCAAATGTCTTGTGCCAGCTTGAGATGGGGGCTTGGGGCCATGCTGGTTACAGGGAGTCAGAGCCTCACAATTTTAACATCCTTTGCAGATGCCTGTATTTGCATGTACTGATCTGATGCAGCACATCAGAACCTTAGCCAAAAAGCTGAACAGTGTGGCCATGACTCACACCTGAAGTAAAAACAGGATAGGCATGTAAAATATCTGCATAAATTTACCTTTAAAAATTCATGCAACTGTCTTTTGAAGCATTTATAGGAGCTGAATGTCTCAAAGTGTGATTGTAATTGTTTTTTTTTGGGACACAGATACTTCCTAACCTCAATGCCCTGAAAACACAGCAGCACAAGTGATTTCTGGGGCTGTTGTTTTTCCTTGATGGTCCCCAGGGTGTATGAAAGAACCTGTGTGTTATTTTCCCCCAAGCTAGTGGCAGACATTAGAAAATTGAATTTAACATTCCAATATGCCAGGCATAAATATGCTTTGCATATCTCACACCAAACCTAAATGAAAGGAAGTTCTGAGAAGGCAGATAGCTATTTTTCAATTATATGGGACAAATGTGCCTTTTCTGATAGCCTTGTCAGTAAAAAGCAAGAGCTGGAAATGCCAAGCTGTTTAGCGAAGCAGGATCAACATTCCTAATACTTCATGGGATCACTAATAGCTTTTGCATCTTTCAAGACAATCAGCCTTGATTGTTCCTCTGGATGCATTCCTCCAAAATTCATCCTACTAATTGCAGTATTTCAGAGCTGATATGTGTAAATAACAACAAAGACTGTAAGCCTAGGGACTTTGAAAAGAATGTCCTATTACCTTGGAGTTGTCAGATTTTTTGTGGCAAAGCTGTTTACAAAATATACAAGCTACAAATCAAAGGAATGTGATGTACTCTTATTTTATTCAGCAAACTTAGCGTGAAAAAGATGAAAATGTTTGTGAAGTTTACTATCCAAGGTGATGAGTTAATGTGTAGGTGATGGTGAATCTTCTAGAGGCAATTTTTTGCATCTGTGAAACACAGTTTTTCAGAGGCCCAAGAGTTATATTCCACCTTCCAAAATTTACAGACAGATGAAAAAAAAGCAGAGGTTTTCTATTGCAGACATGCCTTAGAATGCTGTGCACACAAATTTTTCTTTCTGTATTTAACTTTCTCTTCAGTGATTTAACATTGCAAATAAAACCAGTTAAAGATCTTCTGCAAGCACAGTCAGTGTTCTCACAGACAACGACCAGCACTATAATGAAGTGATCTCTCCAAGGAGTTAAACAGCAAGAATACTAAGTTAAATTTTCAAGAAATTCTTCTGTTTGCATGTGCTTAATTTAAGACAGCTGGAAAGTGTGTCGAATTCAGTACCTGGGACTGGGGACATAAAAAGAGATTGGCACATTTTAAACTTGTTTTCAAATTATGCTAGATAACTTTTGGTTTATTTGTATTGGGAATGGATGGAGTTTTTAAAATCACAGTTGTCCTTTATTTAGCAGCACAATTAATAAAATATAGAAATTATAAGAACAATTAAGCACAAAGTTATATTTCTACCTCAGTTTCCCCAGCATCTTGAGGCAGCCTTCATGCTGAAGTTTAGTTATTTTGGGAGAGTCCAGGTTCCTTCTGGGAGATCCAGGGTCTGTTCCTGAACTCTGGAGGCCATCCAGCCCAGCCATGGCTCAGATTGAGGTTGACCAGTAGCATCCCTGCTGCCACACCATGGAAAAGTCTGAGAGTCCTTGATGATGCCTTTTTCCTCTTTCCTGACACATTCCCTAGTTCTTTGTGTGAAGCTACATATCACCACCTCAACATCCTGTTTGTTGCCAGCTCTCTAATCCGTAGACAGAAAAGAAAAAAAGATTTGTGCCACAATTCTGCTGTTGGAATACAGTACCAAAGACAAATGTTGTTGCATCTAGGACATATAAGACACACCTTCGTTAACAACTACATGAAGAAAATACAGCTACTTCCTAATCCACCAGCCTAATTCACCAGCCTAATTCACCAGCCGCTATTTGTGCATTGTCCTTGCACAGGTTTGCAAAGACTCCCAGCAGATTCTGTCTGCTGAAAGCTCCTGCTCCAAAAAAGTTAAACAAGGGCCTTGTCTTACACTATCTGAGTAAGGCATTGCAAGGAATAGTGTAGTGTTTACAGTGTGAGTTTTGATGGCTTCACAAAAAAAAAAAGCACCCTGCACAATATCTTTGAGGTTTTGAACAACAAAACCCTTGCCCCTGGGAAGAGTCTTTGCATATGGATCTCAAGTATCTTGCAAATACCAAGTCTCACCACTTTTTGTAGGACATTTCCTTGTAGAAAGAAAGCAGAGAGGTGAGACAGTGGTGTGCCAAGCTAGTGAGTGAAGGACAGGCCAGGGGTCCTGGCAATCAGTTGTGTGCAGCAACCACCAGACAATATCCTGATCATACAGAAAACTAATACTGTGAGAGTGGTGGTCCCAGTGTCACTCTGGCCCTGGAGGGACATCACTGTAGGCTGCACTGATTGAAAGCTGCTCCCGTTGCAGACAGGTCTTTGTAAAGTTTGCAGGGGAAATTGTGTCTCATGAAGACAGACATGGCCTGCTGGCAAACATACCCAGCACTACCCACCACTCTTCCAGCCTCCCTAACTTCTCACTCAAACCCACTGAATTTGCCCACCAGAACTCCTCATTCCCCTTTGGCTTACTGAAGTTTGTTATGACCTGGTCTTGGTCTACCATGCAGCTTGATTAGCTAGTGCCACAACATGACCCCCCAGAAGCCATTAGGCTAACCTAAAGAAGAGTGATTTTTCCCAGTGATAAAGTTAATCTTCACTGTCTTTTGGAAAATAAAGTCATGACTAAAATAAGCATTGCTCCATGCCAGCTTTCTTTATGGCAAGCTGCAATTACTTCATATTCCTCCTTGGTATGTGAACAACAGCTAGAATCACTGGCTGTCCTCAACTTACTCCCACAGAAAATGTCAGCAGGATCTAATTATCAGAATGAAATGGATTTTCACTGATGCCTTCTTTCTTATCTGCATAATAGTTGAGCTAGGCATTCTTATTATCTCAGCTATGAGTTTGCACATTTTGTTATCTTCCTGGAAAAGGTGTTCAGATGCATGTAACCCATGTTTGACTAAGCTGAAAGAAATCAAGCCTTAGGTGAAAATGCTGAGAAACGTGGTGGCACTGAGTGAAAGATTTCTTGCAATTCCTCAGTTTGTTGTAAGGATTTCTCCTTCATCTGAAACATGACAGGTTCTGGTTCTGCAACTCTTTGAGCAGGCAGCCTATGAACTGCAGCTTTGTCTAACATGTTTCTGTGGGAATGGTCTAATGTTCTCCATCTGAAAGGAATGCAGTTGTCTGACTGTTCTGCAAAGGCATGGGGGACACAGAGTACCCCAACCCAAGGTGCACACAGTTCAGTTTCCTACCCTTGGGCAGGGTCAGCTCTCTATTGGGAAGGTCCAGAAGGTATGGAATAACTTTTATATGTCCTCTGTTAATGCCACTGCAGAGCAAGGAGTCTGAATGAGTGACTGTGGCAAAGCTATCTACAAAGAGTTTAAAGCAGCTGCTGAATCAAATTCCACCAGGGAACCAAAAAATGCACAGGAAAGAAACTGTCAGAATAGCATTAAGGGAATAGAGGGTTCCCTCATGCCTAAAACAATTGCAGGATTGATCAGGCACTTATTTCAAGGTAGCAGGATGGCCTGAGCTGAATGAACTTGCTTGTTCTGCCTGTCCTACTCTTATTGATGGTATTTGTAGTCCTCTGTCCTCACCCTGTTCAGAGATTTTAAAGTCAGGAGAGATTTACACCATTTGCTCTTTATAACTCCAACCAGAAAGCCTCTCCCCTTCCAACCCACTGCTGCCAGCCCCCAGGAGCAGCAATATTAATGAACTTGGATGGAACTCTGTTGATCCAGACTAAGAACTGGGATGTGAAAGACTCCTATCCACCATTTATCTGATCCTCTTAGACTTCAGGTTGAATAAGAAGCAGCTGTCCTTTTCCAGAGTTTAGGTTAGAGGTAACCTCCTCCTTATCAGGGGCAGACAGCTCTCTGTCTCAGACAGAGGAATAACAGCCTCACCCTCCTGGCATCGACTGGGTTATAGTGCAGAATGAGAACCAGGTTCATGTCACCTACCCCAGTTTTTCACCAGTGTCACGCATTCCTCTCTCCATCTATGTCCTGGTGCAGCCTGGAGAGCAAGACTTGAGTGTTCCAAATACCCATGTGAATTTTCAACTCTCTTTGTTTCACAGATGTGTGTAACTGCTGAGGGTGAGGGTTTGTGTTCTGTCTGTATCTCAGACCCAGGCAGAAGTGAGGAGCAAAAAGACGTATTTCATGTAAGAAAAGCTCTGGAGGAAAAAAATGCCAGCTCAATAGCACTTGGAAAACAGCAAAGTATATAAATAACTTGACAATTCAGGTGTCTGTTTCCTCTAAATAAATCTGTATCTGCCATGAAAACACACATCATGCTAAGCCAACAAATTGATGAAAACACAAATCTTGCAGGGCTTAAGTTAGATAGTGGCACTGAAGATCACTATCAATTTTAGCATTCATAGCAAATGCACAGAAGATGCTGATTTTGAATATTTTTGCTTCATTCTGCAGATTCACTTTGAATGGATTATCAGTAGTTGTATAAGCACATGTAAGTGTCTGGAGTTCAAGTATTAGACAAAAGCTGTATTGTGTAGTGTAGTTACATTATTTTATTGGAATTTCCCTCTAGCATTTAATTTAGCCAGAGAATTACTGACTGATCCTTTCTACCTAGCATTCCTTTGGATGCAAAAGGATGCTTCAGAAAATCTGACAATTTATGTGGTACTCCAAATATCAAAGATCAAGGACTTATGTATTATATCAAGTGATTAAATACTGCAGATGAGAAAGTTAAATATTAAATCCTCCCCCACTCGATTGCCCATGACTTCCCTCAGCTGGTATAACTCTTCAAATAAGCTGCAATTTTCCCCCAGCACCAGCACCACTGTTTTATATCCAATATTGAACTACTTAACATAATATACAGTCCTTGAGCTTTGATACTTGTTCTGAGAAGTACCAATAGAAGTGCTAGTGACTTTGACGAGGTGAGATGTGTTGCAGTCAGTTCCTAAGAAGCATTGTTTGTCAAAGCAATTTTGGTCTATGGGAGGTATAAGGCAGACAACTGAAATGTAGCAGCTTTCCATGGACGGTGCTCTACCTATCAGCTTAAAGTACCTTTTTAATTTTTCTTCCAGCTGTAAAAATGTTGCACAGTTTGGTATTACTTTCCCTTCTCCAAGAACTTGGACAGATTACAAAGTTGTTATTTGCTCCACCTAGCAATTACTCTGTCACTGTTTAAATCTGAATGGAAACAGAAAATGTGTTAAAGGTTTACATCTTTTTTTTTTCCTAAGGTAGAAGAACCCAAGCAAAAACCAGGTCCTGCTGTGGACTGGACATTACAGGGATGCTCATAACATTTTTAGGCACTAGGAGTGTACTGGGAATTCCACGTGGGTGGGCTGTGGGCACCCACTGACCTCCATAGCCGTCCATGATCCTGTCTCTGTGGACAGGTGGCTGGAGATGGAGCCAAGGGCTTAAGCACAGATAAGGAGGTGAACAGATTGGGTTTTCTGTTTGATTTTTATTAAAGTGGCATTACAGCATTTCCTTTGCACACAGAGAAAGAGTGTAGTGGGGCAGCCTTCTAGGACCTGAACGGAGGTTACAAGGCAGCTGGAGAAGGGCATGCAGTGATAGAACAAGGGGTGTGGCTTCAAACAGAAAGAGACTAGGTGTAGATTAGATATTAGGAAGAAATTCTTTACTGTGAGGGTGGTGAGACACTTGAAAAGGTTGCCCAGAAAAGGTGTGGCTATGCCATCCTTGGAACTGTTCAAGGCCAAGCTGGAGAGGACTATGAACAACCTGGTCTAGTGGCATGTGTTTCTGCCCATGGCAGGGAGTTGGAACAAGATCTTTAATGTCCTTTTCAATCCAAACCTCTCTACGATTCAACAGCGACGTCTCACTGTCTCGGATTCAGGCTTAGCTCCTTTCCCTCTCAGGAACGCCCCCAGAAGGGGGACCTCGGTCCCTGAAATCTACCGAGTAACCCTCCAGCCGCTGCTGCCCTGCCCCGTGTGCCGAGCGCGGGTCCCCGCTGCCGGCGGGCTCGCTGCGATCCCGGCCGCGACCGGCAGGTGGCAGCGTCCGCCCGCGCATCGCCCGCGCTGCC
>VZRX01023083.1:195930-218808 GCA_013398075.1 Notiomystis cincta | reverse complement strand
AGGAGTCTTGGAAAAGCGAATCATGCAGCTGAAGTCCACATCCTTCTATTTTGTTCCCACAGCATGTGTCAACAACACAAAACGCCTCAGTTCTCACATAAAAGTGAAAAACAAATTGCTTTTGTTTCCCATCTGAATTTGCACTCTCAGCCTTTCACTTCACAGGCACCTTCTCTGGGTTTGGCTTTTGTAAGAGGCCAAGTGTCTAACACAGGTAGGAAAAAATGACTACAGTGTCCTTCCTCCAGGGTCTAGCTGTGCTTCCCATGGTACAAGATTTAGATTTGGACAATCAAAGAATCTCCACATATAAAGAGATTCTCAAATTTAGTTTTACTTGTTTTGGTATTTTCCTCCCCACTTCCCATCATCAGTTGTATAACCTGAACTTTTGCAAGGATTACCTACTGTCTCATACCTACTCTCAAGCAGAAGGCATCAATGTGTTAAAACATACACTTTTCTCAGTTACACACATTCCCATTCCAAGAAGATTTGAATTTCTGCAGTAAGAAACATTATCCTCTTCCTAGATAACCTAGCAGTTAAAGGCAGTCACTGCAGGCCAAGGATTAATTTTCACCTCAGTTCTAAAAGGAATTTGAAGAACTGTAAATTTCTTTTTCTCAGACTTTCTCTTTAATATTTTGAAAGAACTTTTATTCACTATGACAGAGTGAGAAATAAAAGAAAACTGAAAAATTGCACAAGGTAGAAAAAGAAATTCAAACCTAGCTCTCATTTTCAGCATATGTCTCTAACACCTTTATCAGCCCAGCTGGCCTTCTTCAGCTCTCTGAGTGGCAGATAAACAGATGAGCTTTAAAATAATTAATATTTAAAACTGTATCTCACCTACACATGAACTAGTTAGACTCTTTAGATAAGTGAGACAACTGCAGACATCCCTCTAACCTCATGCTAGAGGGTGACCTAAGAGTCAAGTATTTCAGAGGACCTGAAGAAGAGTGGCAAGGTAAACAAACAGATAAGTCTCCCACTCCCATCTCTTCCCAAAACTCTATTTGGAAGTATCACAGGTTATTGGATAGCCTGGTCTATACATCCTGCAATGTATGGCCACAGTTCTGCCTTTTCCATACTCCTTCCTGGTCCTTCTCATCTCTTTTTTTTTTTTTTTAACTACGAGAACCAAAATAGAGAACAATTTTTTTTTGAGCAGGAAAATTGGATTTTCTCCTGCAGTGTTGATGCTTTGCTCTTCACTTTAAATGAAACAGCAATGAGACTGAACTTTGAATGTTTATTACCCTCATTCCTCTAGTCCCTCCAGGCTGTTTGCTTGCCTGTGTGTGTGGGAACGTGTGCACAAGGGAGTTGACTTGGTATCTTGCAAATACTTCATAGATCACGTTGTGCTGTCTTATGGACTGCAAGTGATCCAGAAACAACAGATTATGAAATACCAGTGGGGCAGACACAGTGAAGAAAGTGGAAGAGGAGTCAAGAAGGCTATTCAGATTCTGCTCTCTTTCTCTTATCAGCATAAAGCTACATTTTTACAACTGAAAGGTCTCCACACATTTTGTGGTTCTCCAGCCTCACTGGTAGGTGAGGTGAGGTAGGTAGCAGAATGTGAGGTGCAAAGCAGTAGAAGTCAGATGCTGTGGTTAAGCAGAAAGCTTTTCTTGCCACCAAAATGGAAGTGTGTGCACAGCAGTCTGCAAACCACTGCTCTAGAGTGCTCACACAAAACCACACTCAATAACCAGGACTGTTTACTACAATCAGCAGCTGGATATGACACCAACAGTCAAAATGCTTTTGCCTTGTTACCAACAGGTTTTTTTCTCAAAATAAATTCTGGAACTCTGCTGTGGACCTGCAGATTCCTAAATGCCTGAACTGCTGCCCTTAATGTTTTTTTTTCTCAAAGTACCTTGACAGACACACTGTCTTTTGCAAGACCCTACTTCTTGTGTTTTAAGACAAAATTCTTTATCATTTTAACCTCTGTTGATGCATTAGATTTGCTACTCAGATTCATCAGGAAGAAGAGGGAACAACATAGAAGCCAATGGCTTGAACAGGCTTGCTAGATAAAAAACTGATGGCTGGCCTTAAAGAGTGAGGGATGGTGAATGGAGTTAAATCCATTGGTAGCCTTTTACAAGTAGTGTTTTCCTGGGCTCAGTTTTGGGGCCAGTCCTGTTGAATATCTTTATGATGGTCTGGATGAGGGGATTGAGTGCACCTTCTGTCAGTTTGCAGATGACTCCAAGCTGAGTGGGAGTGCCAGTGTGCTGGAGGGTAGGAAGGCTTTCCCAGAGGGATCTGGACAGGCTGGATTGATGGGCTGAAGCCAATTGTACGAGCTTCGACAAGATCAAATGCTGGGTCCTGCACTTGCATCACATCAAGTGACTCCCTGCAGAGCTACAGGCTGGGGGCAGAGTGTCTGTAAAGCTGCCTGACAGAAAAGGATCTGGAGATGCTGGTCAAGAGTGGCTGAACACGAGCCAGTGTGTGCTCAGGTGGCCAAGAAGGCCAATGGCATCCTGGCTGTATCAGAAGTAGTGACCAGCAGGACAAGGGTAGTCATTGTCCTCCTGTACTCAGCACTGGTGAGGCCACACCTCAAATCCTGTGTCCAGTTCTGGACAGCAGGAAGGACATTGAGGGGCTGGAGCCTGTCTGGAGAAGGGTAACAGAGCTAGGGAAGGGTCTTGTGCACAAGTCTGATGAGAAGCAGCTGAGGGAGCTGAGGTTGTTTAACCTGGAGAAAAGGAGGCTCAAGGGAGACCTTATCACTCTCTACAGCTGCCTGAAAGGAGGGTGTAGCCAGGTGGGGTTAGATTCTTCCCCAGGTAACAAGTGACAGGGCCTCAAGTTGTACTAAGGAAAGTTTAGACTAAATATTAGGAAAAATGTCTTGTCTGAAAGGGTTATCAAGCATTGGAACAAGCTGCCCAGGGAAGTGGTTGAGTCACCATTGCTGGATGTATTTAAAAGATGTACATATCATAAAATCATAGAAGGGTTTGGGTTGGAAGGGATCTTAAAGATCATCTCGTTCCAACCCCCCTGCTGTGGGCAGGGACACCTTCCACTAGACCAGGTTACTCAGAGCCCCATCCAGCCTGGTTCCAAATGCCTCCAGGGATGTGGAATCTACAACCTGGGGAACTTGTTCTAATGTCTCCCAACCCTAATCTAAAGATTTTCTTCCTAATATCTAATCTAAACCTACTCTCTTTCAGTTTAAGGCCATCCCCCCTTATCCTATCACATGCCCCCATGAAAATCGCTTTTCCAGCTCCCTTGAAGGTTTCCTTCAAGCACTGGAGTGAATTTGCCAAAAAGGCAGCTTATCCAATGCCACAGACTCTGCTGCTGGCCTAGAAGACAGAAGTGCAAATAGTCTTGGCAGAGGAAGGTACCTCTTTAACAAAACCAAAGCATAAATTCAAATTATTTATTTACCACCTTTTTCTTTCAAAAGGACTTCAGACTCCTCTCCAAGAACCACACACAAAAGGACTATGCCACATGGATGCTGAGCACACTGGCTTCACCACATTTTGCAACAGTACAGTGTACTGCCAACTAAAATCAGAGAGAAAATGAAGGAAGCAGAACAGACCTACTTCAGAACAACAGAGTAAGCAACTGCAACTTGAGAAAGTGCTGTGAGTTCTTTTGCAACAAGTATGAGACTTTTCAGGTGATGGATCACTGGGCAGGTATCACTGCAGGCTACCAGAGGTAAATAGTATAGGGAATGAGCACTTCCTGCCAAAGCCCCAAGCACTTCTTCCCAAAAAATACAGGTTTGCTCTGCAAAATGTCTCGTTCAAGTCCATCAGCAGGCAAAGCTCAGAAGTCATAAAGAGTTTAATGCAGCTGAAAGGAAAAAATTCCCATCTGAGGATATCAAGTCCACAAGGAATTAACTCTGATTTCAGGGTAGAACACACCATAAATCCAATTTTACTGAGACCGAAAGAGAACAGCATAGGATTTGAAAGATTTTAAAGTTTCCTTCCTGGGCTAATAGCATACATTTAAATCAACAGTATAGAAAACTTCTGCTTTTGAGAAAGGTTCAATTTTTACAAAACAGCTGTGCTACACTGGTTCCATTATCTCCTGATTATTATGTCTTGGCTATAAAATACAGCTGCAGGATGGGAAAATTTAGGGCACCGTATAAAACACACATTTGAAATTTATTAGTTTCTTGACTTTTGACTTCATATCCTTTGGAAAGTTAAACCACAAGTGCACAAAGTCAGGCTGTTACCCTAGCATCATTTCTTCCACCAGTTTCTGGGAAGTTATGCCTACCATTCAGTTTTTATCACATTAGTATTTTCTGACCTTAACAGTCTCTTACTTCAATGGGATGACAGTTGGATGATTGTAGTTTCTGATCCCAGGCTGGTAAGTTTTGCTTGGGCTGGAGCACATTTTTAAAATTGAAACTAGCTATAAATATTTTTTAGTAATTTTTTTTTTTAATAATCAAAGTAAGGCAGGGAAAGGCTTTCTTTGGTAATTTTCTTTTATAATTTGTCACTCTCAGTACAAAGAGTGATCCACTGTGAACTATAACAACTTTAATTTCTAGGTACTGGCTTTACAGAATTACCTCTAGTGTACCATTTCAGCCTCATTATTACAAGCTTATAAGCTTAAATGCTGTTAGCAAGGTCAAGGTTCAAAATACCAAGAGGTAAATTAATAAAAATCAAGAAATTACACTGGAGCCAGAGATACTCCCCAGCCCCTGACAAAATCTTGCCAAGCTCTAAACCTTATTACAGACTGGCAATAACCACATTTCAAATATGGCAAGACAGATCACTGCAATCAAAGATAAAGGCTCCATAAGTCTTTTAGTATTTATTATCTTTCCTTTATTTGACTGGTCTAATGAAAAAGTATGTCAATATTTCTCATCAAAAATATTTAAATGCTTCACTACCTGAAGCTCATTGAAATATCAATCTCCTGTATGACAGAAAACTGTAGGAGCAGATTTCCATCAATACCCATCTGTGAATACAGTCACTGACTTAAGACCTACATGAATCAAGGAATCACAGAATGGTTGGGCATGGTTGGACCTCTGGAAATCATCCACTCCAACCCTCTGACATGGCAGGGTCACCCAGAGCAGGTGACACAGGAGCACATCCAGGTGGGTTTGGAATACCCTCCTGGGCAGCCTGTTCCAGTGCTCTGCCATCCTCAACATAAACAAGTTCTTCCTCATGTTGAGGTGGAACTGCTTATGCTTTAGTTTATGGCCATAAACCCCTCCTGGTCACAGATTTCTGTCCCCAGAATACCTATGTGCATTTGGAAGCAGAATTTTCCCATAAAACTAATCTAACTTGCCTTTTTCCTAAGGAAATGCACATGCTACACCAAATTCCAGCTGAGCAGCTGTTGACCTTTGTTCAATTACTTTCAGGGATGTGTTCCCCTCTGAGGATGGTGTTTTGTTTACCAAACATTCTACTACCCTTTGTAGTATGATATGCCATTTGTTAGGCAGTTTGAATTTCCAAGTTTGAGCTCAAACCAGCTCCCATCACAGTAATGAGATAAAGAAACAATTCTGTTCTCCCTTGGCAGCACTCCTACAGCAATGACAGTTCTTTTTTCACATACAGAGGTCTGAGCACTTTGGGTCAACCATTCTCCTGTTTTTTCTACTTTAACAGGAAATTGCTGTGAAGTGTTAGCAGTCAGGCCCAGTAACCTTTAACCAGCCAGGACACACCACTCTTGCTCTTAGACAGACAACAACATTTTGCTAGGAGGGTGGGAAAGCTACAGTTTATTTGAAGGTGACAGGATTGCTCTTGCTCAAACTCTACTTACAAATGCTCTGCTGAATCTACATCCAGGTGCTTCTCTTTTCCATTAGGTATACTGTGGTCAATGACTATTGTTTCAGTGTTGGCTAAACAGAATCCATTTGATCTCATGATTTCTGTTGGGAGAAGAAAGAAAACAAGATTAAAAACAAAGCTGGGAAACAACTGCATATCACATGTAATTGACTTGGCTATGAACTGAGATGTGTGCATGACATTGAGAATCTGCACAGGAAAGCAGGAGTGAAGAGTTGGTTTCACAGCTTCTTACATCTGCAGACTGACAGTGCTCAAGCAATTTTATTCACCTGACCAATACATGACACAGAGCATCTGAAGCAACCACCACTACCAAATCATGATTGTGTTTTTCTTAGACAATCCTAAGCTTAACCAAAAATCAAAAAGGCACAAAAAGGGAAATGAAAAGTGACCATATAAGTTAATTCAACCACCAACTCTAAGCTGTGCAAAGCAATACCATGTTTTACACTGCCTTTGATCCTGCTTATTTGTTTGTGTTAGAAACCTCCAATACAGAATATCTAAAATTTACAACTTATTCTACTGACTTACTACCATGGGAAGAACTGATAGCTAAAGAATAGTATTTGATGTGAATGAGAAGTTAATCCACATCTGGGCTGCTTGGAAAGTCAAACTAGGCAAGTCACATGGATATTTTTGGTCACACAATTTTAGATGAAGCTAGGACCACCACAAAATAAATGCACATTTTTAAAAAATCAGCACTGACTTAAGTAGGGTAAGTCTTGATCTGCCTCAAGACATTATGACCCCATGTTACAGCCTTGTATTATCAGCACAACAAAAGAAAATTAGTCTGTGGCAGAAAATATGGTAGGCAGAAAACACACAAACAATTTTCAGCTATATATACAGTTCAAGTAATGAACAGGAGATGAGACAGGAGAGAGAGGGTGATTTCTTTCTTTAACATTTACGTGTTTCTGCATTAAGGTAAAGGCGGAACTTATTTTCATATTTTTCTTGAGAGTCATCTTTGACTTTCAGTCCATGTTTTACTGCAATTCACTTTAGCAGAATACATTCAGGGGTTGTGAAAACACAGAACTCCAGCAGAGTCACACTTCACATCTTGAGCCAGCTTTGTATGATTGTAAAATAAGATTTACAACATAAATTCAAATTCAGCTTTCATGTTAGAGGGCAAACCTTTGTCTCTTCTCCATCACCTACCACTCTGAGCAGGACCATGTGGGAGATAGTTTGTTTTTTCAGAGAATACAAAACATTTTTGCCTGCTTTTCCAAGACTTTGAGCCAGGTAGAAGGCTGCACTATGACTAACAGAAATGCCAGTATTTTCCTAGTGTCCTTGACTTGACCTAAGAGTTACAGCGTTTCACTGCTGCATGAACTGCTTTACCCATTATCATTTACTGCCATCTACTGACAGCACTGCCAGACACTGAACCATCTCCAGTGTACAACATCCAGATGAGGCAAATACCAACTAACATCAAATTTCCACCTTGGCATTAATGGCAGCAATCACTTGAATGATAAAATGAATTACCACAAGATGCTTTTGGATAGCTGCAGAGGTAGGAGAATCTTCCTCTGATTATTTAGGTATGACTCGTCTCTACCAACCATAATTTAGGATTAAAACATGCTATTATTCAGCTGACATGGCTCCCACAGCTGCTTTACATACAGGCTGTCCTTGCAGCCAACAGGCCCCCTTGCTCTGAGTTGAGGTTCATCTTTCCTGTCTTCTCTCTGTTGTTCCCACCATGTGTCATGCTCAGTCACAGACACACAGAGGACATGTGCCCTGAGGGGGTGCACGCTCTCCCAAAAAGTAGATGAAAGCCTTTCCCACAGCAAAAAGCCCCAAAGCAGAGCAATGCTCCAGCATGTGACCTATACAATTTCAAATACATTTATTCTTGCTGTTTGCTGTTTGCAGCAAGAGCAAGGTACCACCAGCAGCAGTCACCCTTTGAAACATTTTCAAAGCACTGAGTTTGTAGTTCCTTCATTTCATAATGGGCAGGCTCTAGGACCCTCTGGTCTCACAGAGTAGCAACGTGCTTCAGACAAAACCCATGAATGTGCTCTCAAGTGGCAGTGCTGGGAACATGCCCTGGTGTTCAGGAGCAAAATGTATAACCACGTGCAGCCTTTGGAAGATGACTAATGGCAAGATCACACACATGAGGAACTTTACCTGAGGTTTCCACACTGACTCAAAACATCATCCAAGCCTCCCTAGCCTTGGGTGTAATGTGAGACAAGCATGTTGGCTCCTGTTTCTCACTCCCAGAAAGCCAGACCTGCATCACTCAATTTGCAATGTGTCCCTGAGGGCTGTTTTTTCCACTGCAGCCTGGGCTTGGGGCACCCTACAAGAAGGCACCAGCCCAGATGGGCTGGCAAGACCACACTTCTCATTGAGGCTCTGCACTACACAGTACTCAAAAACCATCTTCTGTTTCATTAAAGGAATATTTTTTTAACAGAAGACAGATTCACTTAGAACCAGAGTAAAAATCAGTTACATATAGTTTACCCTGTGTGTGAGATCAAGCCTTAAGACACATTGTTTGCACCTTTGCCATGTTGACACACTGGCTGGCCTTTAACTGATACTTCATTTGTACCAAAGAAAACTGATACCAGTTCCTTGCCAGACACTACAAACCTTGGAGGACTGTGTAATATTTCACTTCAAATAATTGTGAATAAGCTCTTCTGGTGACAAAAAACCCAGCAGTTGCCATTAGGCTCAAACAAAATGTTTCAGTATAGAAATACAAAACCAGGCACACCAGAAGTTCACAGACCTTTTGACAACAGTCA
The DNA here is from genome assembly GCA_013398075.1 of Notiomystis cincta. NCBI lineage: Eukaryota > Metazoa > Chordata > Aves > Passeriformes > Notiomystidae > Notiomystis > Notiomystis cincta. The sequence continues at coordinate 210,110 of VZRX01023083.1, read as the reverse complement.
GCAGTAGATGAAAAGGGGAAATGCTAAAAGAATAGGCAAGGTTAGGCTCCCCACTTTACCCATCAGCAATCTGTGGTTTAGGACCTTCCTATGTCTCCACCTGTGACAGGTTTCAATGTACTTTTCCTCTGCTTGCTTGTCTCATTCTCTTTTGAAGTCACTTATGCTTTCAGTTTCACCATATCCTATGACAATGAGTTCCACTCTTTAACTATGCTTTGTATGGAAAAACCCCAATATTATAAGCTTTCTTTTGTTTGTTTAAAGCCTGTTGTCTGTCAATGATATTGGATAAGCTATAGCTCTTGTTTCATGAGAAGTGCAGGGTAATTGACCTCCATCTATTCACAGCTCTGTAGACTTCCACCATACCCCAGTCTATCATCTCTTCTCACAGGTGAAGTGTCCCTCTTTAATCAACCCTTTCTTGGAGATGCTGTTCAACAACTTGAATCCTTGCCCTTTATTTGTATAATTTTAAATTCTGTTGTATCCTGAGATGGAGAAACCAAAATTGTGCATACTGAATTCAAGATGGGGTTGTGCTCCTCTCTTCTGTTTCCCCCTCCTTTCCTAATAATATCTAATATTCTTACTGCTGGTATTGCCCATTGCTTGGCACCAAGCTTACATTTTCACAGAACTGTATCAATAGCCTCAAAATCTCCTTTCTAAGTGGTAGCAGCACTATCCTATGTGATGATATGCAGCATGGACTGCATTTTCCTCACATTCACTGTTTTGCATTTGTCAGCCTCCCATTTCACCTGCCACTTTATTGCCTGAATGCACATTGCATAGTATATCAAGGGAAATTCTATATTCTATGTCACAAAACTGGCTATTGATAATTATATTTTGAATTGTTGATAGTGAAATAATAATGGGAACAGCAAATAAACTAATTTTCATTTTGTAATTCTTGTGTCAACTGCAGGAAGTTAACAACTCTTACCTGATATTTTAACTGGACTTTGAAAGCTTGGCTGAATTTTATGGACATTGTCATTTTTTAGAACTTGGTCCAAAGGAGATCTCTCAAAGAATGTGAGGACAACTTCAGATCTTGAATACTTAAAAAGAGAGAGAAAAAAACAGACATCCATTTTTAAACCAGTAGTTTGCTTTGTCCCTCTTCTCCATTTTCCACTCCTTCACAGCATGGCAGAAAGACTTATTAAAAGTGACAGCTTGGAGGCATCATTACACAGTTCTGGCACTCAGCATTTCTCCAAGTTACTCAATAAATTGCTGCTTCTTTCAGAGTTTGGCAAAGCCCATCACAGTCTAATCTGCATGAGAGTGCCTGTCACCATGAAGGAGGAGTCAAGCTGGGCTAAATTGGAACTTGGTTTACTCACCTTCCAGGGCATGTTTATAATAGTTTTCAGAAGCTTTTCCACTTCATTAAGTCTGACTTCTATATCATGGGCTTCTTTTATTGTGATGAGCCCTAGAAACAAAATAAACAGGTCATAAGCATAAACAAAAGCACACTTACACACACTTTAGCAGCCAGAAGCAACCCCTCAGGGATGTGTGGAACAACCTCAAATATGCCTCCCAGAAATGTCTTTTAAACCAACTGGTGGCAGAGTGTGCACCCCAAACAGAGGTGGGTGTAGTTTACAAGCAGAGTTGCAAGCATGACACAAACTCAGCTGTTTATGACCATATGTAGGAATTGCAAGACAAGCAGAAGCAGAACCACCTACTCCCTCACCCACAGTTTCACTACATGGCATTCCCAGCAGCGATAATTAAACAGCCCACTTTCTGCTTCCAAGAACCATTATTCAGCCTTTTTTTTCTTCTGTAAATAAAAAGCAAAAGAAAACCCAAGAAAACCAAAAGACACATACTACAGATAAGAGGGGGAAAAATCATCAACAAGCTAAACAAAAGGCTTTGAGAGTAGTTTTGTGTTCTGACTGTAAGCCCCAGTGAGTGGTCCAAGGAAAATTTGTCAGTATCATGTTCTTTAAGTGCAAGATAACTGTTAGGATCTTTTTTCACTGAATGATCACAGTGCTGCAGAAGGGATTAAGATAGAAATTTTACTGCGCAGTATCCAGGATGATGCATTACAATGCAATTTTGAATTGCTCAGTATGGTGATCTTAAACACTAATATCATATTTTGTTTGTACAACCTGCAGAGCACCTGTAACTTCCCCCTCCTCTAGCAGACTGAAGGAAATACAGCACAGGTTATATGCATGTACAGGGCATACAAAGAGAAGCAAACATCAAAATCTCACATCCCTCTAGTGGGCCTTTTATTACTGATATTTGCAACCTACTTTTTCTTACCTAATCATCATTTAACCTCTACATTCGTGCATATTTTCCAAAGAACAGGATACATCCATGAAAATTACATACATAAGAGAAATCATTAAATATAATAAGCCACACCAAACAAAAAACAAACAAACAAAAAACGCAACAAAAAGCTGGAACAGGAAAAGACACAATAAATCAAAACCATCAAAACTAAAAATCTGCAAAGCAGTCTGTGAGAAAGCACTTCAATATACTACAATTGTGTTAAAGTAAGTGTATCTCCATCTCCTTATTCAAAAGACAAACACAGAGTCATCAAACATGCAGAGTGTGGGAACAACATCCACAAACACTTTCAGTCTGCACCAGCCCTTGTTGTTTGCTACCAACGAGATACAATCCCATACAAAGTTCCCAGACAAAAGTGTGACCTGGAAGCTGTCAGCTCTCCTCCAGTTACAGCTCTAAATAAAACAGAGATTGTCTCCAAAGCAACCAGGCTGACTTGACGGTCGTCCCACAAAAGTTGCCTGCTTGTATAAGCCCTTCTCTTGCTCAGCAGTCCTTCATTTTGCCTTTTTTTCAGCATGGCTATCGCCTCACCCCGGTACAACTCGCCCCCTCCCCAGAGAGCAGAGCAGGGCATACCAGCAGGTGTTTAAGCAAGGTGGTGTGTGTCTGCTCTGGCTGGTGTACACTGCAGTCAGGGAGCTTTGCTTGCAAATTCTCTGAAAGGCAGTAAATGTAAATAAACTCATTTGCATGGGTCAACAGGCTGCATATGAGATGGGCTGTGCTTGACATTACAGACCTGAATTGCAGACCAGCACCCTTCATCGTCCTAACTACGGGGTGTGTGCAGGCCTGGTGGATCTGCTTTGCCCCTCCACAAATATGTTCCCATCCCACATTTGAATCAAGATCAAATTTTTCCATGAAAGTGCTTTCATCTTCCCCGAAAGAAGAAAAAAGCTGCCAGTGGCCCCACGGCTCAGACACCCGTCCATGATGTTAGAAACGCTGCTGGCCCTGCTGTAGCCCACAAGAGAGGAAACAGAGCCAGCCATCCCAGTGCCAGCTGCCATAGGGTGCCTCCACTTCTCCTGCTGCTCTTGATCCCCTCTGCATAAACACTGATATAGTCAGAGCAGAGACTGCCCAGCTGTGGCTCCCACCTTGCAGATGAAGACCTCACTGTGGATCCACCGGGGATTCAGCATTCAACTGCTCCCTCTCAAATCTGCCCTCGACTTCAGACCCATTCCCAGGTAAGCATTCACTGTTGGAACTAGTATTTTACCAGGAAGAGGGATACTTTCAAACAAATGAAGATATTCAGACTGGAAGGGGGAGAAAAAGGAAAAAAAAACAAACCAAAACCACCTCAGCAACAACCCTGATCATTCATCCCATGAGGAAAAGCAGCCAAGCGGTCAGGATTTCTCTCATTAGTAATCAGGGAGAGCATCTGCAGCCCCACACGGCCTTTTTTTGCTTCACCAAGAAGTCAGACAAGGCTGTCAGCCTGTTGCACTGTCACAGATCGCCCCGTGGGAGGTTTTACAGCTTCTTGCATTCACAAGGAATTTCCAGCCCTGGTATATTATCTCCTTCGACCTCTTGGAAAGACACCAGCCGTGCAAACCCACACTACAACTTGGAAACTGGCAGGGGAGACTTGTAACATCTGACACCGTAAAAACTGTTTCTTACTGAAGCTTTCAGTAATATCAAAACCAAAAAGCAGACAGCGTAGGAAGGAGGGTGATACATCTGCCTGGACAGCTTCCTATATATGTGCTTAATGATTGCAGATGTGCAGCTCTGGGGAGTAAAGCTGCTGACCTTAAATGAATTCCCCATACAGGGAGTTCAATTTGGCCAGGCTAAAGCATTTCTTTTCATACATCTACAGCCCAAACACACAGAAACCACTTGACTGGCTATATATACATATGCTTAAACCTGCAATTTCTTCTGCATTGCCATGAAGTTTGCAAGGCACTCATTTATCTCAATTCTACAAGTCCTTGTTTCTAAAAGCTAACAGATGCTGTTGTGGTTTTCAGTTAGTCATAGACCATGATCCCTCAAGCCAAGAGACTGCTCCCAAACCCACAGCCACAGCGAGGCACTGCCTGCTCAGGCAGCCAGGAGGAGTGGAGGTCCTGGGCCCTCCTTTCCATCCCTTTCAGCACTCTCTAAGTGGCTGCTGGCATCAACCGTGGCACCTTCGTGAATGAGGAACGCTGGGGTTTCGCAAGGCAAAGTCTCTGGTGTCAACACTGGCTTAAGGTGCTCCCACCCACCCCTGCACCTCATTTCCTCTCCCACACCACAACACAGAGCTGCTTCTGCCTTGCCAGCTCAATTAGGCAAGCAGCAGGGAAGACCTCAAACCACTCCTGTCAAAGGCTTCACCTCAGGAAACCCCAGACTCCACAGAAGCAGCAAGAGACTGCAGGCTAGGCTGCCCCATCCAAGCTCCTTTCTCACCCAGGCACTACACTAAGTTTGAGCAGGGATCAGAATTTGTGTAAAGAAGGGTCACAGAACTGCACCCAAGTTTCCAGGACTATTCTTCACTTTGTGGGGGTTTCTCCCCTGCCCATTTTCTTTCTCCTATTTGGAAGATTTGTTGAGGCAGAAAGAAAGAGAAAAAAAGCCAGAGATTGATGTAGGATCTCCAGACACTGGAAATGCCTGAACAAACAGACACACAGACATGCCAGCTGACACTGCAGACAGAGCCCAGCATCCCTACCATTCATTAAACCTGACACAAAAGCACCAAAATGTGGATGCATCTGGACCACATGGGACTCCCTCTGGCCACATATGAAGCATCCATACAGCAGCTACAACATGTCCTGAAGCTGTTGTCTCTGCCCATGGGCCATAAATATATGTCTAGCCTATATTTCCTTCTGGGGCTTTTACTACCCAAGAACCCTTACTCTTGTTTGCTATAAAATAAAAATAAGATACCAGTAAAGCAACCAGTATCCTGGAAGTTGTGCTTTCTTCACTTGTTCACTCATGCAACAGAGCTGAGCTCAGAGCTGGGAAATTTGTTAGTGAGGTCATGCTGAAAGGCTGTTCTCATGCCTTTTTCTCAGCTCTGGCCCTTGTCTGACTGCTAATGGAAAACATGCACAAACTCCTCCCAGGAAAACTTTGCTCTCTGTCTTGTTACCCGTATTGTGCTTGGACAATCAATTATTATTTCAAGTGATTTAAATGCTATAAACACCTATGTTTATAGGCCTTGAGGTAAACTGGAGTCCCACTGGCTCCTTTTTTTGCCACAAACCCTGCTGCCAAATACCACAGACTTCTAAGATTCCTTCACCTGGCACGCAGGAGAGCCAACAGGCTGAGTGATGGGAGGGATGACACTGCCTAACCCAGGGCAGCACTCACCTGTGCTGGGAGATAGCTTTATCAGGGTTCTGCTGTGCACCCAGCCCACATAGTCAGTGACCTCATGCAATCCTTTTGACATTTTCTCTGCCCCTTTTCAGACCAAGAGTCCCAGGCAGAGTCCTTAAGTCTGAAAAAGATTTGCTTTCAGTTTGAGACCAAGCGTAGGCAGCAACTTTCCACAGAACAACACTGAGTCTGGAAAAGCACGGCACAAGCAGCCCCAGAGACCTGCAGCTTTCTTCCTGCCCCGGGTCCCTGGTGCTGGGGCAGCTGCAGGAGGCTGGGAGAGCAGGCAGCAGCTGTGTACCTGGCACGCTGGCTCACAGCGTGGGAGAGGGGCCCAGAGCTGCACACAGGCAGGAAACGAGCTCAGCAGCAGAGGAGAACAAACTGAGAGCCAACTCCTGATGTAAACACACAAGCCTTGGTAGGGCTGTCCTATTAGGGCCGTGTGAGCCACCAAATCTGCAACTAATGACATTCTGAAAACTGCAGATAATGCACCCCATGCTTCTACCACAGGAAGCAGGAGAGGAATTGCAGCATCTGCTTCATGGATCCTAATGAAATCACAGAGCAGTCCTGACAGTCAGTGTCTATGATGAGCATTGTCTCAAAAATCCTCTAGTGCCTTCTGAGGAAGAGTAGGTTCATGCCTGAGTCAAGTATGTATCTGTAATGTCATGTCAGTGATGACACACAAAAATCTGTTTTTCTGGAGATGTGTTGCTATGTACAAGTCACTGTGTAAAACTGATCTCAAACTGCGGGCAAACCCCGTCTCTCCAATCTGAAGGACTACACTTCATGTTTGTGGTCAGGACAGGAGCAAAGAATGTCCAAGAGATACCCTCAAAATCAGTTCTATATATACAGGAAGCTAAGCAAGAGCAGAAGCTGAGGTGCACTTTCTGAAGATATGTGCAAAATGGAATGCCAACAGTCCTAAATGCTGTGTGTTTCACACATCCTGTGTGTGTTTTAGCATGCACATGAAGATTAAAGTTGCATTGAGCCCCTCTCATCTAAGCCTCTCTCCATCCCCTATAGGAAGACTGCAGAGTAAGTAGCAAAGGGGAAAAAGGAGTAACAAATAAATCCAGAGAGAAATCCTCCTGTGTTCTGCTAATCTACACTGCAAGAAAGATTTGAGGCTTATAGATTCAAATCGTGAGTCCATCTTTCTCTCTTTGCACAAGTGCCCGAGCAGCAGTTAGGGATTTCAAATCTTTAAGGAATCCATGTAAGTTGCCTTGCATGAGAGACTGTTACTTTTCTCTCTTCTCTCCTGACCAGACTCCAAGGGGAAATGTGCCCCTTTTCCCCAGTGACAGTACCCATTAACACTGCAGTGCTAAAACTTTTTTATCCTTTTCCCTCCTTCCTTCTTTCCCTCAGATATGTTCTAACCCTTGTGCGCACACACAGTCCGGGACGTAGATGGAGCAAGAGAAGGAAGGTCCTAGTCATTAGAGAAGGTATACAAAATCACAGAATAATATTAAATAAAAGAGTCTAATTTGATTCATCCAAAGAAGGGCCAGACCAAAGCCAGATCAGGCTGCTAGGGACCACATCCAGCTGACTTTTAAACAGACCCACAGACAGATATTCCATGGAAACATGCAGAAACTGAAGCTACTCAGCTGGTACATGGATCAGGGCTGAAAGGTGACAACTCAGCCCCATTTTTTCTACTATTTTGCTCCTTTGCATTGCTTCCTATTTCCTCCCCCTGCTGAACTGGATTCTTCTCAAGACCATTTCAGCTGTCACTTCCCCCTACTTCATGGCCACCACACCTCACTCCTCCTAGCAGCTGCCCAGGTAGGATCCCTCCTCACCACCAACACGTGTTCCCTCAGCATTGCCACCTGGGAGCTATGGCATTAGCCACCTCAGACTGGATTCTGAAAAGGCCAAGCCAGCTCCCACTAAGAGCTGCCTCCTCTCTGATGAAGGAAAGGAGGATAAAAGGTTGCTAGAAGGACGAAGGAATACTCAGGGGTACATAAAGACAGGAAATTTAAAAAAAAACCCAAGGAGATGGGAAAGCTTGTTTCACACAACTTTTCTTCAATAACTGCAGAAATAGCACCACAGGAATCCCTTAAGTCCAAAGACTTGATAAGATCCAGAGAAGAGCAGATAATTACAGGCAATCAGGGACAACAGATCTTCAATTACTAGAGACCAGGACTGTCACTTTTCTGTTTTCTGGCTGTTATTTATGCTGTCTTCTGTAGCATCTGGTTCTCATCACCAGGGACAGGATCCCAAAGCTAGCTACAGCACTGGTCTGACTTAAGTCTGGCAGCTCTAGCAATTCCTCTTTGATGCCTCTTGCCTAATTCCACAACACCCCTCTCCTGGGGCAGACACACTTGCCCCTTCCCCTTGTGGGGAAGTTCATCCATCTCATGTGACAGGAGTCACTACAGTCTTTACAAAGGATTTGCCATGGATGCAATATCACTGATAAGATCCCTCTTGATGGCATTACTGAGGGAGCAGCTGAAAGGACACAGCAGAGCTGAAAAGAGGGGTGGGTGTAGGGAGGTGGACTTGTGACATTTATCATATTGTGCTGCCCTTCTTAAACTTGATGATGAGAAGATTTTTTAAAGGGGTATCAGTACACAAAATGCATCTGAGTCACTCCATATTTTCAGAGGTTCCACTAGGTAGTAACAAACATACTGAAAATAAGGAGATAAATCTGTTTGATGCAGAAGGAGAGAGGTCTGCCCACATCTTTCTTTTGCAGTTCATATGAAGCAGATGCAGAATGGGGAAAAGTCCTGTCCAAAGAACAGAAGTCTGACTGAAGTCCTCCAGAGCAAAAGTGACCATGACCTGAGGACCCTGGCACACTCAAATACCCATGCAAAGAAAGGAGGCAAGGTAAAAGCTGAGAAACCCAGCCCCTTAGAATGGTGAGTTTTCCACACACATTGTATTATCAGTTATGGGATCTCCCAGGATCTCCATAAGGGAGGTGGCACGTTTTGGTGGCAGAACTCAGCAGACAGGCTTTCCCCACATCAACAGCTCATCACTCTTGATGCCTGATGAGCCACAAGAAAGAAAAATATGTCAAAGAAGCATGAGATAACAGTGAACAAAGCAGTCAAAACCTGATGGAAAATGCAAGCTCCTAGAACCATTTTTAGTGCTGATTTCTTATCAGGTGAGAACTGTCATGAAAAGCACACCTCATTTCCATTCCTTTCCACCAAAAACTTCCCTGACACATCGCCTTGGTTCACCACAAAAAGCCAACTTGTGTCTAGCTTTATGACAACACAGCCAGCTTCATTTATCTCCATCATTACAAATGAACCATGAAATTCAGCTGATGAAAAAACAAACCCAGAAGCCACAAACTTAATTTTGGTTATACAGTTCTGCTAGAGCCCGATAACCAAGAGCTGCATCCTTTGTCTGCCAGACAGAAGCTCTGAGCAAGCTCCACTAATGAACTGTTGACAATGTCAACAATGAAAAGGGCACAATAGATGCAGTGTATTTATCTGCATTGTCACAGCACCGAGAAACAGCTGCTGTCTGTGGAAACCACTACGCTGCTTCTGTAGAGCTCCCTCTTCTCATAAATCACACTCCCAGATGGTCTTGTAAACAACAACAACAACGACAACAACGCTGTAATGCAGCATATAGAAAGCTGAGTTATGAACACGGCATTTGCAAGCAAACAATGTTCCTGGGCTGGCTCTTGGGGAATTGCCTTCTGTGTTGGGCACATCCTTCCCGTGGCAGCCCTGGAGGAGCTTCCTGCTGCACAGCCACTCGGACAAACAGCTGATCTCCTGCTTCCCGCGGGAGGCAGCCACCCCAGAGGCAGGCACAGGGCTCGGAGCTGGAGCTCAGCACTAGCCCTCTGTGAGGGACTGCTCAGGGCTGCTGCAGGGGAACTGACTGCCTCTGTGCTACGGGGCAAACCGAAGGTGCAGGGCTTCTGTAGGAAATCTCCACCACTATTGGAAAACTTCTGTGGATGGACAGAGGTTGAGCGCTGGCAAGGCGGAAGGGAACAGAGAAGTTCTGCAGAGCCATAGATAACCATGGATGGCAGCACACTGGTGAAGGAAACCTGGAGGCAAAGAGAAGGAACAGAAAGCAGCTCAGGGAAAGCAACTTGGAGAAGCAGAGAGGAAATAACAGAAAGAAGAGCAAGGGCAAAAAAGACCACGACAAAACAGAATGAGTCAGAGGAGGCATGGAAAGGAGGAAAATGAGAATTTTGGGAAGAGAAGCCCATCTGGTAATAAAAGAAATCTGTCAGATAGTTTCTGATTTGACAGCTCAGAGTACCAGAGCAGGACCAGGCACTACACGTAGGTACAATATGAACAGGTACATTGGAAGAGCATCTGAGCCTCTGTTCTGATAACAAAGGCAACAAATAAGTGCAGAGGAAGATTGTCAGAAACCATCCTGCTACTCCAAGGGCAAAACAAATCCCAGCTTTGAAAGGCTGCTAACTTGCTCCTTTGGCTTCCTTAAGGGGTTGATTTTACCCACATCGAAGTCAGAGGTGAGGGAGGTATGTGACTGCTGACTGCATTGAAGCTGGCTCAAGTTCTAGGATAAATCTTAGATGAGACCTCCTCACAAGTAGTGTTTAGGGAAAATAGGAGGGGAAAAAAAGAGAAAGAGTCCTTTTCCAGATTTATACCTCCCTTTTGGTGTCTATTTGATCTGTTGCAATTATTTCTATTTGGATCAGTTTTAAGTCAGGTTCTAAGTCCATTGCTCTGCCTTTCTCGTGAAAACTGATTTAAATTCAAAAGTAGGCTTTGCATAGAGAAACAGACAGTTTAGTAATATTGGCTGTGTTCACTGCAGGAGTGAAGGAGCCTGTGTTTTCCTGTGATCCTCTTTTGTACATTTGCCTAGAGCAAGGGACAGGCACGTTTCAAAGACAAATAAAATACTATCAAGTTACTGGTAACATCACAGTGAGTCATACTTAGTCACCCTGCAGGTATGCACATATCTAACCTTGTTTACCAGCTTCCTAGTGAGATGCCTTGAGTTGCTGAACATCCTTGGCCTTTAGCATCATGGTACACTCCAGATGCTGAGAGTGCACTCTGCCACGTGTTCTCATTAGCTGGCAAAGACAAGACCAAACTGTGAATGCCATACTCTGCTCCTGGCTCCTCCCCTCCTCTCATATCAAAGAAAGGGTAAGATGAACAGCCACAGCAGACAGCTACATCTCCCATCCTCTCCTCTGCAATCTCAAAGCACTCAGCAGCTCCAATAAGGAAGGGGAGAGCATTGTGGAAGTCAGTCCGGGAGGATGAGGGGTCAAAAAAGGAGTGGAGAGGATGGTTTCCTCATGCTGAGCAAGGAAAGGAGCACACTCCTGCTCAGCATGAACCACCTGCTGAAGCCAGCAATAATGGCAACAACCAACTCTTTCTAAAATTGCTGACGTTTTTAAAATAACCACAACCTTCGTTTAAAAAGTTAATAACATCAAATAGCTCAAGCTTCCACTCTCAGCTGTATCCCTTAAATGTAACACATTGCAGCTTGACTGAGCTGCAGGATAATGCTAGTCCTTTTAATGCTCCTTAGGCAAATCTGTAGGGACTTTGAGGTCCTTCAATACAATGCAAATTTGGTTTGCAACACTTTATCACTTCCTCCAGATAAAAGGCACAGCTGATATTCACCTTCTTTTAGAAAGCCCAAGATAAACACATACACACATACAAATTCACATACATATGCATACACATTTGTATATATAAAAAATCCCACATTAATGTATATGACTAAATGCTAGCACACAGAAGAATGGGCTTTTGTCAGGTGTTTTTGTTGGGTTAAGTACACTGAGCTTCACTGCAGGCAACAGGACATCTGCTTTTAAACAGGACATGAAGAAACCATGCTTACCCTATGAATTTTTTAAGATTGGACATGCCCCATGCAATCTCTTCTTACACACAAAGCTTTGCATCAGTGTCACTTAGTTAAATGAGATTTTTATGTTTCAACTTTGTCAAGTTATCAGAGGCTGTGGCCAGCCAATTTAAAATGTTGGTATGATGAAGTGTTCTCTAGGCAGAGAAGCGTACTATGCAAAGTAATTTTCTTTAGAGCAGGAGCAGCATAATTTTAAAGAGTATTGCTGAAATTGTGACGCACGCTCTAATTGCTTAGAAACTACTCCTGATTTTTATTCTGTCTCTGTCGCAGAGTTAACCCCCACCCCCTCAACAAGCTAAACAGATCATAATCTGCTTATACTGGGTTTCGATTTTTCAAACCCTGAACTAATGCTTTGCTCGTTCCCAATTCTACTGAAGTCAGTGTGCCTGTTCCTGGGATTAAGGTAAGTCAAGGTTGCTGGCTCTAGGTTTTAGGCAGGAACTGAGCAACACGGGCTGAGGATGGTTAATCTTTCCCAGTTGTTCATGTATGAATGGTGTATCTACCAGGGAATGTCAAGCAAAACTAGTGCAAGGGACTATAATCCCATCTGGCTCAAACTGCACAAATAATGCTTTGGAGAGAGGTGGAAAGTGTTTAATACTTTGCAAAAGCTTTGGCAGGCCTTGAGACAGGAGAGGAACAGGACAGGCTCGCTTGAGGGAGGCGCTGAGGAATGAGAAAGGCTTTAGGATAAGCAGGGGCTCCTGTGCGTAACCAGTGGGGAAGGAGCACTGGGAGGGGCAGGAGGCCAAGGATCGAGTTCGTTTGCAGCCAGACAAAGCACACACCCCAGCCCAGCCGCCAAGCTACTCCTCAGAGCCCCATAAAGCCAACAAGAAGGACTACCAGAACCCTGAGACGTCAATTTTTAGTCACGGTGACTCTGACAGATACTGTGCCCTGCAGGCCGCAGGTGGGCTTGTTCCAAACCTACCCAGCATCTTCAAAAAGCATCCAGGTGCCACATACACTTGAAAGCCATGTTACATAGAATTTACTGCCACTCAGCACTAGTAGAAATCACACTCGCAGTTACTTGAGTAGAACACATGCCGTGGGTAACAAGCTTTTGCAGTGCTTGAGGTCCCTGGTCAGCAACATAAACGCATGAGGTGCGTTGCGCCGGTCACACACCAGGGCTGAGAGGTGGGGTCTGGCAACCATGGGAACAGCCCCATTGCCAGCGGGAGGAGACAGCCCCCCTCCGGCACCCAGCCCTGCCAGCGTCTCCCACTCGCACCCCGGAGCGAACAGGGGCTGCGGGGCTGCGGCCGCCCCGGCTGCCTTGCGCCCATCCCCGCCGTCTGCAGAGGGCACTCGGGGCCTGCGAGTGGCGGCGGAGCTCCGGGGGCCGGCGGGGCCGAGCTGCCACCTCCCGGCAGCGGGGCCGGGAGAGCCCGGCGCCGGGGGACACAGGCTGGTGCGGGGCTGCGGCTCCCGCGACACCAGGCAGCTCGGGCAGGGAAAGGTGCGAGCGTTTTAATGCGAGGCACGTTAAAAAACCAAACCTAGCCCACCACCAGAGGTTAGGGATAGGGCAGGACCGCGGAGAAAGACCTGTCTCACTATAAACACCTGTCAGAAAACATCCGTGGAGAGTCAGCCCGGGAGAGATCGCCACTGGCAGGGAACGGAGCTCGCTGTCACACAGGGACAGCCCGAGAATGAAGACCGGAGGGTTTACACCGGCATGAGCGGTGGAGACGCAGAATATTGGCTATTCCGAGAATAGCAAAACGCACACTCTCTGCAAGGGGGTCCCCGCTAGCAAGGTGAGAGGCTAAGTGAGAGCTGGGGAAAACTTTCCCAGCTTCCCATAGAGAAAATCATGCACGGAATATCAGTTTTCCCCCGTTCCTGTTCAATCAACTCATTTATATGGTAACTCAAACAAGTGGGGAGACTGGAAGTGCTAGGCATACTCCCATTTTCGGATGACTGGATGCTCCTCACCACTCTACACACTTGAAGTACGTCAGAGCAGAACACGTAACTCTATCTAAAAAATACCCCAAACATTAAACAAATTAAACCCAACCCGCAAGACTGCTTGGGTACATCCTGCTTCTGCACAGCAAGGCCTGAGCGTGGACAATCCCTCCAGTTTGGTTAATCCACTTCAGAAACTGCAAAAGGACAGACGTCTCTACTAACCGCTGGTGCAATTCCCGTTTCACCGAAGTTATGCGAGGAATTATGCCAGCTCCCAGACTTGCTCCGTCCCCTGGCAAGAGTCGCAGCCCTTTTTTTTTGCCCTCTCCTTGTGGCAAACAACATACCAACATGCGGAGATTTTTCAGCTACACCCTTTTTCCTGCCAACCACCCCGCAGCCCTTCCTCGGGGAGCCCGGAGGCGCCGGCGAGGGGCAGCGCGAACGGAGACCCCTCTGCTCCCCCAGCCCAGCCTAGCCCGGAGCCGCGCAGCTGGAGACAGCAGCAGCGATACTGGGGTCTCCTTCCTGCGGGAGCTCTCGGCTCCAAACGTACAGCCGAA
>VZRX01023083.1:162243-195904 GCA_013398075.1 Notiomystis cincta | reverse complement strand
GGATGCCGTTCACCCAGCAGCCCCGCACGTACATGTTCACCGGCGAGGTGCCCTCAAACACGGCCGAAGCCATCCCGCCGCCGCCCGCACATCCCCCGCCGCCGGCGCAGGGCGAAGCGCACCGCCCCGCGCCGCCGTGCCCAAGTTAAGAGGAGGAGGAGGAGGAAGAAGAGGAGGAGGAGGAGGAAGAGAGAAGGGGGGGTACCACCCGCAGCACGGCCCCCCCGGCCCGGCCCTGCCCGCCGGGGCTGTGTCGCCTCCCGGCGCTGGAAGGAGGCTCGCTAGTGCCTCATAGACGGCGGCTGCAGCGAGGGCACGGCCAGGGCACCCTGCCCCGCCGAGCCCCCAGCGCCGAGCAGGACGGCTCTCATCCCCTCCGGGGCGGGGAGCGGAGTGGCTCGGCCCCTTCTTCCTCGGCTCCGCAGGAAGGCAGAGCCCCTCCCGTCCAAAGGCGGGGGGACCCCGGCCCCGCAGCCAGCGCCCACCCCCTCCGCCGATCCCTGCGGTCCCCGCGGGGCGGGATCCTCCTCTTCCTTCTCGGGACGTTTTCGTAGACACCGCAGACGTGACGAGGAATTTTTTCCCCTCCCAGTGACCCCAGAAGGTTTTTTTCGGTTTTTATTTTTTTTCTTTAAGCCTCCGTCCCGGCCGGCTGAGGGAGGAAGAGGGAGACTGCCGGGCTGTCAGCCGCCAGCAGCGCTCAGGGCGGACCAGCGCCCTCGCTGTGCCCTGGGAAACCTCGATGGAGCCCCCGGCAACCGAGCCTGCACCTCCGGCGGGAAGGGACAGGGAGAAAAACAGGAGGAAGGCAGTACACAGCTGGCGCCTGGGACTCCTTCGGCCTTTTAATAATAGTCTGGCGGGACAGCATCCCTGAAGGAGCCTGCAGCAGCATCGCATACGGGAGGGAGATGGGGAGGTCTGTGCTGCAGATACAGTCCCTCCTTCCCGCCGGGACCCCGTGCCATGCACTGCCCGAACGCCCCGAGAGCGGGGCACGGCGAGAGCCGGCGGGGGCCGCAGCAGTCGGCAGCAGGCATCTGGCAAAACCGGAGCTGCACTGTAGAGCAAGGAAGTGTGTGGGAGATGCCTGGATGCTCGCAAATGCCTTGAAGCTGCGGGGTTAAGATATACATACTGAAGGTGAAGCAAATGACAGCGCAGTGGTGGAGGATGCATCATCCAGAATGGGATCCTGCTGGAAGGCAGTGGCCTCCGGCATTAGGCTTTCTGAGGCAGAGGGGCTCGGCAGGGCCAAGGGAGGCGGTGACTTCCCTGGGTCATGCCATGGCCCGGGGCAGGAGAGACCCTTCCTGTTTGTACAATCTGGGGAGGTCAGAGGTCATTACACTCACACTGTGTATTACAAAATTTAAGCCAGCTTTTGCCAGAGTGATATCTGTGGCTCGGGAGGCCAGGAATTCACATGGTAACAATTCAGGTGCTGTTTAACTTTTCTGATAAACCAGCAGAGCTCACAGGAAAGAGCACTATTACAAGGATCAGCCAAAAAACAGTGCTTGGAGAGCAACACAGCTGGATCAGCGTGGAGTAGCACAAATAAGCATGATGGGGTGGCACAAAGGTGAAAGATACTTAATAGTTTTCTGTAAAATGCATAATTAAATAACTAAATCATACTCTTTTCAATACATAGCATTGCAAATAGCTGCCTACATCATTCAGGTGCCACGTGCCTCTATGTTGAAGCAACTCCAACTACCACAATGATGTCCCAATTGTATGTTTTCTCTATTTTGCTTCTACATAACAAAACTGGGCTTAGCTCCCTCTGAAGCACTGTCATATATAAAGAATGCAAATAACTGAGCCTCATCTCTCCAAACAGAAAGGCACGTGACTGTTTGCTGCAGCCTTGCTCTATAGCACCTGCAGACATTTCTGTAAAGAAATCTGTGGTTTTGAGAACAGGTGGGCGATACTCAAGATAGAGAGCAGATCCAAACCATCTTCAGAGAGAACAGTGCCAGGCTCAGAGCTGCAATACAAAACAGACAAAGCAAACAACCTGGAGGCACTTGCTTCCCATAAACTGGTGTAGCCCAGCACAGAGGAAAGCATGTGGCAGAGAATCACCTTGGATCACCACAAAAAGAGTTATCACATCACTGTCATGTGCTAGATATGTCCCAGGTACCACATACTGGCTGTTCAGAGAGTTCAGTGTGGCTTCACAGGAAAGGAATTACTGTGAACATTCGTAATGTAGAAAGATCTCCACACAGCTCCTTTTGTTCAGGGTAGGATTTTGGAATCCCTCCTCTTGTTCCAGTACATGGTGGTCTTGCCCACTCTCCAATATAAAAACAAACCAAGAAAATAAAATGCCTTCTCTTCTGGCACTTGGTGTGCTGACCCAAAATAACTACACACCCTAAGGAAGTGAAACTTTTTGAAGAGAACCGCAAGAGTAACCCCCCTTCTTTTAAAGATGTCAGCCTTGCACTGCTTTTGTTTAAGCAATGAAAGCACTTGACTTCTGCTCATTCTGACTGTTATTTTCTGCCTTTGCAATAGAATGATTTTGCTGTTGTTGGCCTTCCCACGACCTGTGTGTCACTTAGGAAACCTCTGAGGTTCTCAGCACCGTGTAGGAGCTCTGGCTTCAGCTGGACTCCACAAGGTCTTGGCTGGGGGCTCTCAACTTGGGCTAAAGTTGGCATGTGCTGTCCTGTATGCTTAAGCATTAAATATTTGGTTCTATTTTTCTCTTTTAGCCTGACTGGTGTCATGCTTCCAACTTACTTAAAATATTCAAATTACTCAAACCCCTGTGTGCCTGTCACTGCATGTTCATGGGAAATGAGCCTAAGCTGAAAATTCTATACCTAAAGGGCTTGAAACTGTCATCCTGATGCCAGATCCTGCTGAACTTTATGAGTATGAAGGGTAGAAGTACTCCTATACCTAATGCTGAGCATGCAGGGTCAGTTTGTTACTCTCCCATGAGTATGATTCTGTTTCAGAAAAAATTTTAATCCAGTGAAGTCCAGAAGGACAACCTCTCCTTTTTGAAGTGAAAAGTAGAACTGTGCACAGCTTTAATCTGCCACTGAACACTTCTGGCACTCATTGCCTGGGGCCAAATTGATAGCCCACCACAATCTAATCTCCTTCTCAGCTCAGGTGGCAGGACACGCATATATATGTCCTCTCTGCTCCCGGGTCATGAGTGCCCCTATTACAGCAGTGTAATGTTGACCAGACATTAAATATGGGCACAATGGCTATTCATGGAAGTTGGGCTAGTAACAAACATGTGTTACTGCCTGAATCCAGAAAAGTTTTCCTGGAAAATGCTTACACAGGGAAAATAAAAGTTTGCTTTTAGACTAGTGGTGTGCTGGGGAAGATTGTGGAATTCACAAGCTTATCTGCTTCATGGAATGTAAAATGGATGTGCAGGAAGGCCCAGGCAGTCCCAAAGGACATAGACATCTTCCAGATGAAAGTATCTTTTATTATTTTCTCTTTTTATTGTCAGGCTACAACTGGTATCTCTTGTGCACTTTTAAAAATACTTGGAGGGCAGGCCTTTAAATTTGACAAGTTTTTTATGTGTATGCAGCATGGGCAGAGGCACCGTGCCACGGTTGCTCTTCAGCAGAAAATGGGAACATATATTTGACTTTATTTAAAGTAGAAAGGTGTGCTTTATTAAAACACATTTTATTCCTTCTTGTGTGACATGCAGTTTTACTATTTTCCATATTTAAGTTTTGAGACAAAAGTCATTAC
This sequence comes from Notiomystis cincta, assembly GCA_013398075.1. Taxonomy (NCBI): domain Eukaryota; kingdom Metazoa; phylum Chordata; class Aves; order Passeriformes; family Notiomystidae; genus Notiomystis; species Notiomystis cincta. The sequence goes on along the minus strand of VZRX01023083.1, from coordinate 192,145 downwards.
TGGCAATTGCACTTTAGAGAATAAAGATGCCAACAGCCTATGTTTTATCCACTTGCATTTTTGTGATCTTACTGTCTCACTGGAGTCATAAAATGTTATGGGAATACATGCATTTCCTTGGTCATTTATTAGATTGATTTTAACCTATCAATTTTATGATCTTGCATTGTACTTTCACAAACCTGTAAATGATTTAATTCATTTAGAATACATGCAGGGTCACTTCCACATACTGTTAATAAGCTTGCTGAAAGGACATAGGCCCTGTAAAGGTTGCTCTGGCCAAAGAAAATCCTCAGGTCGTCAAGAATCCACAATGAAAGTGATGCAGCAAAATTGCCTGAATTTGAAAAGAGGCCAGGGCCAAATCATGGTGCTAAAGGAGCTCAAGGGCATGTAACTCCTGGCTCTTATATTTGTGAAACGTGGCTAGGAACACAAATGAAGTCAAATGAGCTTGTGGCTCTAACCCTGTGCTGTGACATGTTAGCTCTGCTTTTTCAGGTTTCTTCATCAATGTAATGGAAATTATAGGGATACTCACCTTCTGTCTTATAAAAGTAGGCTATGAAGACTTCTAAAAGCTATTTCCTCACTATCTACATTTTTGTCCTACAGTCCACTGCAGCAATTTCTTCTGCCCTCACCAGTTACAGTCCTCAACAATTACTGTCTCCCAGACTGCATATACATTTAGGAGGAACTTCATATAAATATCTAAGAAGATCTCTCCCTGTCATTGTTTCAAAGTCAGTTTAGGGCTCCTCTTTACCATTGTGGCTTCAACACCCTTAGCACAGAGGCATGGTGACTCACTCTCTTTCTGTCCACATCCATAAACTATTTATTTCTCAGGGGAGGAAGAGGCTTCTCTACTATTTTCATAATTAAAGTTCTCATTTTTGGCAATAGGATTTATATTAAGTAATAAGGAATATCCACCACTGCAAACAAAGGATAAAGAAAATTTTCACCATAAGGAATAAATGAGCCATATCTTTTGTGAGCATGACCTGACCAGTGAAGCTGGCAGGTTTTACTACTTCAGCTTAGATTGTTAAACTCTTTAAAGGAAATAATTATTGAAATAGTAGCAGCCACTAACCAGCCAAAATGCATTTCCACCTGAAACCAAGGTGAGTGTCTCTGGGGCAAGGACACCTAAAGGTGAGGCTTCTCATGGAAGAGCCAAGTTGGAACTCAAGGATGGAGGCAGGCTGTGAACTGCAGGCAGCCTGGCTTTGGCAGCACTGTCAGTGATGTTTTCTGCCCCACAGTGTTTACCCCTGCCAGGTGGTCAGGCTTAAAATTACAGTACTAAGGTACAGAGCAGGAATAGCCAGACAGGGCAGACAAGGGAGTATTTTCCCTTAGCTGATACTGCCACCAAAACTCAAGAGTAGGAAAATGCTGATCTTAAAAAATCAGTCTGAATAGCTTGGTGCCTCATCTTGGAAAGAGTGCAGGAGGGGCAGGAGGGTGACAATGCCTGCTGTGGGCTAAGAGGCTCTCTGGTTATGCAAGGCTTCCTTTGCACAAGGAAGCAAAAACTGTATCCAAGGTGCCTGGCTCCATTAATAATTACTTATTACTACTCCAAACCCAAAGTCACTTAAGTCAAAAGGCCACCACAACTCCCAGATCTGGAGTCATCCATCAGCTCTCTTAAAAGCTTCCTGCAATGACAACATGGATGTCCTGGCCACTCCAGTGAAGACTAGGGTAACATTTCCATCCTCAGCTATCAGATTTGGAAACACAGGAGACCAGAGTCTTTGCAAAGAAGCTCACTTAGCTCATTTGGCTCTGTTGCTAGTGCAGTGTTGGAGTAAGGAAAATCTTCATCAATTGCTCGACAAAATAATTTGTAAAGCAAGAGGGATTGACATTTATACACTTACTCAAGCAGTGGGAGGAAATAATGGGCTTTTAAAAGCAGCCCTCTCCTCTGTAATACCTCCAAACAACATGGGGTGGGCATGGTTTTTTTTCTGTTCTCCCCCAGTATGCACTATATTCTGCTAAAAGGTTTTTTTCTAAGTACAATCCAAAGTCAAAGCAGCCTCTCCTGTTTTAGCCTCTAGTTCACAATGCAAGATCCATTCCTTCTGAACACCTCTGGTGAGGTGGAGCCCTTGATTAAACGAGCTACAGACTGAAACATCCTTTCATGCTCCTGTGGGGCATTTTGACTGCAAAAGGTTTGCATGCACAGCCAGAGCACTGCTGGGACTGTGTATTCTCACTTTGTTCTCCTTCCCTCTCCCTCAGGCGGATTCTGTGAAGTACTGAGCCCTCCTGGAGCCAATGGGAGTTTAAAAAGTCCTCAACATCTTTCCAGTTTTGGCTACCTCACAATATAGGCATTAATGTATGCACAGCCTATTTTTAGAATCTGTAACATGCTTTCTGAGTAAAAAAATTCTTGAAAGACCCCTTCTTCTCCCTCAGAGTTGACATTCAATTGGATTTAATAGAAGAGCCTGAAATTCTTTCCATTAAAAAGTGTATTATAAATGCTCAAGGAGCTGTAACTGCAGTTGAAAGCTAGGTATATTCCTGCCAAAGGGTAAACTAACTTCATCTAATAGGAGAATATTTCTAATGCAACAATTTACCCTTTATGAGCCTTTTCCCCGAGACAACATAGAAAGTATATCTTCACTATGTTTCCACTAGAGCAAAATAAAGTAAATATACCTGCAGGTTGCTAAGAAAACCATTGACATAAAATATGCAAGACAAAATTTATCTGTATTTTCAGACTCTTAGCCTAGTGCAATCTGGGCAATAAAATGGTCCACAATGCTGGCCTTCAGTATAGTTTGAAGTGATTCTTTGAAGAGCCTAACACTGTAAATTTGTATTGCATTTTGATATAGGAAGCCTTAAAGTGTTAAAATAGGTGAGCACAATTATTCTGTGTCTGCAGAAGGGAGACTGAGACACAGAGCAGAGAAAGCAACTTGCTTAGGACTGCAGAAATAGGTCATCCTAAAGTTTGAAGTATTTGTAGCACTTGGCACGTGCACTTGTATACAACCCTTAGAGAACATACTGTTTTGCAGGGGAAAGAAACCAATCACATTGCAGATGACCATTAGAGGTGTAAGTGCCCAACAGAGCCACTTACACATACTAACACATACTAACAAATCTTTTTTCTGTTTTTTTTTTTTTTTTTAAGGGTGAGCTGCTCTAATATTCTTCCGGGTTTTTTTCCTCATTCCTGTGAAGAAAAATCACTCAGTTTAAAAATGGTAGGTGGTGGATAACAACCTCAAACAGGGCATTTTTTGATGCTGTTGTTAGTAATTGAAATGAGTTCTTCCTTTGCTCTTGCTACACTACCCCAGGAGAAGAAATTGCCCTTGTTTTAGATGTTCAAAACTCTGACTGTATCCTAACCAGTGGTAACTCTCCTGTAAAACATTTGAGCAGCCCTGCTGACCTGCAATAGGCTATTCATGCTCTTAAAATTGAGGGCACACAAAGTGCTCAGCTACATGAATAAGGAGCCCTTCAGCATCTGCTTAAGGCAAGGAGAAGTTCTCAATGAAAGAAATACACAAGGGACTCACAGCAACAGGAATTCTGAGTATGACAGACATGCAGGATTGGACCCTGAGCCTGATGAACAAGTATTGCTGAATTCACATAGCAGAATCTATAAGATACAGCTCATTGGTGTTTGCTGCTTCAAATACTTCAAGTCAAAACAAGCGTGAGTGATTTGATGTGTCTACACAGCATAATTAGAGATGTAAACAATGACTGCCACTGCAGAAACTAGAGCAATATGCTAAGTAATTACCTGAGTTATTTTGGCCTGGCTACGTTCTGCATCATTAGTATAATTACGGGAATTCAATTCAAGCCCATCATACCTTTGATAGTTCAGTTTGTGCACAACAACCTCATCCTCAATTTTTATGATGTTTCCTTGATCACCAAGGGTGGCCCATGCTCTCCCCCATTTTTTTTGTCATCTGAGCCAGAAAGGAAAGACCCATTACTGAAAACAAGGTTAATTATGCTTTCATCAGAATGGCTTCAGAAGAGATTTCTTCTGAGAAAGAGCAGAGTGGGGAGTCCATTCGTTTTATTCCCTTTCTCCTTAAAAAATAAAGTAAAAACCACACAATGAATGTCTCTACATTTCAGAGTTCTTTTCATGCTTAATATGCCTGTGTGAATGTACCAAACACAAGTGAGGCATGAATAATATGTGACTATTTTTCCTTTTTTCCCTATATTGCTTAGCACTCTATTTTTTTAACTCTTCCCAAGAGCAAGAAGGTAACCATTTCCCTGCCCCCTTCCTCTTTGTTTCTTTTTCTTGTTATTCAGGATGGGGCTTGTAGTGAATCTGTTAGGACTATTGTGCTATATTCATCAGTTCTACTTGGCGCAGCTCATGTGTGAATCGAGGCTTTTTTTCTCTAGGAGAAAAAATATTTCCCTTTATAGCATTCTAAGTCAATTACTGTGTTGGCTTTATGGTTTTTTTTCCCTTCCAAGCAGACATATGATAAGTATTTTCTCTAAAGTCCTTATTATTATTTGTCGCATTATAGAGGCCAGAGATCTTAAAACATTCACACAGTTTGGGTTCACTTGCATTGAAAAAGGTCACAAAAGGTAGCACAGCACCTTCTCCTTATAAAGACAAGATCTGATGGACAACTCTTGTCACTTTCAATATAATGAGGCTAATAAAAAACCCTACAAAATATGTTTGTATAGGACAGTGGTGGTTTTTCTGTAACATCAACTAAAGACTCTCAACTGAACACACTGTGAAGCTTCAGATAAACAGAAAGAAGCAAAAGATATACAGTGGTTATAGCGTAAATCGCTGGAAAAACAACCTCTACCCATGTTAAAAACACTCTGGACTTGATTGCATAGGTGCTTCAAGTACAAAAATCTATCAGGTTCAGCATCAGTGATATGCTGTTTGTTTAATTTGGGACAAGATGGGACACAAAGCCAGTCTGTGCTTGTTCCCCTGCCATGCAGGTAAAAACTCATGGTATTCCAGTGCTGATCCCCCTGGACACCAACTTAATTTTCAAGTGCAATGAGGTTCAAATTAGACCAGCTAAAAAAATCTACAGAAGCCTCCAGTTTTCAGCACACAACATTGTCATATCCCATGGGTCAGAGCCAACAAACACTGCAGCATGGGGCTCCAAACCAACTCAACTTGTGGGAGGGGGAGGGTCTTTACTGTCAATGTCAAAAGTACAAATCCTCAATTTCTGCTGAAAGTGAAGGCTATGCAGCAGGAATTACTGCAATATTCTACCACAAGATTACTGTAAATGCAATGTATGTTTTCTTTAGGACTTCCCAGCAAAGATTTACCCCTTGTCATCATGATATGATCCCAGTACAGTCCTCATTCCAAGACCATCTCTTCTGCTGCTTCAGTGAAACTTCTACAAATAGAAATTAATTGTATTAGAAGTTGGCAGCTGTACACACAATCAGTGACCCCAGAAAACAAGTGGACATTAAGAGAGTTCAGAGGAGAACTAGGTTTTAATGGGAGTAGTTAAAAGCAATTTGACTTAAATAAATTAAAGATTCAATACCGTGAGTAAGCAACAAATGATGAAATACAGACTTCTGATGGAAAATGCATATTGTATGACTGGAATAAAAATTAATAAAAGAAATCTTAAGAATCTAAATATAAAAGAAAAAGGTTTCTGAAGAACTTTAGTAGGGAATTTACCAATGAGGGTTCAAAACCTTATTTTACTTCAATTCAGGGCCTAATTAGCAAAGACATTTTTACAAACTCTTCAGATGGGAACCTCTGCATGAACAAAGGGTTCTTTGTGGTGGGAACACCATCTTGGTGCCAAACTCTTATGCCAGACCTAACAGTGCCACCACTAACATCCAATTATTTAATTATATAGGGCAAAGAGATAGGATAATACAAGCTTATCTTAAATATATGGTAAAATATGCATCTGTGGTCTAGCCTGTTGATCCAGCTGCTTCTCTTCAGTTGTTGCCTGTTAAATATTAAGGCTTGTTTTTCCACTCCTACCACTTAGGTTTCTCAGTTTTCTAATTTCCTATTACTCTTACTCAAGCTGAGGTGACAACAAATGCCTAGAATGGTTACTTGTAGCTGCTAAACTAGTACTATTTCCCTCCCCCCCAATCTTTGGTGAACTTCCTATGTTATGGGGATCCTATGCTTCCTGTCAAAAAGGTCTGGACCCAAATCCCTGTCCTATGTCATCTCATGGTAACTAGTGCAGCTAGAGCTACTAAAAATAAGTTCAGATTGAATGAAAGGTATGTACATTTAGCTAAATACCACTACTATGGGCAGTTTTCTTTAAATTGTGTTTACTCTTGGAAACACATTTGCCAGTGTACATTGCCTGTGTGTGTTCTGTTTATTAAAAATAAAACAGGTAGTGGTTTTGTGAGGATCTTTTTGCTTTTTTTTGCTTTTAAATTGCTTTCACCTAACATTTGTGACTAAAACCTCATAATGCTGCTTGTGCAATGAACAAAAAGATCTGGAATTAAAGGCACTATTAATATTATATGGGTACTGTCTGTTGATAGGGTCCCAAATGCAAAGCAAGATTTTTTCGTTGCTCCAAGAAATTTCTAATAATTCAGCTTGTAGGGCTGGATAGGAATACAGGGGTAACAGTCTTTGTGAGGACTAAAGACAATGGGGGACACTTTCTCACTCGTCTCTAAAGACATTCCTCACAGACTTGGAAGTTTTTCTGAAGATTTTGGAGTGATGTGGCTCCACAAGCACAGATTCATTGGTGCAAATCACAGGGGAACTCTGATCACTCCCATGTACAACTATGTGTCAGCACAATTAAACACAGATGCCAATGAAGCCCATGCAGAATTAAGCACAGAACTGGAGCATTATAGCAAAATGTTTCAACGGGACCAGAATTTCAGCTTTCTCTTCCTCCATAAAAGGAGTCACCAGGAAGGATCTAGTGAAGACAGAGGCATCTGCAGAGATGAAAAAGAGATGAGAGACCTTGGGAAGATCTACAGGGAATAAGAAAACTGACAGTCTAAACCCTCAAAAGCACAGCAGCTTTCATGTCTTTTTAGCTGCACAGAAAAATCAATGCTAGGGCCTTGCATCCTCCAATCCTGAAAGGAAGCAAAGAGCACAAAGGCAAACCAGCATTAGTATCAGCCATCTGCTTGTGGGGAGCTGCCAGTCCTGTGGCTTCCAATAGGTGACGGACGGATGCAAGCTTGTCCTGGCAGGTGGGGCAGCAGCAAGCTTTTGTTCCTGCCTTCCCACAGCTCACAAATGTCACCTTCTTTTGAGCGAGAAGTTGAGCAACTTCTCCCTTTTGAGTGGCTTGATACCACCCCATGCAGGAAAAAACCCTGTCTACAAAGAGTTCAGGGGATAACTATGTTATAAACAGCCAGCCCCTTGCACAGCAGCTGAATAAAACAAGGGAAACTCTTTTGACTTCCTCTTCTCCACAGTTTTCATTTTTAAAAAGTGTATGTGTGTGTGGGGAAAGAGATTCAATGCCTCTTAATTGTTCCCCGGCTTCCTGTCAGAAAGGCCTGGCCTAAAATCCCAGGAAACCTCTCACTCCCTGTCTGAGGATTCAGGAGAACAATAGCTGGCAACAATCAAAGGTGCTGCAGCAGAGACTTGTTAAAATACGTGTTTGCATTGCTGTCTTCTGCTGAGAAGTGCCAGTATGTAACAGCCACACATAGCAGTTACAGCAGAGAAGTATTAGTAATGCTAAGTGCTGAAAATCACTCACTAATTTATCTTTTAGCTTCTCTGACAATTGCTAGCAGGATTTATCTCTCTTTAAAAAGCAAACCAGATGGATGGAAGGTCTGCAAATAAGTACCACAGTACAACTCAAGAACAATGTGCTTTAAAACAGAAGAGTTCATTTTTCTCCAACAGCGTATTTTTCCATCCTCCTTTTGGTTCCAGGGATTGGTGATGCCACAACACCTAAGAGGGCAAAACTGTCTAGCCCTGGAGCAATTATTCTTAACATCCCTCTCAATGCTATATCACAACCTTCAAAACTGATAAGCAGTTTCTTCCAGAGTAAGCCCAAAAGTTATCTATCCCATGGTAGTTTCCCAAAGCCATATTTGGTACTCAAATGAGTTGGCTTAATTTTCTGAAAAGAAGCCACTCCTCTTTGCCTTCTGGAGCAATGACAAAGTTGTTCAGCATGAAAGACTGAGCCTGAGTAGCTACCCCTGCACGTGGTTACCACTACCAGACAAGAGACCCCAGCACATGACTGAGGGGAATAAACATCAGAATACATAAAACATATAAAGTTGCCATTGCCTCCAGCTTACTTCCCACCACTGCCAGTACAAAACTATTAAAAATACATCATGCTTTCCAGATTGGTCCAATTGATGTGATAAGATCTTCCCTATAAAGGTCTTCCTCTTCAAATAATGCTCAATTTCCTCTGATGCCAAGGGACATAAAGACAGTAGATTTGAGGCTGACCTCTTTGAGGATATAAAGTGTCATCTTTTATTTTTCTCCCAGATTGCTGACACTCAGTTGAGTAAGGACTCGGATAATCCAAGATATCAGCTGTGTTCACTGATTCAGGAACTGGAAAAGCCAATTTGGAAAACAGCAAACAGGACTGGAGGGCCAAATCCTGTTTGCCTGGATTTATGGCAGAACCATGCATTGAATCAGTCCTTCTTTCCTGCTAGAAAGCGTGAAGCACGGATGTGGTTGTGTAAGCATCAGCTGCTTGCTTGGGGACATCCAGTCAGAATGCAGCACCTCAGATAAATTGGGAGGCCAAGCAGAGCACATCCTCAATCCTGTTGAGAACTAGAAGGTTTGATGATCAAACTCTCTCTAAATCAGGTTGCTTACTGGAAGCATCCCTGCATATGCATGTCTGGTGTTTATCCACAGGCGCTCAAGCTTGACCAAGTCACACAGCCTAAAAATGTCAAGATCACCAAGGAAATTCTGTGAAGAAACAGGAATAAAACCCTTTTTGTCCTGCCACCACAAGGCTTGCTTTCTTCCTTTGTTGCAGTAATTCATTTTGTACAGATTTAACAAGCTAAATCTTAAAGTCCTTCCTAAAACAGATTTGGATCCAAGCTGCCCTGCATACTAGCTGGCATAACTGAGCTCAGAATTCAGACTTTCATTCTTCTTTATTCCTTTTCAGGCAGCCTTCCTGCTCCTTCAAAATAAAGCACAAACAGCAGTTACAGAATTAAGAGTTCATCTCTGTGTAACTAATTAAAGGGCATTTTTTGCCATACTTTTTGCTTTATTAATAGCACCATGGTATTTCTGAAGAGTAACAGTGGCTTTAACAACTAATGATGATTTCAGAAATAGAAGCAATGCTTTCCTTTGCTTTCCCTAATAGGATTCAAGAAACACAAGCGTGGAGTCAAAACCCCTGTTGAGCATATCAGTCCCCCATAGAGATCATTACCAGGGTGCACGTGTTTAACAGAAGCATCATCATCAACTTTCTGTTCCTAAGGAGAGGAAAGACCACTGGAAGGAATTCATCAGAGTTATTAGGTCACAGGTTTCTTGTGCTCAGAAAGGGTCCCTGAGCTTTTGACTCATTAAGAAATGGTCTTCAGAAAGCTCAAGGGCTTGCTTCTGCACCAGGGAGGAATAGTCTGAGTAAAAATCCCTGATTTCAGTGCTGGCTGGGGAGCAGTGCTGCTGAGAAGGATCTCAGGGTGGTGGTGAACAGTGACCTGGGCACCAGCCACAGCCTGCCTGGTAGCCAAGGTGGCCAGCAGCATCATGGGCAACAGATCAGCAATTATTTCCTTTTATTTGGCATTGATGAGACTGCACCTAGAATATGGCATCCAGTTCTGGCCCCAGGGTGAGAACACATAGATCAGACAGGACAAGTCCAGGAGGGCCAGGAGTTGCCACACAGGTCTGTGAGAAGACACTGGTGGACCATGGCTTGTTCAGGCTCGAGAAGGAGTGGCTTTGGGTACCTGAGAACAGACATCCTGCACTTCTGAGAAGAGATAAGAAGGGAGGTACAGAGCAGAGAGACAATGGCCACACATTGAAACAGGGATAGAAGGGGCAAGCCCCCCATCGGGACAGTCAGGCAGTGGCTCAGTTGCCAAGAGGTTGTGCAATCTCAGTCCTTGGGGGATTTCAGGACCTGGCTGCATAAAGTCCTTAGCAACTTTGTCTGATCTCATCACTAATCCTACTTTGGGCAGGAAGTGGAACTACAGACCTTCTGAGGTGCCTTTTAACCTAAATGATTTTTGCAACAAGTTCATAAGCAATAACATTTGCAAGGTATGTACCCTAAAAATTTTTTCAAAAATAAGCCCCCCCTTGTCACGGAAGAGCTGAAAAGTTTTAGGAAGCAGGATTTTTCAGATGCAATGTATAAAATCAAACCCAACCCTCCCCCATCTTCCTCAAGAACATGTAATATTGAGCAATTACACTAAAATCTACTTCAGATATCGTTATCTGACACGTCAACTTTGTCCTGACCAGTCACTTCAGAGATTAATGTACTTGGGATTCAGAAGAAAGAAACCCTTTCCTTTCTTCCGGCAGGCATTCATAGCAAAGCAAAGAAGGGAGTGTCCTATCAAAGCTTAACTGCTTGCTTTTGAAAATAGAAAAAACTAGAAAAATAGAAACTGAAGCTTTTGAAATAGAACTTCTGCCTGTTTCTTCCAAGAAAACATCTGCTCTACAAACATAAAACCAGGCTAAATCCACGAGTGTCATCCAGGGAGATTCTTACCCTGTTTACACTGGCCCAAGTTTGAACAACTCCCCAAGAAAGAAATTCCTCTGAATCTACACCAGAGGGATTGAGAAATGCATGCCCAGCTAAATCTCAGCATAAACAACTGTATAAGGAAAACAAGCTGTCCAGATAGACGTTGCATAAGAAGAATGGAAAGGCATCAAAAGAAAACAGGTAGTGCATGTCACTCTTTGTTGGCATATACAGGAAGCTGCCTAACACGGCCAGCTCCTAGATGTGTGTGTCCCATAAGATGGCCAAAGGGGGCTGTGAAACCTGAGCAGGGAAGGCTGCTCTCCACCACCTGCATGACTTGTGAAGTCCTCTCAGCTGCGTGGGGATGTGCATGAGATGTCCAGAGTGCTTATTGCATGTCCCTTCAAAGAGCCAGACATGGTACCACCTTCCCACCTAAACCAATGGAGTAGGAAACCACGTGCAGCTGATACAGTTCCATTAGCTCCTTTAACATCCAAACCCATGGGCCTGGCTTTATTCTCCATAATGGCCTAGATTGCTGATGACCAACTTGAGAAAGATGTGCAGGATCAGCTTCCACATTAAGAAGAGTTTTTAACTAGATCCTGGGTATACTGAAAGATTTTGGATCTGGAAAAATCATCTATATGACTACTTACAGGGTTGATGAGTAAGCTCAGTGTTGAAAACTTACCTTGTTCCATGCTTTGAAATGCTACACTCTGTTTTCAAATTAATTCCCATTCCTGCTTGGGTCATGCAAGTTTAAGTACTCCTTCACACACATCTGTATTTTAAAAAGCATTCCAGAATGAACCCCCTCCACCCTGCAAGAAAAATGCTTTGGGGAATTTGTAGGAGGATTAGAGCTTTAACTACAACATGCAGAATAAAATATTAAAGTATTATAATGCCTTTTCAGAAACCAGCCTTTCAAAAAATGGCATTTTCTTCAGCAGTTCTGTGGTAAAAAGCCCTGCCCATAAGTCTTCTCTGCTTTGAAGTCTTAGCACTTTTGCAAAATAGAAAAAATTGAATGTGGAGCACAGGGACTGTAATTATGCTCCATCATTCAAAATAAGGGGGAATAAAAAGCTCAAGCTTCTGTGAGTTTTAAAGTTGAAATGGTCATGACCATGAAGGAGATGCTGAAGCCTCAGGATAAAACTCCAGCTTTGCTGAATTTGTCAAGGGCTCTACCATAAGGTTTCACACTTAGAATTCTACTCCATGGGCTTGAACCTGACTCTACACTGGTATAGGCCTTGTTTTAATGTTGGTGTGCAATTATACACAATTCCCACATTTAAAAGGAAAATCTCTGCGTGAAAAAGTCTTCTTTTCCTTTGCTGCACTCATACTCAAAGAAGCATTCAAGTTCTTATTTAAGTAAATAATTCAGGAATTTTCAATAAAGAGAAAATAATTATTTGTATGTTCAAGTAGAATAAATTTCAATGCTAGGTAATATTTAGCAGCCTGTAATCACAAGAGGTTTAGAAAGCTTTCCTTGTAAAACAGAAGGATAATTAAACTTTTTACTTCAGAGCAAATGTGATATTATTCACTATAACCAAATTTATAAATGGGGCCAATGAAGAATTTATTACATATATAGACTGCATGCTTTTCTGGAGAGTGCTGTGTGTCTCCAACATATCCTTTTAGACAGGGAAAGATGTGCCAGAAACAAATCTAGTGTTTATAATGGGAAAGAAGTCAAATCAGATCAGAAACAACTGTCTGAGACAAAAATTGAAACCAGAATTTTTACATTGTATATCCATCCTCACAAATGTAAGAGGAACTATTAGCACTTGAAGGCTTTAATTTTTCCCTTTCTTGTAATGTTTCCAGTGTGAATTTTTGGTGTTCCTACTAACAATCAGCAACAGAAAAAAACCCCAAAACCATTTTAAAAGTGAAAGCTTGATTCTCTGCAAAAGAAAAAAACACAATGCATATAAAGGAAGACAAAGGAAATAAAAAAAGGAAGGAGATGGTTTCCTTGTCGTGGTGGGAAGCAGAAAACCTACAGTGTATTTGCTGGCAGCCCCTTGCATACAGTCCAAAGAGTGATGTAATAGCAGCTCACAGCTGCATTTAGGAGAAATTTCACTTTCATTATACTTGAAGTGAATGTTTTCCTGAGCAATGCCTCCTGACAAGGTATTGCCATGCCTACACAGCATCATGTGCCAGGCTGTGTGGGCATGCTCTGTGATACACCAGAGACATGATAAATATTTACCACTTGGTTCAAAAGGAAGCATACTTTAAGGCTACTGCTATCAAGACCTATCACATTTTTTTGTTAGGCATTCATACCTTGCTTGCAAATTGTGTTTTTATCATGCCTGTAACCCTGTAATTCTGGTTGGATCAGATCATCTGCCATGGATTGTTACCTAGACCTGTCTGAAAGTAACACACGTTTAGAAAAGCTTTTTCAGAAGTCTCTCAGGTCGTTCCTTCTTATCTCTCATCACTTCTGATGCAGGACTCTCGCTGCAACCCAAGAACACCAATACCTCAATACAGGGCATTGCACTTGCCAGGTAATTTACATACTCTTGCAACAGGCAGTATGATGTTCTTGTTTTGTTGATTGTGCCCTAAGCAAGACATTGCAAACATTTCCATTTTAGATTTATTCTCAGACATTCTCCTTGTGTAGCTCTCATGCCCCATAAGTTACCACCATTTCCTACGAGCCAACTTTTGTGGATTAGACCTAAAATGTCCTTTTTTGCAGCCAAAGAAAATTAAACACACCAGAAATGTGAAAGCCTGCAATGTCATCATCTTCTCTTCTGCTGTATTTATGGTCATTTCCTGTCCTGTGATACATGATGGAGTCATTCTCTTGAAAGTCAGCATGGGAGACTATGAGCAGGAAACAGGTTCTGTTAAAACTATTGCCATGCTTTAAGTGATGTGTATCTTCTATTGACTGTGAGTAACAAAGCAGTCATTTAAGTGTCAGTCAGTCCTGGTTTTGGACTAGGTTAACTCTTCCAGAGTCATTTGGCCTAATAGATGAAGAAAAATCATTTCTTGACATCTATTTCACTCCCCCCACCTCCCCACAAAAAGAGAGATCAAATAATTTCAGACAGGCATAATAGGATATTATTACAGGATGTTGCACTGGATCACCTAACACTTCCAGATGCATGCTCTCCCTTTGCTGCTCCAGTTCCCTCCAGTGTAAAGGGACCAAAAAGCTTAGGTGCAACATATTCCACCAGGTAGAATATATCCACATAGTCTTAAAGCTGATATCTGAGAATGCATCAGAACTCAAGAACTTCAATAATTTACTGCCATTCAAAATTAAATTGTTGTACCAGGCAGCAGCAGGAAAAATGTGGTCTGAAAGAAATTTGAGAACTATCTATTGCATGCTTCTTGTTGCCATTTTAATTAAGATGGTGAGGATTTATTATTTGTCTTGGTAAACATTCAAATGTTCTAGTAAAAAAAACCCCAAAATCCCCAAACCATCAGCGCCTAAAGAATGAAAGAAAAGTTCCTATAAGTTATACTTATTTAAACTTAGATAAACAACTCATTTCTCTTTCTTCACCTTTGATTTTCTCTAGTCAAAGAAACTCCAATATTTCAGTAACTTTCCTTAGTCTATGACTCTGGAGTCAATTTCACTGCCACAGGCACTTTAGTGGATTAGCAGAGAGAAAGGCTGAATGCTTTGATACAGATCAAGAACTCAGGATATTTTATGGGGGTGCAAATGACAATTGGCAATAGGTCTTTCCCTTTGATAATTCTATTCTGTAATCAAAATTCTCATCTCAGTATCAGATTTCCACTTCCAACATTTCAAAAGCACAGATAGTCTGAAATCACTTTTCAGTTCAATTTCTGCAGAAGCAGTGACACTTACCTTGGTATCTACAACCCATAATACCATCAAATAAGCATTTGGCTTTGCTAAGGCAAAATGCCCCCCAAAATGGCATATTCAGGACCCCAGAAATACAGCTCCCTTCACCTGCCTACACAGCTCAGCCCAGTTTAATACATTACTTGCCCACACAAAGCAGCTCATTAACCTCTAGGTCATCCTAATGAAAATTCTTGTGAGATCAATCCAGATTTCCAACTGGACCAGGTAAAAGAAGAAAGCCTTGGCTTTGCTTAAAAACCCAACACAAACTAAAAAGGTGGTTTCACTTTTCTGGTTGCAGTGCATGGCCCCACCAGCAATTGGTCCAGTTCCTGTTTGGAAGAAGAGGGCAGAAGAAACAAATACACTTTAAGGTAGCTGGTCCTGTCTTCCAGTTTCATTTAGGTCAGCAGCAAATCTCACATTTACTTTATGAGATCTTCAGTTTTTACATGTTTGCTTCTATTTGTCACTTCAAAAAGCTCAATTTGTCATAACTGGTTGCTACTCTGAGCTTCCCCTTGAGCACTTCAATGCTCTCTGTCTAGACATTACTTCTGTGCATCAGGTCAAAACTATTTTCTCAGTTGTGCTCAGCTCTGGGCAATAAATCCCTCCTGTGTGGTAAATGCTACAAAGACCTTCCCCTTCAAAAACTGAAAGGAGGATAAAAAGCAGCATTTTCCTCACAGAGAAGCAGCCTCCCTTCTCTTTGTAGGTCCAAAGAAAAAATGTTTCAAAATTAATTTTTGTTTAAACTCTTCCCCTTTCATTTGCTTACATTTTCATTTTGAGATGTGTTACAAAAAGAAGTAGAAAAACAAGTTTCTCCGTTTGGCTGGCTGTTCTGAAACCAGCCAAAAGTTTTTTCTTCTCAATTTCACATTCAAAATATTTTCCAGAAAAAAGAGCATAAAAAGTAAAATATATAAAAAATAGAATAAAGATGATGTAATGGTCTGTTTATGTTCTCTTTACACCCATATATACACAAACTCTTCTATCTCCTCCATTACAAATCTGGGACATTCAAGAGCATTTTGCTGTACTATTAATTTCCTTTTGTGATTTCATTTATATTTGCAAAAAATTAAGTCTATTTTCAGACAGCACTCTCTAAGAGCAAAAGCATTATAGGAGTTTGTTTGGCAGAACACCTTCTGAGAAGTTGCTCCTGTTCACAGGAGTCAGACATGGCAATTCTCAGTCACAGAGTAGCCCTCTTCTGTAAGCAGACCCATAAGAAAAGAAAGATTCACCCTTGCCCATTGCTTCTTTCTTCAATAAAATTAACTGAAGAGCTCACATTTCATGGGTTGGTATGTGTTCAGTCAAGATTAATGGGTGACTTCTGCCTTCATCAACAAGGAGGTAATTTCACTCTCACTGAGAGTGATGGTTGCCATCACAAATGAATCTGGAATATCTTCAAAGTCAGGCTCAGCCTTCATTTCAAGAATGCAAATCCAGAGGAAAGCCATGTGTCCCTGTAATTGAATTAACATCCCATGTAGGGTGATAGGATTTGGTCCACATACATCAATAAAAATATTCTAAAACTGAATCTTGGGTACTGGGGACGAGAGAGGTATTTGGGCACAAGAGGAGACCAGCACAGAACCAACCTGGGCACACTGAAACATAATGAACACCTCTGTGAGGAGGAAAGGAAAAGGAAATTCTTCAGAAGTATACAAACTACATTTTTGTATTTTGAAAAGGGTTCTTTTAAGGACATTCTGCAAGGACAGGTTTGGGAGTTTTTTTGATAGCTGCTATGCCACTTCCTTCTTGTCTAGCAAAAGATGAGTTGATGCGTTTTGACACTCATACTCACAACTCAGATAATTCCTAGCCAGCCATCACATAACATACAATTTAAACCAGCATAATAGTAAAATAATGCAGAAAGTTTGGAGGTTTTAAGAACAACCTTTTAGTATTTCAACTTGAGCTTGCTGCCACCCAAGACAGTTGGTGCTCTGGGGCTTGCAACGGTGGCAGACTTAGCTTTCAGCTCTGGACACTTCATCCAAAAAGAGCTTATTTACAGGTCAGCTCTTCTGAAAGTCTAAGTCTAATGGTAGGAGACATTACCACTACACCATCATGTAAGGGGACACCACAACTATACCACCATGTAAAGACCATTTGCAGTTATAAGCTTAAGCTGTTTTTTATTAGGGAATACCAGACCATGTGCACTGGGCTTGCTGGTGTGCACTTCTGGGAATCAGAACAAGGAAGAAAGATAAGAAAGATCCCTTTGTACTGCTGTATATGGGCCTACTGCTTTTGGGGAGTTCTGCAAGCTGCAGAACTGCAAACCCATCAACTGCAAACACAGCCTGGGTGAATTCAGTAATGCAAATGAGCATCAGAGTTTACAATGTAGGAAAAAGATAACTTCTAGAAACAAGACATAGAAGGTAAAAAGCCAATGAAAATGCGTTCTTAGTGACAGAACATTCTACACTTTTGTTGCAAACATAAATAGGACACTCTAGTTGTAGGATACAAGAAGACCACCATAGGAATGCCTTTTCAGAAAACTTTGCTAACAGAAAGCATTTATTCTAATACATCCAGTGTGTCCTTTTGAGACCTATGATCCATATGCATTAAGTTCTTACTGCTGCTTTAAAACCGGAAGGGTCTCTGGGAGGGCCCCAGATACCTTAAGTAATGAAGGCTGACTGAGAGCTACTGAGGCAGAAGGGGTCACAGAAACAATTTTCTCATGATCAAGCTGATGTTCTTGGGCACCCTGTAACTTCCATCATTGCTGAGCGTGATGAGTTGAAACACAGTAAGAAAAGCCAGAGACATCTATTGATTTGAGTTGGAGTGGATTTGATGTCCTCTCCCAACAAGACAGTGAGATAAAGAAGAGCCAGTACCTTTTTGGCAGCCTAGGCCACCTCTGCAGTCATGCAGATCACACAAAGGGAGGCCTTAGCACTCCAGTCTGCCACATCTCTCCTCCCCTACCTACCTGAGTTCTGCATGTCTCCTGGCCTGCCTTAAAAACACCCTGAAAGACCAAATGGAAAAGGGGAGAACTGGACAGTTTGGGGCACATCAGACCCCCCTGGCAAAATGGAAGAAGGAAAGGAGGAAGGGAGCAGTGAGACACCACACTCCCCTTGAATGGGAGCAGAGAGAAAACTGCTGCAGGGCAAAGGGCAGCACCTGCCAGGCAGCTGCGGGACAGGCACTCGGAAAGGGAGGATGGTGAGATGCAGAGGAAGTTTGTAGTTGCAGTAAGTACTTTATTGCAAAATTCCTCCCAAATCCCCCAGGAAATACAGCCTATGGGAGCAACAAAGCATGTAACCTTGTAGGTCAAATGTAAAACCAAATTATGCCAGTTCTTAGTAGGTGACCCCTTAACTGTACATAGGCACGCATAACAAGATGAGACAGTTGTGTGCAAAGGAAGAGCCAGCACCAGTGATTGGATATAAAATGACAAGCCTTTTTGAAATAATGCATTTGTTTCAGATGAGGTTTGGATTAGCAGGCTTTTAGGGTGAGCCTTTGCACTCCATCCCATCTCACAAAAGACCACAGGGCTGCAGAACTGGAAACCAAGGAGTAAATCTGAATATGGCTCTAGATCATCTTTCACAAAAACTTCCAGAAAATTCTCCCATGACAGCAACAGCCACTGTACAATGGCTCCCAGAGCTGTCTCAAGGCTTTGTTTAGGTCAGACCCCAACTCCAGGAAGAGGTGGACCACCTTCTTAGAGTTTCAGATCCTGTCTAGAACTATCGTGCACCTGGGGATTGACATCTGGAAAATACATGCATATATGCAACATGGGAAAAGCACAATGTGCAACTATAATTTCTCTCTGGGAAAAAGGAAATAACAGGAGGCAAGAAGAAACAGAAAGAAGGTGGTTGCAATGAATGTATTGGCCGACAAAAAACACTTTCTAGTTTGGAGGCAATAGACATGCAGTCATGAGGAAGATTCAAGGTGTGACAGAAGTCAGAGAGGTTAATTGGAAAGGAAAAACCACCAGATATGAAGCAGCACAAAATCATGTGAGTTTTGCCACTAACTTCAGTGCAGCCAAACCTTAGCTGCAGGTTTCTTTAGGGCAAGCTGTGGTAATTTCCTTGAGCTGCAAAGGAAAGCGTGGAATTTCCTCTCTGTCCTCTCCCTTGAGACAATTTAAGTTTACTGAATAAGGCACAATGAGGACTTTGCATACGTCAGGGTAAATCACAGCCTGCATGTAACTTCCCCTGGATCTGCTGGAACAGTATTCACACCAGGGTAAACTTTGCCTTGATAACCTCAGTGGATGTCTCATTTGTGTTGGCAGTCCCTCATAGAGCTTGTTTCTGGTGCAATGCATTACCTGGAAACCTCAGGTCTCTGCTAAAGATTGATTTCCTAACATCTCTTATGCCTAATTCATTGTACTGCAGGAAGGAATCTTACAAAAAAGGAAGCAGCATCCACTGGTATAATCCCACTGCCCTTCTGAAACTCTCTTTGCTGCTGTGCCTTCTCACCCACAACAGGTAGCCCATTTCTCTCATATGTCTTCATATCTCCAACCCAAAAGGACTGTCTTTCAAGACAACTTGTGAAGCCCACAAGAAGCCTTCCCTTTGCCTCTGGAAACAATTTAACTTTGGTCCTCCATGGTCTAAAATATCTTTATTTTATGGGTATTTCATCCCACCCCAGGCAATGTAATCTATTGAATAAATCTCCATCAGAAAAACATTTCTTGTATAGCTCCCCTGGAGCTTTCTGGCACTGAGGTAGAAAAGGAAAGATAAAATTCCACATTCATTTGAAATCTTAGTTTGAAATCTCTGAAACAGCATTTGTTGTCTATGTTGTACTGTTTTTTCTCTGTTCTTATATACCAAGAACAACACTATATGGTGTAGAATCTCTCTTTGGCCAGTGTTGGTCAGATGAGAAGCTAAAGAGCCCTTGACTTAGTGTAAATTCTCCTTACCAACCACTAAAAAAATCAGTGTGTTATTAACATTATTCTCATCCAAAATCCAAGCCAGGGCACTGTACCATCTAGTAGGGAGAAAATTAACTCTATCTCAGCCGAAACCAGGACAAGGTTTTACATAACCACAGGATACTTTCCCTTCCCTTCCTCCTCTGGTTTGCAGCCAGTTGACTTGGATAATTTCACTATTATCAACTCTTGGATCAAGAGCTACATGTCTCTTCATCAAGTTCCACAGAGAAAGCCAAAAGAAACATTCATCACACAGTCTTGCAACCAACAGCCTTTGGCATAGGCCCTCTGTCATGGACCTGTGATCAGGCAGTCAAGATTATACCCTTCTCAGATTGTTTGCTCTGGGCTTGCTGAGATGGTTCCTCTCTTGTGGACTCCTCCATGAGAGCCAGACACCAGCCTGCTGACATCTTAATGATTTATTTATAAGAACATTCAAATCAATACAGTTAACATTCAGGTAATACAAACTTGTGTAAAGAAGTTCACATGACATCTAAAAAAATTGAGAAATAGATACTTGAGAACTAAACTCTGGGGAAACCTTGATTTCACTTTTTCTTCCCTTTTATTATTCTCTGCTTTCTCTCTGGATCTGTGTGGTTTCAAAACTCTTTCCTATTTCATGGAAATATTCTCACCCTTGACTCCTGCCCTCCAGCCTCATGGTTTTTTCTGTTTTGCAGAGTCAACATAGGCTGTGGGAGGCAGAGGCCTCCTCTGCCAGTCCAGAGGCCACTGTAATTTCAGTAGTGACTCAGCCCAAAGTGAACCCCACAGGGTAGGGCTGGCAGTGACACCTTACATAGTCACAGCTCTGTACAGCCACACTGCTTTTGAACTGTGCTCTCCAGAGTGAGTGACCTGCACAGGGGAGAAGTGAGATGTGGCAACCCCCAATTTTTATTGTTTCTCCACTTCTAAAATTTTTAACTTCTGAGGACCCTTTCTGTGTAGCTCCATATTCAAGCACAAAATCCCATGCTTTCTTCATAGGAAAACTAGCAACTACTCCCTGCTGCTGGATAGTTTGCAAAAGGCTGAACATTGCTTTTCCGACACAGATTGATCAGTATTTCCACCAGGGAGGAAAATAATGGTCTATACTCATACTTTGACTACCACTCAAGGGTACCACGAATAAATAGCATCCAGAATTTTTCTCAAATGAAATCTAAAAGAAGCCTCTCATTCTGCCACCCACAGCTTCCTAAATCAGGCATAGGAAGAGTTCTCACAGCCACTTTCTTTGCTTGAATGGTTCATTAATATGAATTGTTATCTCATCCACAAAATATATGATTAACCGTACTCTGCATCTCAGAAGACATGTGAATTGCTTGTTTGCACTAAAGAAAGGGAGAGAAAGGTCTATGTTTGGGACTGTTGCCTTGGCTAAATCTTTCAATATGCTGATTTTTTTACCTCTTTAGTTAGTTTGTTTGTTAGTTCAAAACTCCTAACCCTCCAGGGAAAGGAGTTTGTTGGCTACCATTGCACTATTTAGTGCAATGTCTCCAGAGCACCCTACAATGGTGATAAATGCAATGCTAGACTAGCAACAGCAATCCTGTCATTGAAAGAGTCACCAGGGACAACTATAATAAAAACTGGCAGCACAGACTCCTGGTTTACCTGGGCTGAACTTTTTCACTTTATAAGGACTTCAGAATATACTCCAGGAAGACTTCTGAGGTGTACTTGGGTTTCACTTCTCTACACATTGCCCAGAAGTACCTAAAGGGAACCTACAAGAGAGATGGAGAGGGACTTTTTACAAGGATGTGTGGTGATAAGACAAGGGGTGATGGTTTTTTACCCTGAAAGAGAGTGGGTTTAGATTAAATATTAGTAAGAAATTCTTTGCTCTGAGGGTGGTGTGGCACTGGCCCAGGTTGCCCAGAGAAGTTGTGGATGTCTCATCCCTGGAAGTATTCAAGGCTAGGTTGGGTGGGGCCCTGAGCAGCCTGGTCTAGTGGAAGGTATTTGCCCATGGCACAGGGGATGGAACTGGCTGGTCTTAGAGGTCCCTTCCAAACCATGCTATGATTCTATGAAATCAGCAACATTGCTAACAGCTGCTGGAAAACCCACAGGATGCACAATCAGTTTTTTTAACTTGATCACTTAAAATCTCAGTGATTTTTTTTGGTGCTTGCTGTTTCTCTCATTGGCAGCTCATGTAAGTTTCAAAGAACCTCAAGCCTCACTTGAGGCTTGCAGGTGAGCAGAAAACTTCATGACCATGCAACTCTACTTTGGGAAGCAGCTGTCAAGTTAAGATGAATATCTGTTCTCTGTTTCTCTGCTGCCCATTGTTTTCAATTGACTTTAGTAACTCAGTGTCAAGTAATTAGTCCAGAAGTTGCATCAGGATGCAGAGCTCACACCATAATTCAGGAATGAAAAAAAGAAATTAGTGAAGATTGTCTCCACTGTTACTGCTACACAGTCAGAGAGTGGGGAGTCAAAGTGTCTGCTTCTTTCCTGGAGGCTGAGATAATTGTATCGTGTGATCTTTATGGCAGCTGCCAGCTGGGTGAAATAATAACCCCGAGCTGCTCCTGCGCCCTTCCGTGATCTCACGGCTCTGGCCGCCACGAAAGCTCTTGTTTTGACTCATGTGGAAGAGGGTTGGTCCCAGTCTCCATCCTCCACACTGATCACAAAGCAAAGGGAAAACAACAAGGTCTGAACACATCATTCATGGAAGACTGCCAGGGTTTCCTTTCACTTGAGATTGCAGTGCTCGGAGTTAAGAAGTTTTATTGCTATCACATCAACATGGGAATCCTTTGGTCTGTGAATTCATTCATCAATCCAGTATTTCCCCTCCTGGATTTATGTCCTTCAGCCAAGCCAATCTGAGTATTTCACAATGCTGCAATTATCACTGTCTCTTAGCATCAAAGCAAGAATACAGTGAGAGGAGCCTGCACAGGTAACCACAGGAATTATTTGGGAGAGGCAGGAGACCCAAGTTTGGTGAGCAGTGCTGAGTGACATTACCTCCTGGAGGGGCTTCAGCTGCCTTCCCAGAGTGTAGTAAACACATCTTCCCCTCTGGCAGAAAGGAGTCATCAGTAAATGTTACCTACTCCTTCTGCTATTTGTGAGCCTAATACAAACTTTGAGGTAGCTTCATACTTACATAATTAACGTTTAGTGCATCCAGTTACCGGAGGGAGGGCTGAGCACGAAGCAGAGAAAAGCACCACAGTTCAAATTTTTAAAGGTAATTATGTGGTATTTCCATGGCACTGAGAGCAATAAAAGTAATTTCCAAAAGTAACTCAGGCCTGTGAAGCGAAGTCTCAATGATGTGTAAGGGGGTTTCAGCTGAGTCACAGCCTGAGGTGAATTTCAGACCTCCATAACACACAGGACATGCAAACAGTGAAAGGACACAGAGTAACCTGTAAAATCTGAGCCTGGGCCCCTGTTCAATGACAGCACTATTTAACTTAGCAATCTGCACTTTATTTTTTTTCTAAGGGATTTAAGGGATTCACCCTTTTACTCTTCCAGAGTAAAGGGAGCAAAGAGCTGATTAGGTGCAGGAGGGTACAGACAGTACTTCAAATAAACTGTTGCTAATTGCCCAATGATCCCCCAAATCCAATTTGTTTCAAAACACAAAGGCTGAGTGGTCTTTTCAAATAGTGACCCAAATGGTAATGATACAAAGTATTTACCTTGGAGCTGAAACTATTTGGGAAGGAAATGCAATTTATTTTTGTATATCCTTTAAATATCTTCAAATATCCCTGTCATCTCCTAAGGCCCCTTGGAGAGCATTCCTATATGTGTTTGGATCAAAGGAAAAATAGTGCACATGAGAAACAACACAATCACTCAGTCAATAGAGTTATTTGATAGAACATGAACTCCTCAGTAATGTTAGGAGAGCTCTGCAACATAAAGCATGACTCTTTTAACAAAGTGATTCTAGATTAAAAACACAGTCATAGGAACATCAAAATATGACCATAGCATGAGATTTGCAGTAAAAGAATCTTAAAACTGTTTTGAGAAAGAATCTCCTTGAAAACCTCAGACTACAGAAAATTTGCTTCCTTTGTGGAAGTATTTGGGCATGATTTTCAGAAGCACTGCTTTCACAAGAGTTGCAGTTTCATGGCTTTTCTACTGTGGATAATGTACAAGGAGCAAGAAGGAAGCTGAAATGATCCCTCAAGATTCAATGCTATGAAATGTTAGAGAACTGCACATACTTTTCCAGTGGAAGGAAGGCCAGACTCCCTGAAAACTTTTTGTATGAAACCCCTGGTAGAACAGAGATCCTTTGTAAAAGGTCAGTCCCTGAGAAATACAGCTGTTGCTGAAGAGAAATACCCCAACCAAGGGCATGCAACAGGGAATGGGATGGAGCCATAGGTGGGGGCACACAGAGTGCAGGACTGCAGTGAAGGGCAAGAGTCAGGCACTATGACTTGGCTTTGGTTTCAGGTACAAAGGCTCAGGTCCTTTTCAAAGCACCCTGCTGCTTTAAGCACATGCCTGAAGCCCTGAGCAAAGGCCATCTGGGGCAATGATTCAGACTCTGGTAATAGCAGTGACATGAGAAAGATACTTTATGCCTTGGAAAGGAGCAATTTTATCAGGAAATTGATAACAAAACCCAAACAATATCCATAAAATCTGAAGTTGCCAGAATATATTTATTTCCCTGGGAAATGAACTTTTCATGAATGCTTAGAAAGTTCCAGGTATTTTCTGAACTCCACAGCAGCTATTTTCCCTGTGGCACAAGGGCCAGACCAAAATAAGCAGTCTTTGCTCTGGTTCTGAACAAACCTGACAAAACTAATCTGGGTGTCTGCTTTCCCATATAGGCCTACCACATGCAGTTGGCTTCATTTGCAAACTCCACGCATTTCTAGGGGTCAGATACAGCTGACCCACAACGTAAATCCAACTCCAAACATGTCAGTAACTTGAATCAAATGCATTTTCTCCTAACAAGAGACTTATGGTTACAGGCTGAAGGATTCCAGTGCATGCAAGGGAAAGTCAGATCTGTAGTGGGAATTGTGAGCAACATACTGCTGGGCAAGAAGGGGTGGAGATAGTCAACTTAGGAAGCCTCTGCCCACATGGAGGTAATTTCTGCATCTGGCAAAAAGATTCTGGGGGAATCTTCAACATGGCAAAGATGACAGATTTCTTCTTTGCAGAGAGCCTATCAAGCACCACCACTTGGTGAAGAAAAATTTCTTAAGCAGCAGCCAAGCACCTGATAAAAAGTCAGTATTGTTACAATAGTCAAGGTTGCATTGGAGACACCAGTTTTATTGGCTCAAAAGGCCTACAGTGTAGTTTTTATAGGAAGCATCAAACATTTTGGTGCCTGGAAGAAAAGTAAATTGTATTGAGCCAAGGAAAGTATGTGGGAGCTTCATTGAAATTTCCAGCTCATTGCTTTTCAAATCCCTCTTTTGTAAACTGTGGATGAAGTTTCTCTAATTGCCCAAAGTGTTTGGAGAATAAGCCAGTGTTTATGAAATATTTTGAAAGTAGAATGGTTGGAGTATTACTTTATTGCATTCATCTTTTCACTTCTTGGGAATCATTGAACTATAAAAAGACTTCAAATACTCTTAACAACTGCTTCTCTATATTCATGTAGCTATTCAAAATGAATGCATAGATGAATTCATGCTGGCCAAGAAAGATGAAAGGTTGTGGGCAGATCTTCTTCCAGACCATTAAATGGCCACTGTTTCAGGCAAAGCTCTTGAGGCACCCCTATTGCTTTATTTTAATTCATAGCCCTGATTGTGTCTGTTGACAGCATTACAGCATGGGCACGTAAGGCAGTACAATTGCCCTCTGCTTATTCCTGGGAACAGGTTGCAAAAGCAGCACAACCCAACAAAATGAGGAAAATACCTCTGAGTGATTGCCTGTACAAAATTTCCCCAGGTTCTTGTGTGAGCATTTTCATCAGAGAGAAGAATCTTGTGTCTGGGGTGTCTGAGCTGGTCATCCAACCTCCAGGTTCAACCAGATGCTGCACATCATCCATCAGAAGCAAACATGGGCTTTTTAGAAACATAGAGGACATCTAAAGGATGTGGCTGTGTTGGGATGAAAATGAAGCTACCAATAGCTGCCACCAAGAAAAAAAATCAATAATGCCTTTACAGAGTAAAAACCCAGACCAGAGGAAATTCATTACAGCCTACTGCTGTCTGAGGGAAAGGATCAAAACTACTCATCTGGCTTAAAGGTCATGTAGCTAATGCTTCTTGAATGTTTGCTGCCAGACAATGTACCTAAATAGAAGATTTTTTATCTCTCCTACATCCAAGGCTAATTAAAAGTAGTTGTTGCTCCGTGAGGCATCTCTAATTGGCCTTGTGTGAAAGTTGTGTGAAAGCTCTGTATTGCACTGGTAATTACAATTATTCTCCCATTGCAACCAACTTCACCTCCACTAAACCAGCCACTTATTTTCTGAGCTATCAGGACCCTGGATGAAAACAGGAGCTATTCCATTTCCATCCTTCTCTTTCACACTGTGGTATACAAGAAACTTCTACATCTTCTTCTGTTTTCATAAGACATTTTATTCTTTTAACTCAGAACAGAATTCCTCCAATAATGTATGTGTTCAAGGCAAAATCCAGTTCCTTTTGGATGGCAGGATTCAAATGCAAAACAACTGTTGGCTTCTCTTTTTCTTCCCCCGTAGTTATGGCTCTCCCTACAAAGTACTGTCAGACAAAACCCTTAAAGCTGTAACACGTAACACCACTGAAAATGTCCAGAACTGACATCATCCCATGGTCTTAAATACAGGTTGGACCTTCAATCCATGTAAGAACAAAGCATTCACATGAGTTTCATAGTAATAATAATTGGTATCATTCTGAGGGCCTTCCTTTGAAACAGATTTTGCAGACAGTTCCAAATTTGGCATCAGTGCCAGCTCACAGACTTCATTAGAAATAGCCTTATTTACTATGCATCATGGAGAAGAAAAAAAGCCTGGGACTGTGGACACTTGTAGGCAGTGTCAAACTTTTAAAATTAAGAAGCAAGGCAGGTGTTCCTGACAATGTCAGAGTGGATGACTTTGGTAAAGACAAATTATGCATGAAGGCATGTATAGCAATCCGAATTCCTATTTGGGAAAGAGTGACTAAAGCAGGGGAATAACAATGCTGCTTGGTCACACTGGATCTGGGCGTCTTTCAGGGGTAAAATAGCTAAGTACATTAAGATAAATAAATGTAATATAATATACCATGAAACTTCACTGAAAAATGAACTTTTGTGGAAGGGGAAAGTGACTGACAAATAAAACCAATGGGGGAAAAACTAGGATAGCCAAAACAATTATGTTTACATCCTCAAATTTCCGGGGTATTTTTATATTTTAAAAATTGTCTAAATATAATTTTAGAAAGGAATTAAATGAGTTTTGAAGAGATGTAAATGCCTTAACAAAACTCGTTTGCTGCCAGAATATTTTATCCAGACAAAACAGTTTTGTTTTCTCAGTTTATTTTACCAAGAAAAAGGGAAATTAATTGTTTCTATTTGTGCTTTCAGCATATGAAAATAAGCAACTCGCAGTGTGTTCTGGAGTGACCGGTCAGTGTCACATCTTGTGACTTGCCATGACTAACCCACATAAGGTCTACTGGTTTCTGACTGGCTGCTGCTGCAATGACAATGCTCACTAGTTCCCACTGCTAACCCCCTGAACTCCCAAGGGAAAATACAACTTCCCACCCATACATAAAGCCCTCCACTGTTGCAGCATTTCCGTCCTCAGCCTTATACTTGCACTAACAGCACTGTTGTGATCTGAACATGTGCCTACAGTGACAGAAGATAAGGCTTTCATTAAGCTGGTTTTAAACACTTTAAACTCTCATTCCTGAGAGCTCCTCACAGTGCTTCATGAGTTTATTTTCATTCCCTTGCCAATCATGCCTGCTGCACTGGCACTGGAGTTGCTAGTAGGAAAGGGATTCATGGGGATGGTCACCTCTCCTCCAAAAGAGATGACATTTATTGCCCTCTTTTTGCCACTCTTTTTCTCTTGCTGAACCACATCTGAAAGGTGAAAAAAAAGGAAATGCAGTGCCTGGGGCTGCTGGCTGGCACTGAGCAGAAAGGTCTCTTGGCTGTGGCTTTGAACACACCACAGGGGCTGTTATCCGGCAAAAAGCTCCTCCACAAACCAGTGTTGGTCTGTGAGGGAACTGTGGGAGCCAAAGGGGAAAACAATGACTTCCCCATTGGGGTTTCCTTCTATGAGAGCACCTGCAGAAGGTGCCCAGCACCAACCAGCTCCCTAAAGCACCTTTCTCAGGCAATGACCAGAGCCTTGCTGCCCACCACCGCTGCCAGGGAAGCTCGCTTCAGCAAACCACAGCTGCTGTGTGCCATCCACCAGCTGGCACAGCCTCACCCCAAACCATGTGTCTCCCAGCAGGCTGGGATGTTCACACCTTCCTGCTGCTGAGCTTTTTTCACCTGTGCTATGATTGTCACTGCCTGCTTCCACCCTCTCACCTTCCTCCTGGCTCAGTCCCAGGGCTCTGCTGGTGACATTGCACACTGACCTGCCCGGCCCTGCCACTGCTTCACTTCCAGCACTGCTTGTGCCTATTGCAAAAGTGCACTGTTAGGGAGGAATCACATGCCAGAAGGGCAGTCTAATTGCCTGCACCTCCTTTTTCTGTAGCTTTTCCTACACCATGTGCCTACAGTGCATTATAGAGAGGCTGGAAGAGAGCAGGCATTACATCAGACATGGTGGCAGCAGCCCTGGGAGCACACACTCCCTCTGCTCAGCACTGGCACAAGGTCTGTGCTTTGGCTTCCCTGTCTCTAGACTGGAGCTGAACACCTGGGTCATGCTGCAGAGGCTACAGCTGGGCTTTTTCAGTCCTCTCAGCAAGAAGGCCATAATGCAGCAAACACCAACAATGTGATTCTATCAATTATTTTCTATATTTCAAGCCTAGTGATGTAGAATTTCTTTTTCACCAGCTTGCCACAAGGTGTGACTTTTCAGATCACTATGTCAGTAAAACGTCATTACCAGCATTAAGTGTGTACATTCCTTAAAAGAGGACACAATGGCCAGGGGTAACAGGACAAATCAAATTTAAAAAAACAATTTTGAGATCAGCACATACTTGAGTTTTTTCCTCACTGGTCTACCTCCACCACTTTTTCATTGGGACCTGCTTCTTGCCAGGCACTGCCATTGGTTTTTATTTTATTCTTGTATTGTAGTAGCTGAAGAGACGACCATTGTCCTTGGCACTGTCTCCTGAGCTGTAGCAATGTGCTGGATTTCAGAGACTCTTATCAGCTCTGTGCTGAGTGGTCCTTAAGCCAAAGCCCCACTTTGAAAGGGAAAGATGTCAATGCAAACATGCTGCCTTAGCATCTCAAGATTTTCCAGCTAATCTCTCACGAGGTACCACAACCGCAGTCTCAAGAACCCACAGCTAAAGAGTATCGGGTTGAGATGAGTGCCTGGCAGTTTCCTTTTCATTATCCCAGGAAATAGATAAATTCTTTGCTAGCTGTGTGCTTGCAGAGTTCACAGGAATTATCACGTAGGTATAATTCCTATTCTTAAGAAGGGAAAGAAGAAAATCCAGCCAAGCAAACCTGTGCTGGCAGTCAACTAAGAAACGTAAAGGAGATTAGACACTCCTTACAGTTTCTGTACTTTCTGCATAATCACCCTTTTGGATGAAATTTTTCTTCACTATGAGCTGCTTTCCTTGTTAGAATTTACACACCCATATCTCCCACTTGACTTGTTGCTCCCCATAAACCTTAAGAGACTATGTCTGGTGTTATTTTGCATGCTGGCCAAGAAACCAAACCACTCCTGCCGCTGAGCATCACTCTGCAGTCTCATGCAGACAGGGCATGTTCCAAGGCCTGGGATGAAATGCCACAGCACTGATGTCATCTGCCTGAACCACCAGGCCCTTCTTTTCCTGTTTCTCTTTGCTTAACAAACTCCTGAACAATTCCAGCTCCACCATGCAACTCACAGCTTCCATAAGTAATTTGAAGCAGGAAGATCCAAGAGCAATAAAAAAGTACTCAAAGTACTGGAAAGACATTGGTTACCTTGGTATTTTGTTGTGGGTTTTTTTTTTTTGTTTTTTT
>VZRX01023083.1:98673-162225 GCA_013398075.1 Notiomystis cincta | reverse complement strand
TTTTTTTTTTTTTAATTTTCCATAAGGGAATCTGCTCTTTACAAAAGAAAAAAGAAAAGTCATCTGCTTTATTTAGCAGGAGTTAGCAATGCATGCTTTGCTTCCTGCCATGGGCCAGGCTTATGTCACCAGTTTCGTATATTCTTCAAGGCCTTACACTGAATTTGGGATGAGAGGATTCTAAGCTGGTTTGACTGAATGCAAGCCAGAGGATTAAAGCTTCTCTGATTGCTTCATGTTGGTCTGTTGTAGGTATTCATTCAAATACCCCACTTGGAACAGAATAATCCCCATGCATCTTCCCATTAATACTTAACAAATATTAATTAATTAACCTTCAAACAATCTCCAACCCTGTGAAGTAGAAACTTTGTATATCTTATCTCTATTTTAAAAAAGAAGACAACAAAACAAAGGCAAGAATAGATATTAATGCCAACATGGGTGAGAACTCTGCACTAAAAACATGAGTAGAATGAAAGGGCTGCATTTTCTTATCTGTCATATGATGTATGTTCAACTGAAAAGGTTAGTTGGATTGGATGAACTACACACAAAACTGTGTTATCTAAGCACCAGAGGCAGGAAGAGATATCATGGAGTTTTTAAATACTATAAAAAAGTGTGGGAATAATATTACAAGGAAGCAAACAAGCAAGGAAAGAAGTGGAACTCAGGGCCAAATTTCTCACCAGCCACTTAACAAGCTGCACTCCAAACCAGGAATCATTTAGTCCCCTGAGAGAGATTTAGCCTGCCTATTTCCCACTCTACGTGACTCACTCTACCGACACAGTAGATACGAGCACAGATGTGCTGTGTGTAGAAGTTACTACACATCTGGGACAAGCTGGGAGCTCTGAGTTGTCCCATGCCACAAACAACCTCCAATTAATTTACAACATGAAGGTTTTATTGATGATGTTACATGCAGAGCCCAAATGAGCCAGTACTGGTTTCTTGGGGCACTGCAGATTCATCTGGTCACTCTGTCTTCTGGACAATTCATCTCTGGATGTCTTGCACAGTCTCTTCTGAATCTCTCTTCTCTTACCAGTGTCTATGGTGCCAAACTGGATTAGCTGACCCACAGCACATTTATGATATGTGCAACCAAGAAAACAGTTTCAAGACTGGTAGGCTTGTATTTGTACACCAGAATTGCCATGGTGGGAATACACTATGCAAAGCAGCTCTGCATGTGGAAGGCTGTGCCTGAGGTGCAAATTTCCTTTTGAATATCTTCAAATCACCCTGGAAATTGTCAACTCATCCAGGACTGCAGCTGATTGCTACAGGTTCTGGAACAAAATGGGATCGATGTCAGAGTGTCTCTAATAAATGTCTGCTAGGAAAGAGCTCTCCTTGAAGTGGTTAAAAGAAAAAAAAGTATATCAAAATAATTAAGAAGTAAGAAAAAATAAAAAGTAAAAATTCTCTACAATTTGGATTCATTTACCACTGAGGGCTATTTTTTTCATTAATTTTGCCTCTGAGTGTTTTAAAGCATTTCTTTCCCTTCCAGCCCCCCACAGCTCAGGGGATCTTTCAAACAGGTCTCTAGTGCCTCAGCTGCTCATGGCCTGGTCATTAGTAGTGAGTTAGACCAGCTCCATTCTCTTTAGAAAGGCACTACAATTTTCTACTTCTAAGTTAGTTTTTCTGCCAAACTGTAGCACTGACACCCTCTGGGTGTGATTTAGCCAATTTTCTCATCCACTTCAATAAACCTTGACTCTGCTCTAGGAGGAAAATTTTTTCCCACAGCTTCTGGGAACATCAAGTGAAATTGGACTGTCACTTACTGGATCCCATTCTTCTGGCTTTTAGGGCAGCCTAAGTCTCCAGTGTACTGTATCTCTTTTATTTTCATTTCTTTCAGCCTGTGTCAACCTACACTTTTAGCTCTGTTTTACTTCCACAACACAAAATAATCTGCCTTGGCCTCATATGTGGTTGGAAATTCACCAGTATGGCTTAATCTGAGGGGAAAAAGCCATCCCAGACTTCCCTTGTGTAGAAGTCCTCAGGTATATGGAAGAGCTGCTCTCATTAATATGCCACTACCTCTAGCAATTCTGCTTGCTGAAAACCTGGTAGGGAAATACCAGCATTAGAGCTGGTAGGAATAAGCTGTTAAAATATCTGTGTATCTGAAGAAATATGTTCTCCTTTACAATTGCACCCATCACCTTGGAAGAGCAAATTCCCTGCTACTGTAAATCTATCCCAACCAACACGAACTGAAAAGTTTTGTGGGTTTCTCTCCCTCAAAAATCTTTAAGGGATGCAACTCCTGGATCTGATTTCATTGGGATGATGGAGTTGGGCCAGGGCCAAAAAAACTTCTCCCAGCTTGTCCTTGCTGCTTTTCCTGCCCTGGAGCAGGTATGTGCTGTCCTCAAAACATCAGGCCCATCTCCAGAAGTATTAGGATATTTTCCCTAAGGCAAACATTCAAACCAGGAAATGTTGCAACCCATCTCAAAAGAGAATTTAAAACTAGGAAGAGAAACTCCAGATGAAGAAGGAAGAAATCTGCTGGACGTGTATCTCACTGTCATCACAGTTTTATCTCCAAGACAACATTCCAGCACAACCATGGCAGGAAGACAGAACGAGCAGGCACCTACCAGGACATTCAGTCCAGGCCACTTCTAACACACATGCCCACACCACCCTTCCCCATTCATCACCTCAGTGAGATCCATCTTAAAAGCACTCACAAATCCCACTTGTGGAGCTACTGTTCGAATGCCTAAATCCCATTTGGTAATTTCAAGCTTAAATTTATTCCTGGTCATTTGTATTCTAAGGCATCCATGGCTCCTTTTCTCCTCCCTGGTATTTACCCGCCCGATACATTTCCAGACAGCAAACATATCCCACTTCTGCTTTTGTTTTGCAAGGTTAAACAAATCATTCCCTTCAAGTTCCTACTGTAAAGCAGGATCCCTGTTCTGCTGATCTTTCTCACTGCTCCTTTCTGTGTCTGCCAGTTTCAATTCACCTTTCT
This sequence comes from Notiomystis cincta, assembly GCA_013398075.1. Classification (NCBI taxonomy): domain Eukaryota; kingdom Metazoa; phylum Chordata; class Aves; order Passeriformes; family Notiomystidae; genus Notiomystis; species Notiomystis cincta. The sequence goes on along the minus strand of VZRX01023083.1, from coordinate 159,209 downwards.
GCACAGACAGTGGTCATAACTATTTGTGGTATTGGAATTAAAATTAACCACCACAAAACAGAGAAAAAGGATAACTTTTGAGGACCAGCTTCAAACTTGCAAAGAAAACCCCAACAAGTTTTATAGCATACATTGTAACTAAACTCTCTTTCTATGTCTATGGAAAAAGATGTTCAGAACAGCACTATGTGGCTTTTCTGTCCAATTTATATCTTGTATAACTGTGTCATAATTTGATACCAGTCTCAAAAAGAGGTTGATAGAAAATAAATTGTAATGTTCATGGGATTTCCATTGTGTCATGATAACATCGCTTCTGTGCCTGAACCTGGGATTAAGGGCTTGAGGCAAAGATGGAGATCTCAAGTGAAAGCCTATGCACTGATTTCAGCAGGCAGAAAAACAGCTCCAGAGGAGTTATTTTCCTATTTCAGAAGCAAAGGACCTTTGCAAGTCCACAAATGTCCCTTCTCTAGGCAAGAGCAGAGTGTGGTGCGTGGCCTGCCGAACATCAGGCTGTACATCCTTGCAGTCCCAGTGTTTGCCACTGACCAGGATGCATCCTACATTAGCCCTGATGCAACCCCTGCAAGCAGACAAAACTATTTTCTGTAGCCTTCTGACCACAGAGTGTTTCCCTGGAGCAAAATTTGTGCAGCCCTTCCCTACGAGCATCCTTGGACATGTGCAGAAGCCCTCAAAGACAGTTCATGAAAGACCATGGACATATTTTCTCAGTCCAGATGTAGAAATAACCTCATAATGAAAAGCAAAATGGCTCTACTGGGCAATCATTTCAGTGACTTTGTTTCCACAGTGCCAGGAAGGATTCTTCAGTTCTGAAGTTAGCACAATGCAACCACAGCAGAGACTATCAATTTGCAACATTAGGAATCCTTCCAGGGAAAAAGCTTATCATCTCCTGGTGACATTCTGTTTTGCATGGATGTAGTCTCCAAGCTGGAAGAGGGGAAAGCCAAGAGATTTCCACTGTCATCTGATTTTTGTCCTTTACACCACAGTATCAGCAACATCCTCTGACTATTGGCCAGATCTTCTCTGTAGGCTCTTTTCGGAAGCCATCAGAAACAGAGGGAATTCCTCCTTGTTTGTAACAGAAATAAAGTTCAGAACAGAAAAATGCCTCGTGGCTAACTCAAGCAATTGCTTCACTTCAGCACTTCCTGTTCTGCAGTCCTTAAAAATAGTTACTGTCCTCACTGGGCCAGGTCAATTCCCATTGTATTTTGTTTGTAGGTTAGATTTATCCACACATGTTACTGCCCTACTCACACACTGCAAAGAGGAACAACATCCATGGATTTTAACTTTTGTACTTTTCAGCCTTTCTAAGGTCTGTGGTGCATGCTCACTTTGGTTCACATGACAATGGGAACAAGAAATGTTTGTTTCTAGGTCTTTTCCTTTGGAGCTATCTGAAATACACAAATGGTTTGCAGCAGAAAAGCTCATCTGCCTTTAAGTAAATTCAAGCATGCCCACAATGCGCCTATGTGCTCCAACACTGTTACCTCCCCTAATAAACTGAGAGATTCCTTGGCAAGAAAGTAGCCTGCTCCAACTTTCCCAAGCCGCTTCTGGACCTGTTTCGGTAGCAGCAGCCTGCCAGGAACCACACCCAAGCAGCGATTTCCTTGAGGCCCCCCAGCACAGGCCAAGCCAGTCCACCAGGGTAGCTGCAGGCTCTTCCACACCAGTTGGCCTCACTGGCTGGGACCATTCCCAGGCACGTTTAATAAAGTGGTACAAACCCAGCCTACGTCCTTTTAACAAAATTGTGAAGTCAAATCAAATTGTCACTGAAAAGCTGCTATACATATGGTTTTAATAGTGTGCTATTCTGCAAGTGTCTGGCATTTTCTGGGCTTGCTACACTTATTCTGTGCTCCAGTGAAATACACTGATACAATTTCACAGTTAACAGTGGAATTGCTGAACTCCAGAAAGGGTGTGACGAACTGGATGCTTTGGAATAACAAAGCTAGAGGAACCTGAAAGAAGATTTCTAAGGCCAAGTCTGGCCATGACCTAAGTTGCAATCACTGAACGTTTTCTACATGTGACAATCTCATTATGATTTTCTGCTGTGTCACTGTGATTACCTCCCCATAGCCAGGCACCATCTAAAATAATACCAAGAAAGCAACTGCTCTCCTATTGTGTGAGCAAAGTTGGAAACACAGATGTGATCAATTGGAGCTTGGGCAAACCCCAAACTCTATTTTTAACTTCAATCACAAGATCTAGGGTGTCCCATTAAATTACTGAAATAGACATAGTAACTTCTTTCCTTCAAAATCAGCATGCAGTGATTCCAGTTGGAAAAGGACTTCTAGAGGTCTCCAGTCCAACCTCCTGTTCAAAGCAGAGGTAGTCAAAGCAGGTTGCTCAGGGGCTTGTGCAGCTGTGGTTTGAAGATCCCCAAGGGTAGAGAGTGTACAGCTTCTCTAAGAATGCATTCCAGTGTTTGACCACCTTCACAGCAGAAAAATTTCCTTATACAAATTTTCCATGTTGCAGCATGGGAACAACTGAGAATCCACCAGAGCCAACAGAAAACCCCTTCAGGCAACCAAGAACCTTTTTTGGGGGGAAACCAGTGGGTAACTGGCAACTCTTAAGAGAACCTCTAGGAGCACCTAGGGGCAACTGGAAGTAACTGAACCCCTGAGGACAACCCAGAACTGTGCTGAGGCAGCCAGGGATAACTGGAACCCCCTGAGGGCAGCCCAGAACCTCAGACATGCACCTGGTGTGTCATGTGCACTGAAATTTTGAGTTGACAAAGATTTTATTCTAGTCTATATGCCCAAATGAGCCAAATTTAGTTTGAACTGTGACTTTAACTTGCAGTATTCTCAGATCTCAAGGGCAAAACTTAAGCAATATATATTTTTTCAACGTAAGATTTAATAGGTATTTGTAAAATACGGTAGAATGCAACATTGACAGTGCAAAATTTGGCAGCTAAAAGCCTGCCCCTTACTGTTTCCCAATTTAGAGATAGATGAGCAAGGCCCAAACAGGCATTCCCCTCCTTGTGCTTTTAAGTGTTTATGCAGATGAACACCAATAAACACCAATCAAAATGTGCAGTATTCTTCACCAGAGGAGTTTTATGAGACATGATTTGGCCTTCAAAGTAATTGCTCCAACCCCCTCATAAGGACAGCGGAGCTCAATTAGGTTCACCATGATTGATGATAATTCTGATTGCTTCCATTAGATGATAATTCTGATTGCTTCCATTAGGAGGCTTGCTGCATTATGAACAGTCAGGAAAAAACCCCCACCACTGTGTTTATTAGGAGAATTTCTACACCATTTAATAAAAGACAAACCCGTCAGACCTATGTGTCACAAGAGCTACCCACCATACTAAAGTGCCCTGCTGGGTCAGGGCAGGAGATGATGACACTACTCACTGAGCATTTAGAGCAGTGTAGACACATCCCAGTGCATGATTAAGCCCTAAGAGAGGCATAGAGGATTAATTACAGCATCTTTTTTTTTTTAACAAAGGTTCAAAATCTTGTGACACAAGATAGACTGTGCCTGACTACTACTGAATTCAGTCCTCTACAAGCTGCCAATTAATTTTATTGTCCTGTCTCCATCTTTTGCAGCAACTCCATGTGACACATTTGTCAGGGGAATGGTCACATATATGGAAATACACACACAGGGCAAATAGGCACAGTATTAAAAAGGGAGGACAAGTTAGAGTTCCATTAACCTTGACAGCATCTCTTTAAAAGGAAATGAAAACCAAAACAACAAACAACCAAACCTAACCTCCAGCTAAAAATAGGAGCTCTTCATCTGAGCTCTTTTGTACCAGAGCAAATATTTATAGATTGCTCAGAAATCCTGAATAATGGGGGAGTTTAATGGAGGCCGACAAGTTCTTAACTAAAATATTGCTAATGTGTACTATGATGAGGCTTCTCTGCCATTTACCACGGGCCACTGTGCCACTAGAGGGTTTGCAGTCCCTATGACCATGGATAATTAATGTTACACAATGAACAACTTCTCAGAGGAAAGTAAATGATCGTTCGTGGAGCTTAATGGCAAAGTAAGTAGGTAAATAAATAAATAAACCCTACAGCTTTCAAATTTCTGTCACATCCATCGGGAAAATTTCTGAAGAATAAAATGCAGAGAGAAAGATCTATTAAAACATGAAAACAACAATGGTGGGTTTTTGACTATCATCCATCTGCAGCTGTAAGTGATGACCAATTTAGGGCAGGGAGACAGAGCACTCAAATTTTTAAAATTGCCTGGTTTTATTTAAGAATTTCCAGTGTTCATTTTTCAACTTTCCACCAGAAAATAAATGGCTCAATATATTATCAAAATACTGTCAAGAAATGAGCAAGAGAACTGCAAATTTCTGCATCCAATGTTAAGGAGAGCTTTCTGGTGACAGTAGACAACCCAGGAGCTGTTTAAATAACTCAGATGCTCAATCCTGTGGAGAAACAGTGGGTTCTATTTGCTACTTCTAGCATTAATAAACGATCACTTTTCCATACAGCTTCATCCTGACACTATTTTAGGGCACAGGATTTTACAGGAGCCAGCAGGGTCTTTCAAGTCTCAGTATCAATTCAGGGAATGGACATATTTGGCTCCAGAGCCCAGGGAGACAGAAGGGAGCAACAAGGACCAGAGCCAAGGCTAAGCCTGGACATCTCTGCGCTCAGCATGCCCATGGTTCGCATCTGGAGCATTTGTTCACCTCCACAGCAGGATTGGAGAAGTCCTAAGAGTTACAAACATGCAAGATCTGCTACTAATCCCAATGACTTTTATTCCTCCGTTACAGAATGTCTTTGTTTATGACTCAATCGCCAAGATATTTTTGGAAGCTTTTATTCTGGCGATCCCAAAGCATTCTTTTCCTCTTATGAAAACTTTAGTATTTCTTTGGGGTGTGGTATATTACTTGGATACAAATCTTGGCTGAGGGCTAAGGCTAACTAAGAAGAGTGGGAATGACATTTTGCAAATCTTATTTTTTCTCAGTCATTACTGTGAATACTTAAGGCACTTATTTTTGAAACAGCAATCTAAAATACATGTCAAAAGGCTAAAATACACATTGCAAAGTGCTGATCCTTATAATACAAGATTTAGGAAAGTTCAGTGCAAGAAACTGGCTTTAAACCAGTAAATAAACAATGCCTCCTATTTTGTTTCAGATAGCTGGAGAGGGTAGCCAAGTCACAAGTACAAAACCAGAAAAAAAATCAAGTCCAGCTTTGCTTATTTTGCTGACAAAATAAACATATATTCATCCTTTTGGGTGAACACTTGATAATGATGATTCCTTGAAGAATTTCTTACCTATAAATACAACGTCTCTTCAACTTTGTGTATTATTAGTTTCTCCGAGTACCAGTCATAGTAGCAGTACATGCCAAATACTGTCCTTTTCCTCATAAATGGCAGCCTTCCAAAACCTTTGGCTATATATAACTACTGGAGTGTTTGAGGAATTTGGAGAATGAAAAATCTCTAGTAGATTAATTTGCTCAGGTCTGTAGTAGAAGCTTGAACCCTATCACCACATTTCCTAACTAATGGTAATCCAAGAACATCTTTTTTTGCCTCCCTCTGCATCGTATATTACATTCTGCAACTCACCCAGACCATGGCTCCTGCATGTCTCTTTAGTGGCAATGCTCACATGAACCTCCATCAGCCTCTGTACCCTTCACAGCTATTCAGTTCCACTACTTCACCACTCCTTCAGTGGTGCCAGAACACTTGCTGATTAGAAACTCGTGTTTGAACAAACCTCAGGTGGTATAACTTTGCTCCAGGTTTTAAATCCGGATATTTTTAACACAAATAAGTTCCCTAATCTGACTCATCATTAGAACTACTGAAGAACAAAATAAAATTGATATTGATGGTGATGAAGGTGGCACTAGCATCAAGAGTATCCATAAACATTTTAAACTCTCTTCCCAGGCCCCCAGACTTTTAAAGATCTGCTTTAGGACAAAATTGATGGCTTTATGACCAACTTGATGTCTTTATCTCATCTGCTGGCAGAGCATATTGACATCTGTGGAGGCCTTGAATTAAATTCAAGAGTAGCTTCCCAAGCAGGAGCCAGTAAATCATTCAAGGAGTTCATCCTTTGCCAGTGATAGTGGGTCCAGATAAAACCTGACGATCTGGAGGAGGGCTCTGCCTTCTCCTATGCTCAGCATGTGCCAGCTGGGACCATCCCTTTAGCCAGAGGTGGCCAGGAGCTGGGCAAACTTCTGTGTTTTCAAAAGTATGTAATAAATTGTTCCGTAGAAGAAAATCTACAATTAGCAGTTGAAAATTAGATTTTTTTTTTTAAACTATTCTCTCATTGTAGTTTCTCATACCATGACTGGACATTTGAAATTCTATCTGGATACCCCTGTATACAGAATAATTTCTATCTTTTTTATTTTACCTCTGCATTTTGTGATATACAGACTGCATCTCAATCCCAGTGTGAATTTTAGGCCTCACACTTGCCTGTTAAAACTGCAGATGTAGCACATGCAGCAGCAGGTATAAAGTTTCAAACCATCTAGCAGAATGTTACAGTTCTGATATTTTTTGTTTTTTCTCTCAGTCATATTTCTCACTCAATGAGCAGAGTAAGGATACAAACCTCTGGTCTTTATTCCCTGGAATATATCTATTTTCTTTTTTCTTCAAAGATGCAGTAGGAAAATCAGCTTCTTAACAGCCAAACAAAGCCAACAGTTTCAACAACTATCACTATGAGATGCAAAGTCAGAGGCTTTTACCTGCAGGACAGTGAGTACACTATCCCCAGAGCTTTATAAACCAGGCTAAAATTTTTCAGTGTTGTTCTGCCTTAACACTATCATGGGCAAGCACATGTGGAGCCAGCATATAATTAAGAAGTACCGTGTAGAAAACTTCCATAGATTTGGGTTTTTTTTAAATGTCTAAATGTATTACAGAGTTCTCATGTGTTTGTGTAGTTGTGCAGCAGCCCAGCTGTGAGGATTCTGCTGGCTGTTCCCCACATCCTCACAGACAGGCATGCAGTAGCTTGGGCTGAACATAAAAAGGAATGGATAGGGAAAAGTTACAAGCTCATAAAATGTTGATGGTCATTTGCTTCTGTTTTTCAGTATATAACAACTAAATAGACTCATCTTGTTAATGCAGTCCAAGGTGATTCTGGTTTCATGATATTGTTCTACTAAATCTCCACTGCATTATACTGGTGTGCACATGTACACACACACTCAGCTACAAAATTTTCTGCTGTGATTCCCTCCAGCTTAAAAGCATTGCAGCCACTACAGGTGCTGGCAGAGAAGGGAAGGAGGTACAACATATTGTTTAACAATGATGCTAAGCAAGTTAATAATTAGAATTTGCTATGGTCAGCTTCTTTCCCAAACACTTTATTGGAGTTTTTCCTTTCTAAAAGATTTTCCCTTGTAAGACTCACACTCATGCAGAAGGCAGATGCACATCTGTGGTTTTCAGCCTTTCAATAAATAAGTTGTTATTGTAAGTAAAATTTAACAACCTGGAGAAAGGACTGGATGAACCCAAATTCTAAAGAAGCAAAAGAACTTTTCCTACTACGAGTATGTCACACACAAAACTACTTGAATAGAACATCTGTTGTCTATAATCTGATAGTAGTGTGGGTTTTAAACCATGCAAGAAGATCCTAACACATGGGCAGATGTGTGGTTAAAGGCAGGGCACAGGATGATCCCCATCTTGTGCTACCCACTTCCTTAGATGTGGGAATAAAACCTCGCTCCTGCCAGAGTGCCGTTTCACTGTCAGCACACATTTGGAGAGCTTAAGACCTTATGGCTTGTTTTATTGAGTACCAGCCTTGTATCAGTCAACCTGAGCCTTTGTCCTTGTGAAATCATGCCAGAAAGCTGCTCGGGCCAGGGACAGATGTCCTTTGTTCCAGAACAGATGCGGCCTTGCTTTGTGCCTTTTCTTTCACGGCCTCCTGGCTGGGGCTGCAGTGGCACCCTGTCCCCTAAATTGCCATGTCTGACATCTGCCATGGCAGCACAGGGGACATCCCCCCTTGGATGCAGAGCAGCTGTGAGAGCCATAAGGTCACTGCTGCTGTGCAAGTGCCAGGATTCACTCGCTGCTGCGGCTGCTGCAGCCCTGCGTGTGTGCAGCACGGGGCACGTGTGTGTGTGTTTGTGTGGGTGGGGGGGTGTTTCTGTGCATGTTTCTGACTGTTTCTCTGTGCATGTGTGTCTCTCTCTGTGTGTGTGTGTGTGTGTATTCACCTCCCCTTCTGCCCTTCATGGCTGCAGGAGGTGACGTGCCTGTGACTGAAAGCTGTGACACCAGCGCTGAAGATGCAAAGCAGCAGGATGTGAGGAAGCACTGGAGCTGCTACAGCTGAGTCAGCAAGCCCCACCTGCTCTCCTGCCTATTTGTCTTAGAGCAGGCTGCTGTCTGTGCTGTGAGCTCCCAAGTATGCCATGCTTGCTCAGGAAGTTAGAAAAGTGAGTAGAATGGTCTCAGCTCTCCCAGAGTAGACCAAAATATCAGAACTTACATTCCTAGGCTGGCTGTTCCTGCTCTGAACTTTGCAAATAGAACATCACTCACATTAAAGACAGGACAGTGGAAAAAGGCTGAGAGAGCTGAGATTTTCCAGCCTGGAGAAGGAAAGGCTCTGGGGAAACAACAGAGCAGCCTTCCAGTACCAAAAGGGGCCTGTAAGAGAGCTGTAGAGGGACTTTTTGCCAGGGCATGGAGTGATAGACAAGAGGCGACGGCTTTACATTGGCAGAGGGTGGATTTAGACTAGATATCAGGAAGAAAATCTTTAAGGGTGGTGATACACTGAAACAGGTTGCCCAGAGAAGTTGTGGATACCATCATCCCTGAAAATGTTCAAAGCCAGGCTGGAAGAGGCTTTTAGCAACCTTGTCCAGTGAAAGGTGGCCCTTTACCCCCAAATGATCTTTNTTTGCAAATAGAACATCACTCACATTAAAGACAGGACAGTGGAAAAAGGCTGAGAGAGCTGAGATTTTCCAGCCTGGAGAAGGAAAGGCTCTGGGGAAACAACAGAGCAGCCTTCCAGTACCAAAAGGGGCCTGTAAGAGAGCTGTAGAGGGACTTTTTGCCAGGGCATGGAGTGATAGACAAGAGGCGACGGCTTTACATTGGCAGAGGGTGGATTTAGACTAGATATCAGGAAGAAAATCTTTAAGGGTGGTGATACACTGAAACAGGTTGCCCAGAGAAGTTGTGGATACCATCATCCCTGAAAATGTTCAAAGCCAGGCTGGAAGAGGCTTTTAGCAACCTTGTCCAGTGAAAGGTGGCCCTTTACCCCCAAATGATCTTTAAGACCTCTTCCAACCCAAACTGATTTTGAGTCTATGTTTTCACTTTTCAGAAGACCTCCACAACATCCCTACAGCTCTTACTGATGGAGGCAAGGAAAACAACATTTAATTCTGCTTCCTCACAGAATAGTGCTTTTTTAGCATCATTCAGAAAGAAACTCTCTGTCCACAGCTCTTGAAAAATCCCTATCCAGCAGCAAGCATGGAATCAGTCTGACTATGTCTAACTGACCTTAAGAATATTGTGGGTTTCTGAATCACCCAGATTTTCTGTCTGTGTAGACTGCTTCCCCACCTTTTAATTTGTGCCAGCAATTAGTATAGCAAATAGTAAATAAGCCACTTCAAGGAGACTAAAATTAATTTTTTACACTTTGCCAAACTCATTTTAGCCAGATCAATTCCTTGAACCAATCCACTGCCTGACAACAGAATCAGCTGTGGCAGGAACAAATGTCGACTGACAGCCAGCTGGATTTGGATTGGCTTCAGCCATGATGAAACAGCATCTCCTTCAAGAAGAGAGGTCTCAACTAAGGTATGACACATGCAATGACCTGTAAGCTTTCAAAAGGATGTAGTGAGTGATAACAGTAAAGCCTGAGGTAGAAAAAAAATGGTGCATGAAGTAAGGTGATATATTTCCTGAGTGACTGGCATCTTAGAGTGTGTAATTCATACACATAATTTGGTTTGTGGCTGAGGATTAAGCTATCTAATTTCTAATCACTGCCTGGTGTGGCAAGCACTTGCTACACACACTTCCTGGATGGTGAAGCTATGAAGCTCACGCCTCTGAAGCTGAAATAGAGAAATATCTTAAGACACTTGGAGGAAAAAAAGCTGCCTGTCAAACCTAAGCCAGCTACAATGCTTGTGGAACTGGAGGGGAGAAGATCTGACTCAGCTTTGAAAGGGTGGGGAGAAAACATCACTAATTTCATAGAGGAAGAATCTCAATGTATTTTCAGTCATTGCAGGAGTACCCCTGCAATTGTAAACTGTGGAGTGATTTAAAACTCTTGAGAAAAAAAATAATCAAAGAGATGTCCCCCGATGTCTCATGTTCTCTTCCTGAGGCACATATGGTAGTCATGGCTTTTGATGTTTGCTCTCACATCTTTAATTTGTGGGGAAGTTTTCTCTAAGCTATGACATGTAAGGACAAGCAAAGACAATGTTCTCTGGACCCCGGGGCATCTGGAATAACTTTTGTCTTGGAAAAAAAGAATCATTAGGCTGAAGTGCGCAGGCTTACTCAGAGACCTCACTTTACAGGACAAATTGTTGCCTGAAACAGTGAAAGCAGGAGTTTGAAAAATAGTATCCCACCAATTTGACAATTTTTTCTCACTAAATGCAGAAGTAGTTACAACTCCAGCACAGTCACTGCACAAAACTGCTTTTTTCTTCCAGCAGTTGAAGAGGAACGTGTATTGCATCAGCAGCCTGGAGATCAGGGCCAGCAGATGAATGTGAGGGTTAGTCTCCAGTAAAACACTAAGCATCTCTCTCTTCTTCAGAGGCTTAATCTTTCTCCCTCAAGACCAGCCATTGCTCAAAGATTACCTTTAATATACGTCTTTCAAGCAGTCTAATCTTCCCCATTGTCTAGACTGCACAATACAGCCTTCAAACAAGAAGAGCAAATGGGGACACTTCTGTGTTCTCTCCTCAACCCTCTTATGTGAACAGCCCAGAGACCAACAGGGAACAGGGGCTTAGATCTTGGATTTAGTTTGTTCACTGCAATAAAATTGCAGTCCAAACTGTAATAATATGACAGGAGAAAGATTCCATGGGTATAATCATAGATTCCACAGGCATTTCCTCAGAGATACTCTTTGACACTCAGGGCAAAGGTCTTCCTCCTCAGACAGAGGCTTTTCTCTCTTTTCTAGATGATTTGTTGTAGAGGCCTTTCCTTGGCTTGCCACTTGGGCTCCAGTTTTCAGATACAATTTCCTTCTCTGAGAAACCTCAGAAAACACTTGGTGCTGCTGGTGCTTCCCACCGTGGGAAAACCTGTCAGTGCCAGGCAAGTGGAGGCAATGTTTATAGTGTGCAACAATTGGGTGGCTCTCAGCCAACACGAAGTGAGGTCCAAGGGTCATGTATGCCCTGCTCTGCTGGCTGTTCTGACTGAATACTAAAGATTCCCAAAAGACTGCCATTGCTACAGATTTGTGTTGCAGGTTCTTTGTTGGTGTTTCAAGGACTTTATTTTAAGAATTATTTTTCTGGCTGCAGTTTCCATCTGTTTTTCCTGGGGTTGGTGGATGGTCAATTAACTAGAGTTTGGGGAAATCAGCAGGTTTTTGTTTGCAATCATTCATGCAGATCTTTCTCTGCCCTCAGTCTGAGCTGATTTGCAAAGACAAACAACTAAAATAAACATAGCTTTAATGCTGCCTGGTTCAGAGTCAACTGAATATTCAGCTCTAGAAGTACTGCATGATTTTTAGGTAAAGCATAAATCCATCCAAATTTATTTCATGTTTGAAGGAGATCTATCACCAGATGGGCCTGCCTTGGAGATGGGGGCTGATGGAGTTAGTGCTCACACTTGCTTCCTGGGAGCAGCAGCAGCAATTTCAGTGGAAATACTCACAGGGGAAATGCTGAACCCTGAGCCTCATAATTTAGTCTTTTGGCTTATCTCCATTTCCTTGGCTTCTGCATTGATGGGTTGGGAGAAAACACCCTGTAAATAGTTCCCCTGTCTGCCCTGCTCCTCACCCCATGCTGTTTGTCTTCAGCTTTGCCAATATCTCCCTCTGCACGGACAAACTGTCAAACCAGTAAGGGGAAGAGTTCAGCTTTAAAAAGGATCATGGAAATTTGGGGAGGAGGAGAGAAATAAGGAGTTATAACCCGCATTTGCTCCCCAAGCCTATGTAGGGTGGGATTCCAACAGTCACTGTGTTAGCACAAGTGAGCAGGGAGCCTGGAAAGGAGAAGAGAAAGTGGGCAGGGATGGAGCAAATCTGGCTGCTGAGCACAACAGCTCCTGAAACCCTAAGCTGGCCCAACAGGGACCGAGCTCCATAAGTCAGCTCTGAGGCTGCTGAAGCACCTGCCTGATCCTGCCATGTCACAGGACAGCCTGAGAAGCAGATTTAAATCCCTGTGGGCCTTGAAAAGAAGACAAAAAGTCCATAGGTTTGTGGGGGTAAAAGCAGAGGGTATGTTTCAGTGCTCTTTGGCTTTTATGATTAGATACTGAAGTCCACTGAGTTCATTTGAACGACTGAGTGCACTATTCTTGATCAAGACTACAGATAAAATATTTTTAAGACTTCATCAATTCTTCCTCTGATTACAAAGCACTAAGAAAGATGACTGGGAAAAGATAGGAAGAGGCAAAAGAAACACAGAAACAGCTGTACACCATTGAAACAGAATGTTACTGCAAGATGTAGTTTATAATAATTAGTTGATCAACATGCTAGGCAAGGGATTTTTTTTCTGTTTTGAACCAGTAGATGCACAGATGGGGTCTATAATAGAACTGGCATGTGTGTGGATTTTTTTTTTTTAAGGCTGCATAATTTTACAACCACTACTAACGTTTGTGTGTGTTGATATAATGGGAAGAGTACTCAAACTTCTGAGAATTAACATTGTCAAACTGGCTTCCTGCCCATGAGGTGACATTGAAATTGCAATAGTCTTTGTTCTGGAGCAGCAGCAGTGGCTACAGCCAGATTGTGCAAACCCACAAGCTGCTCTAACCATAGTAATAGCATCAATATGATAATAAGTCATTTAAGAAATGTAATTTTCCCCAGGTTTTCAGCCAGAGGTACAGTGACAGCTACCTTGATTAGGATCAAGCAGAAGCTCTGCTTTTGAGGCAGAGTTAGGAATGAGCTTTTCCGACTTCTCTTGCCATATATGATGTGGTTACCACGTGGAAGAGAGCATCAGCACACACTAATTAGGCCTCATTGACCAACCAGGTCCAAAAGCATTTCCAGGTGCTCCGACATTTCTCTTCACCAGTGAACTACCTGAACATCTTCTTTGTCACAAATTTACCAGTTTCTGCTGCACTCTCCCTAAACCATCACCAGACAGGATCTTGCAGTTAGAATGGTCCAATTGACCCTTCCCAAGAGGGGAAAAGGTTCACCTGTGACAAGCCTGTTCTATAGGTGAGCTGTCCTGCATAGGTTGCCATCTGCTTCGGTTGTTTGTGCCCACAGCCATAGAGGCCACTCCACAAAGGTGCCTTCTGATTGTCAGTTCATGGATTTATTAAGGGCCCAGATTTTTTAAGGCAGCTTTGAGGAGGGGTCATTACTCCTTTCTCATTCACCTGTACCTTTGAGCAGTGAAGAAAACGAACAGAGCAACGAATCGTCAGTAACAAAGAAAGGGAAAAAGAAAGGTAGGTCGAGAAATGTGTATTCTGATTTTCTCCAGGGAAAATGTAGGGAGTACATTTTGCTCTGAGATTTTCTCAAGAAAGCAATTAACTCTTGGAAGAAACATGAGCCAAGATTTTAAAACCTGTATGTGTTAGAAAAAATCAGCACTAGGGAAATTTACACAAACATGCTTTCAGAATTCCTCTAATGCTGTCAGTTCAGCCGAATGCCACCAGTTCACATGAAGTGCAGGAGGTCCCCTAAGCAACTCAGCACCTCCAAAATGTTTATTTAGAAGCACAGCTAGAGCAGGAAAAGCCTAGCTTATTTAAGCTATGTATCTGTCAGAGAACTCACACATAAACCATTACAGTAAAAGAAGCTATTCCAGCATTTGGTCTCTCCTAAGAATGGTCCAAACCATGCTGCAAAGACATTGGAGGACGTGTCCTGATCTCTGGGATACAACCCAGTTGTGATATATGCCACTGCAGCCATACCTGTCAAGGTTTTAAAAGAAAGGCCCATATAATGCTAATCTGATCAAACTGCAAACTCAGCTCTTAAGCAATAAAACTGCACTTTTATTGGTCCTTATTACTTCTCAGGTCTTAAAATCTCTGACAATGTAATATGACATCTAAAAGACTCTTCGTATCTGCTTTTAAAAGCATGGGTATCACTGACAAGAAACTGATAGACTAAAACCATAGTAATAATTGAAGCAACCATAATCCAGCTAACTCCTAATCAAAAGCCTCTCTTGAAGAGCTTTCTATTTTGGAGGGGTTCTGCTGATCCCTTTTGTTTGATTTTACCAGCAACACCGGTGAACAAACAGCCCTAAGAGCTGAGGCCATCAAAGGCAGGCACTGACTGGCACTGCACCAATGTGAACCTTACTACTCCAAAATTAATTGCAAATTCTGGCACATCAGGTGAACAAAGCCCACTGCCACCAAAAAATAACACTACAGAATTCAATCCCTCAAGCATCCAGCACAAAGGATGCTGTGCTAATAGAGACACAGATTTTTTTGCAGTATGTTTGTCATTCAGATTATTGCCTCCTCAATTGCTGGTAGCTGAATTCCCATCTCATAAAAGCTTTTTGGAGGAAAATCCCTCAGAGGGAGCTGACTTTCCCATTTTTTTCTTCATTTCTTTAGCTCTGTGGAAGGCCCACCCACAGTTTTGGCTGCCTATTGCAGCTCTCTATTCCATTAAAGGTCTTTTCTTGCTTAGTTATTTGCAGCTGCCAATTAGAGCAAAATGTCTACAGGGCTCTTATTAATTAAAAAATTTAAAAAAGAGAAAAAACAGAAAAGAAAGAAAAATCTTGATTTCAGTTCTAACCCCAAATTTGGAAAGCTACAAATATTTAAAAATACACCCAGTCTTTTTTGTTTGATTGTTTTTCTGTTCTCTGTCCCAACTATCTGCCTCCAAAATCATTAGCTATGATGGATAAACATAAGAAATACATCTTCACCTATAGCAGCAGTTGTCATTTTTAGGTCTGTGAACAACCATAAATCCTGATGCTTTTCCTTAAGAGATGCCGGAGTGGTTCTCAGAGGGAAAGGGCTGCAGACATGCTGAAATTATTACAGTCTAAACCATCAGGGCTGCAGGACCTTTTTGGCATTATAAAATACTTTTGTATAGAGTGGGAGTTTTCACCTGAGTAACAAAGCCCTGTGATAACTCATGAAACCACCTCCATATCTCCATGAAAGGGTATAACCAGAAATATCACCTGTCATCTAGGCTAGCTTCTTCAGGTTCTGCTTGAAACTTAGACTCTGCAAGCCTTTAGCTGGCTTTTGCAAAACATGTTTTCTGCCTCAAATTCCCCCTCTAGTAGTGACACATGCATTAACTGATGTCTTATTATAATACTGTTACTTCAGATCTTATGGCACAGTTCTCCTTTAGCCCTAGAAAACCCTGTTTTCACTGCACTATCATTTTATCTCACTTTATGCAATTATAAAATAACATATACATCTGTTAAATATTATTATTAGTGAAGTAAAAAAATTCCCTGCAGCACAAGCAATAAAATTTTTATAGAGAACATATTTATCTTTTGACACATTATTATATTGACTCATGAAAAATAGAAGTAATGTTCTCATTATTTGTCCGATCTAACTTGAAGGACGCTCTTGTCAGTTCCTTCCAGGAAGAAAGGATGTTGAATATTTGATGTATGTGATTAGTGAAGTCTGCAGTGACCTCTTCCAGTATTCTGTATTGTTAACAATCATTGAACCTTACAGAGGAAGAGGAACAGGGGCTTTAAGAGTTGTCATGCATTTGATAGTTTCACAAACCCATTAAGTTTCTTGAAAGGCAACAGGTAACTTAAACTTAAAAGGAAGTTTAACCAAAACATGGCTAAAAGTCACCATCCAAAACAAAAGGTCATCAGAAACCACTTGGGGGGGGGGGTTGAATTCTGTGCCTGAGTGGGATTCCCTGGGTACTATTTAATGCTTGTTAAAAAGACAACAGGAACATCTCTGGATTTACCTCTCATTCTCAGCATTAAAATTTCAAATTACTACAATAATCTAGGTTCTTCCACAACTCAGCCCCTCAGCAATTATGCTGGCTGCTAAAACTAATGTAGAAATGGAGCCAAACCACAATGAGCTCTAGAGACATCACTTCCACAATATCTGAGACACAGGTTCTCTCCATCCAGACCCTGGGAGACTAAGAGTGGACAGTGCTTGCAAGTGGGATTTGAGCCTGGGCTCTCCTCCAGCCCAAAAGGGTCACTCAAAAAGAAATCAATGCTCCCATGAACACAAGTGAAAAATCTGGGATCCCAGCTCAGCTGCTGCTGCAGCAGATGTTGAAATTCAGCCTCACAGAGCAACCTTGGGGCTGGTATGCACCCAGGACTTCCCTCTGCAGTGACTGTGCCAGCTCTAGAGAGCTTTGCAGTTTGGCTGCGAGGCACAGAGACGGAGGCAGCAGCGTGCAGAAGGGAAAATTCCAGCTGTGGCTGTTTCCCCTTCCCTCCCTTCCTGCCCCACAATAGCTTCACTGTCAGAAACAACAACAACAAACTGCAGGACTGCATTCATGCTGATCCCCAAGTGCAGTTCCTGCCAATTTCAACCCCTCAGTGGAGGGATCGTTTTCTTAGGCACATTTAACTAGCTCCAAGCCCTTTGCCTGTCTAAAAAAGCAATATCAATTATTAATGAATGATAGTACATAATTAATAGCAGTACTTAGAAGCATTCCTGCCTTGCAGGGCTCTGGCTACTAGCTAATCGAGCTTTACACTGAAGCACATCAAAACAATGTTAACATTATCCTATCATTTAAAGGGTATTTCACCATGTATTTCTCGAATAACCATTTGGCCACTCTCCATTTCTCTTCAGAGCACTTTCCACAGGCATGCCATGGTGGCTGGCAGCACTGTTCCTGTTCTTCAGAGGAGGACAAGGCATGGACAGGTAGAGCAGCTGGCCAGCAGCTCACTGGTGGAGCCAAGAACAGCAGCCAGGTGCATCAAGCTCTGTGTTTCATCAAGTCAGCCACAAGCAAGGGAGCACCTCGCTAAAATAAGGGGAATACTGCCCTGCTAGAGTTTCCTACACAAGTATGGCAGGAAGAGATTTTGGGTCCTGGTGCTGTTTGCTCACAACCTTTCTCAAGCAGTGAGCTCTTTTCAGAGGAATTCACTGAGAAGATTTGTAACTAATTATCAGCCTTCGTGGCTTTCAGCATTAACTACTGCAGTTCTCAAAACCACAAAATAAATTGAATGCAGATGAGCAAGACCAGAGCCATAGATAATGAGAGCTCAGCAGAAGGAAAAAAGAGAATTAAATAAAAAAACACATTCAAAGACATTCAAATCATGTCAGTGCTCACTAAAGAATATCAGCAGTGGTCTTTGTGGAATAGGAGCTGTGCTTGGCATGACATATCAAGAAAGAGAAGGTTTATTTATGAACTTGATTTTGTTTGGAGAGTTTTAGCTTGACTTTTAAGATAGGGAAATTTGGGGCACAGGGCAGAACATCATATCATTTTCTGGAAAAAAGTTTTCAAGGGTTATAGATTTCAAACCAGCACATTATCACTGCAGTTTTCTTTATACATCTATTCCCCAATACCTAAGACTAAGTAAGAGTCTGTTTCTACACAGAAAAAGGCAGTAAAGACAGAGCAAAAATGGTGCTGAGAGCACTGTGCTGTATGGACCAGCAGAACTCCAGGATTGGCTGATAGGTTGACATGGATTTTAACTCTCTTTTGCCCTTTTCCTTCTCTCCCAGGGTGGAAGATGGAACAATTTTAGTAGCACTGCGTGGCCTGTCTGTATTGTTCCACTTTTGTTTACTACTACATTTTTCTTGTAAAGAAAAAATTTTCAGAGCATATCAGCAAATTCATCTGGGGCTTTTTACAGAGCATGTGTTAGACAAATTCTGACTCCTGCATAGCAATAGATGTACAAGTTGTTTTGAAGTCAACTCTTGGATTTTTTCAAAGCAGAAAATGCATTTCCCCTTCCTGCTGAGAGAAAGGCTACATTTTGCTTATCACTCTGACTTCTCACAGTGATCACTTCCAGAGGCAATAAAATAAGCTGCATTTCAGCATTTGTTGACAGTAAGGCTTTAACAACCTCAGCTATAAGCAAGCAACACCTTTTCTATCACAGGTGTGTGAATTTAAGTTGTAATATCTTAATGAACACTTAATCATGTACCTTTTTCTGTTACATCTCTCTAATGCTTTGAGCAGAAGACTTACTCCTGTCCTTCTACAGCTGAGCCAACTGGCTTTGAAGCTCAAAACACACTTGTCACCTCTGGAGGTTCATTTAACCATCCTGACTCTTCCTACATGTCAAAGAGATTTGAATCCCGAGACAGAAGCTATAAATTTTTGTAGATAATTTCCACTACAGCCAGACATTGCAAAACCAACTGAGTACTAGAACTAACATTAGGGAGCTTCTTCCAGATCAGCCTGAGCAGCTTGCAATAGCTCAGAGACATCTAAACAGTGCTGGGTTTTAAACTTTAGGTTACGGTGCAAAAGGTGCTTCAGAAGTCCCAGATGCACTGCCCAATCCCTGGAGAATCTCTGGGGTTGGAGATTATCTGGGGTTATGGTGGGTGGAATGCCACATTTTCTCCCTTTGCCACGTTGTACAGCCTTTGTCTACTCTGAAATGTATGGTACTTGCAAACTGCTTTTGCCAGAGGTTAAATACTTTTTATTCACAACACCACAAAGGCTTCTCTGTGCAACAGTGCCAGAAATGTCTAGGAATTCTGCTTGGCTTCATTTATATCTCTCTGAATGTTGTGTGTGCTATATTTTCATATGTTGAGGATTTCTACAGAATTTATCAATAGCCATAATGTTTTCCAGGAGAATCCCTGGGTTGCCTTTAAGAGTGAACAGCTCCATCCTTAGCCTACCACTTCTGTCAGGCTAGGATCAAACCCAGACACTCTTCCCATTTTTCTTTTAGTGGATCATCTACACTTAATCTTTGCCTCTGACAAACAGGATTAAGAAAACCCTCTATTTTTGTTCAAGGTCTCAAACCCATATATAAACACTGTAATTTACTACACAATGGCAGCTCTTTCAAGGCATAAATATAAGCAGCAATAACAATCATGCCTTTTTTGAGAAGTTCTTCTTTCTGGAGGTAAAAAGCACAGCTGAGGGGGGGGGGGGGGTGACCTTCACATGCCTGAACTCCACAATGCACGGAAAATTCTGTTGCAGAACAGGGGATAAACAGTCCCATCTCAACTGGAAAATTGAATGAGATTAAACAAAACAGCAGCAATTTCTCATCTGATCCCTTCTGCAAATAAGATTTGCTAAATTGCCTTGGAGATTTCAGAGGGCAAATTCACCCACTGAGCTGCAGGAGTTACAGCAGGGTTCAATCTGGTTTCGGCACAGTGAACAGCTTTTCAGCACTGCTGAGGTTACTGTGTGCAGAGGTAATGAGTTGAAATCACAGATCAGGGAAGGCTTCATTTGCTAAGATATTTTAACAACAATAGAATATTCCTAAGAGTTTACTGCATTTTATTAGTTTAGCTGTTGAAAATAAACCCAACCAAAAACCCCCAAATTATTTCCATGGAGACTTTAAACAAGTCAAGAATGGTGTTTCTGAAGTAAAATAGCTTGTTTTTAATTTAAGAAACAAAAAGATTTTATGCTGTAAGGACTTTTGAATAAAACACTTTCCTTTTTATTGAAAAATTCCTTTCTGGTAAAAAGCAAAAAACTCCAACTGAGAAAGGGAATAAAAAGGGTTTTGAAAAACTTCTTCAAATATTCTGGGGAAGCTTTGCCTTCTGGCACAGCCACGGCAGACTTTAAGACAGTATACATTGAATGTTTTAAAAAACATACATTTAAATTTCCCTGGTCTGACTGCCTTTACTGCTGAGCTTGCAGAAACAACAGACTGAGGGGAGAAAACCCCCTGCAAAGTGTGTTTGTGCTCCTCACGGGCTGGCTTGGTCCTCATCTCAGTCCCTGACACAG
Organism: Notiomystis cincta; assembly: GCA_013398075.1. NCBI lineage: Eukaryota > Metazoa > Chordata > Aves > Passeriformes > Notiomystidae > Notiomystis > Notiomystis cincta. Next base: position 138,862 of record VZRX01023083.1, on the reverse strand, counting down.
AATGAGCAGTCCCAGAAAGATTCTCAGGCACAGCTCTGTGGTGTTCCTTCCCCCACGATGAAGTAATGACAACTTGAATAAATCATTTTTTCTCTATTCCCCTGCTGTTCCAGCAAAGAGCTGCAAACAGAACCTATTTATCTGAGCACTGTGCTGGAAGGGTGAACGCAGACCTGAAGAAAAAGGGGCAGGGAAAAGGGCAATATTCTTTTGTTAGCTTGAAAGTTTGGGTGAACTCTAACATATAGAAAATACTTCTTATAATGATTTCTTTAGCAGATGAAGTTTTAACCTAAGAAACTTTAAATAGATGAAGAGCCTTATATAGAATAAGCCCCCTCTGAATAATATTCCAGCAGGGAATATTTCAGTGAGTCTCACAGAAATGAGTATAATAAGAGTTAAATTGCTCCTGCTCCAACAGCAGATTTTTCTTAAAATAAATGCAATGAAAACATCATCCCCTGAGTATAATTTTGTACTCTAGAGCCAAAATCCTCTCTTATTTACACATAAATCTAGGGCCTTATTCAGAAAGTACCAGTTGCCTTGACTCATTTCCCAAGGCATGCTCTCTCCACCACCCCAGGTACAACCCGACATCTGCAGCCAGGCTGTGGCTCTCAATGGACATATTCCAGAGATATATCAGGATATCCATATTCAGAGCTAAATTCTCATGCTTATGGCTAATGAAAGCCTGATGTTTATGTACCAGCAGAGGCCAGCAATATCTGAACAGGGGTAGCTTAAATTACCAAATTCTATGGTGTTCAGACTTCTTTTACAGCAATGAGGGGGGAAAAAAGCACCATTTGAATCTGACTCAAGAAAGGCAAGGTTATAACTCCTATTGCAAGGAGGTATGGTGTGTGTGATGAACTGAAAATGTTATTAGAGAAGAACAGATTCCTGTTATGATAGGCCAAGTAAGTGGTGGTTTCACTGGTACACTGTTAATTATACATTCACTCCTTCACATAATGAAAAAAAGTCTCATGTAGTGTCTGCAAAAGGGGCTTGCACATTTGCATATAATGAAACCTGCAATGACAAATGTCAGCAGTACCATACACTGATGCCATGAATAATTCATAACACAGAACAGTTGAGCTAAAAGCAGAGAAATAATCGAACGCGTTGATCGCCCCCCACCCACTCCCAGTTCTCTACAGGCATATAAAACCTTATTTTCTGAGCACTTCAAACCCAAATTGTTTCAAGAATTCCATTTCAGATAGAGGAAACTGCTGTATGGTCAGGACAACCTTGACTTTTAGAGGACCAGTTCCAGTCTGGCCAGTCAAGCACTATCTGCCAGCTCATTTATCTGCTGTGGCACTACCTGGGACTCTGTTTTGGCAGAGGCCAGGATTTACTTGGTCATTTCTCTCCAAGAGCAGTGTCTTCATAAAGATGGAGCCTGTGAGAGGAAATATGTAGAGTCACCACTTCCCTGTGTATTTACTTCGGGCTCTAAGATTTTTCCACATTGGCTGGAAGCCTCCTGAGAGCCTGCTTCAGAAAGATCACTGAGGATGGAGAAGTAGCCACCACGTTCTGCTCATAGTTATCCATGTTATATTCTCAAACAATTCCAGCTGGGTTACTAAGCTGTACTTTTTGACAGCCTGGCAGGGCAGATGGTACCCAAAACCTGCCAGATCAGAAGTTAATGTTTCCCCCCTGGCTATAAGAAGCACTGCAATTGCCTGAGATGAGGGTTTGCTTTGGTAATCATTTGATTAAATAAGCAGATGCCCACTGACTTCAGAAGGCATCAGCACATGCTCCTGCAGAGGAGTCAGCATGACCAGCTTCCCCAAGGGAGGAACAGAAATACCCCAGAGCAGAGTGAGATATTGAGGAAAGCTGGGGGAGAGTGGCATTGCTGGTCTGCAAGGATGTCTAGAAGAGACTCCAGGTTGAACAGTTCAATAAAATGCTTTTCTCCCTTGTTACAGGTATTTAAACTGGAATTCAAAAAAAGTCTGACTTGAAGAAGGCAGTACTGATCTAATTTTTTACTGACAATACCTTGCTCTATCACCCAAACAAGGAAGGTCACCACCACACCACTTCTGTCTCTAGACTAGAACAGGAGGGATGTATCATTTAGCTCACAGACAAAGCACATCCAATTCATGGAAACTTGTACACTTTTTATTCAGCATTATCTTACTCTGCTGGTTATCTCCATCAGTTACATTCTCCACCACACAGGTTTTAATATACGTGCAAGCATGTATATATTATGTAGCTTTTAGTTATTGGTTCACACTCCTAAATACCACCTGTGTCTTTTCCTACACAAAAATCTACTTTAGGAGTCCTAACAGATGTCTGTAAATGCAGTAATATTTTTAAATAATTTAATTTCTTTGCTTGGGTATCGCACTGATACCTATTTACAAACATTTGCTGCACAGATCTGTGTAATTTTGTCCCACTTGAGCACCTTTTTCTATAGAATTAAAATGATGAGTCTAAATGAAAAAGACTGAACCATAACACACATAACAAGGGCAGAAAAATTATTCATTTTCAGACAATCTCAGCAGATAATGTTTGACAGAAATCTCGTGATGAGAAACATGATTTGGGATCTGGGCAGCCAAACCCCTTCACCCAGTGCAGACGAAGGGTGAGACGAGGCTGTTGGCAGCAGGAGACAGGATGAGCCAGGAAGCCTTGCTTGCTTACACAAACATCATCACAGACCACATAACAGCAGCCTTTCTATATTAAAAAGCAACATTCTTATGCATGCATGTGCAAACACAATGGAGCACTGAGAGACTGTCTGCTCAATGGGCATGGCCATACCCTTTATGTACGCGTGCATGGGCAAAGCTAATGAAATGCAGAGAGAACTTGGCTTATTGTATGACCAGTAACAGTATATGCAAAAGAAACAGATTTTTAAGAGACTGTCAGTTCAGTCCTCTGAGAACTTGTTCCTTCCTGGCACCAAAAGACATACCAGTTGAGTCCAAAATTCAAGCTTAAGCTTAATTTTGTTAATGCTAATGTTTTGCCAGTCCAGTTTCAATCAGAACCAAATTTTTAGATGATACTTGAAGTTTTTCCTAATGAGGATCTTTGTTTCTGTCAAATATGTTTCCACTGTCTCTTGCTGAGGTCAAATATCAGTATAAAAATGCTACAAAAGATTGTTGAGTTTTGTTTTGTTGTTGTATTTTTCTAGTGAAGAAAATCAAATACTTTTATTCTTGAAAAATTGCTGAACTTTCAGAAAGAAATAGAAAAGATGTTGATGAACTAAGAACAAGTGTGAGAAGTATGATTCAAAGAAGGAAATGCTGGATTAGACTATCTGAAGACCAAGAAATAATGCTTAGCAACCAGCTGAGAACTTGCATCCTTCCAGATGTCAAAACAAACTGGCCTAGAACAGAAAACTCATTTCCCACATTTCAGCAAATAACACTTTTACCATTCCTGATTTTCAAACTCTACATTCCCTTCCACTGCAAGGTTTTTAACAGCAAAGAGCAAAAATATTACAAAAAGATTGCTTTAAACCAAGGAAAAAAACATTTACTATACACTGCATAACACTAAGGATCTTGAGTAATTTGATCTTTTAGCATAGTTCCAACATTCTGCTCAGCAGCAATTAACTGTGTCTGCAAGACAGAAAGAGCTCTGGAGAGGACTGGTATATTTTGAGGTCATCCTTATTTGTTCAGGGCTTGGGATTTAATACTATGTGCCTCAGTTCTGACCACTGCAAGTTGCAAATCAACTTTCCTTATAGAAAATGTTTTACTTGCAGTGGGGCTCCCAAAATGTGCTATGTGAGGTACCAAAGACCAAACAGTCTGACAGTGGAGGAAGCATCACCATTCTGCTGCCACTGAGATTGTATTTACACACGTAGCTCACTTGAAAGCTGCTTGCCTTTTACTTTGGAATTGTTTCTTATCCAGACACGTTGTAACAAGTTCAGCACAAAGGAGCAAAAAGAGATTGACTGGAGGTGGAACCTAAAACGCTCAAAACTACCAACTACCTTATGTTGCACCTCATTGCAACTCTACTTTCAAATCAACGTGAGGAGGAAACTAATTTGAGAGAGAACAGGAATGAAGCTGCACCAACTTCTAATCTCTTTGGATTTTGCTGTCTGTAAAGGCAGATGTATAGTGCTCCAAGAGCTTTGAATCAGAAGGCCTGAGCTTGAAACTCAATTACTTCAAATCCCACTATTCCAGGGTGATAATTCATAATGCATTTCATGTCAGGAAGTAAATTGGTTGCTGCATAGTTCTTAAAAAGAAATTTTAAGATCAGAAGAAGATGCAGTGAAAGGCTATTCATACAACTGTCTAATCTACTTAAACAAATGTGAGAGCTGGGAAAACCAAGGGCAGTTAAGACCAGGTTGCTGCTGCAGAATCTTCTCCTGCCCTGTTTTGCCTTGGTGGAACATTACCTGCTTACATGAGGACAGATGCAGGCCAGCAAGGTCTCTACCCTGGCTTTTTGTCCATCCCCACTCTCTCCCAGTGCAGCAACACCAAAGCAAACACCTCACAAATATGTTGTGTGAAAAGTGTTCTACTCTGAGGCAGCCTATCCCACTGCCATGACCTGGTGGGGTTGAAGTTTGCCATCCCACCTCACTGACTTTGAGGGCAGGATTTGGAAGCAGGGCTGCTAGAGTGACTGTGAACAACTGGACAGTTTTGCTAATGCAAACTTATAAAAACTATCAAGAATCTCCAAGATAGGTCTTCCATTCTGCCTGTACACCCACAGTGTCTCAAACTGCTGCTGCCAGTTAAGATACACCAGGAATAGCCCCCAAAGGGGGATGATGCACAAGTTAGGATGCACCAGGAATAGCCCCCAAAGGAGAAACCCAGAAGAGCATTTACAACAGGGTTACCGAACATTATGAATGAACCATCAGGGCCTTTCAGAGAGGTGGATGCATCACCTCTGCCTCTGGCTTGCATTATCCATTTTTCAAGCTAATGAGAACAACAGAGTACCTCCAGGCAGAGTAATTTGGGACAACACTGCACCTTTGAAGAAAACACACATTCTCAAATGCTGCAAAAATAGCTCAAACATCTGGTCAGATCTCATACCCTCAAAGTGAGTAAACTGGAGTGGCCTCCTGAACTTTATTTAAGGGTGTTTTCCACCTGCAGGTGAGCTGGTCAGGGGTTTTTTTCATCATATTAAATCAGCACAAGCCTTGACAGTTCTTTATAAAAAGCTTTTCCTGCTACTAGTTTTAAATCCCGCATCTTCTTTCGCTTGATGTAGTAAAATGTCTCATCTTCTCATCCTCACATAAAACTCCCCTGATACCAAAAAGGTTAATTCAATTTCGACTGCAATTGTGAGCTTTTAGTAGAAATACACTGTTACTGTGAACTTTTAGCAGAGAAGACACTGTGTCTGCAGACCTCTAGCAGAGAAGCAAGGCAGCAGAAACAGTTCTCCAAGTAAGGATGTTAGAAGATAAGGAGAAGACATCTGACTCAGGAATGCGGCTACAGCAAAACAAGGACCAAGTTTAGGAACTTGGAGAACATGGAAAGGCTTTTTATGGTAATGAATAAATTATAATGTGCATGTAGTGACCATATATTAGCAACATGCTTGCAGAAATCGGGGGCCATGTTAGGAGGAGTGATCCCCCATGCCTTCTAGGCACCTAAATAAATGACATATAAAACAAATAAACATATAAAAATTGGTGTTAGGTCTTATTCCTCGTTTTGGAGATTTGCTAACAGCTACAGGTAGCTGGTTACTAAGCTATACTTTGTGCTACATTTTGAGAGTGAACTTGTTTTCAAGCCTCTCTATCAATAACAAGGGAGGGAGTAAGTCTGGTAATAAGAGGACTTTCTAGGCTGACAGTAAATCAGATTTTAGAGACTTCAAGAGCAAATAAAGAGATCTCCAACCAGTACAGTTATTTGAATTCATAAAACTCACTCAGATATCAAAACCTCTCTCTCCATTGGAGGCTTAAATTCCCAAGCTCACTGCCACAAATCATAGAATAGTTTGGGTGGGAAGGGACCTTATCTAGTTCCAACTCTCCTGCCACAGGCAGGAGATGCCACTAACTAGAACAGGTTCCCTTCAGGCTGGCCTGGAACACTTTCAGGGATGGAGCACCCACAGCTTCTCTAGGCAACCTGTTCCAGTGCCTCACCCAACTCCAAGTAAAGAGCATCTTCCTAATCAGTGGTACCTGGGAGCAAGGGGCTGGCTGGTTGGTTTGTCATGCCAGGAAAGAAGCAAATCCAACTGTGTACATTTAGGCACTTAAAGTTTTTTAGGAGTAAGCTCTGAATTAAAGGCATATTTGTGATGCAGGCAGAATCACATAATAGCTGTCAAAACTAAATTCTTTTCTGCAGGGCTTTCTTAATGGAGCGTGACAACCACATTGACCAACTGGTAAGATTCAGGTGAAAGTCTCGAGTTTTCAAATTAAAAAGCCCTTTTCTTAATAATTGTGTGGAGTTGTAACATCTTCTACAAAGCCCATTCTGACATAATCAGAACTTGTCTTTTTGAAGATCTCCCTTGCTCTTTGGAAGTCTCCTTATTTGTCCCCTGTGACAGGCATGCAAAACCCTTCAGCAGTGCTAATCTGATCAGAAACACAAGAGATGCCAAACCACAGTGGATGTTCCATACTAAATGATTTCAAAATCACTTTCAGTTGGCTCTCACAGGAGACACTGTAACAACAAAAAGAAAACTTTAAGGCTAAAATCAGTATTCATCCCCACAAAAGACGACTTCCTTTAGAGATGCACATTAGAAATTCTAGAGAAGCCTTTTTTTAAAACATAGAAGAGATTATTGTTTTGGATTCAATGAGAGGAGCTTATTGTCTTGCTACTGCTTACCCTATATATCATTATAGGGTAATGCCTATGAAATATTTGGACATATGGTGGATGATCAGTGGGAGTCCATCTGGAAAAAGGTCACTTTTCTTGTCTGGTTTTACTAGATGATTTTGGAGAAGGCTTGTCACATCACTGGTTTGGGCCCTTGGATAATTTACTGTGTTACACTAAAACAAATTGCTGAGCTTCATTCCATCATTTTGCATTCATGTAATTAAAAATGTGTTTAAGTGTTCCAGATGTTTTGCAGAGCCACAGAGCTTCAAGAACCAGATGTTCCACCACAGCTCTTCCCAGCAGTGTTGATGGCAGCAGCTTTCCTGGTGGTACCTCACTTGTTCTCAACTTCATTTCACATCACACACACAGAAACTTCTTACTCTTGCTCTTTGGCTGCTGAGATTTTTTCCTTCTCTTCCAATATTTTTCTCTGCAATATTTTAATCTGGCAACATATTAAGGGAGATGTCTAAACGAGTCAGTGTGAAGGGGCAGAACTAATTAAACTAACTTATGCAATAAGAGGTATTAAAAATTCAAAGGCTGCTTTATTACTTGTTTCAGTAGAAGTTAGTTCCAAATTCTACTAGCAGAAGGCTAAAGTTATCAAACACGTGCCCAGCTGAGTAGTAAGAATCATTATGACCTACCTAAAAAGGATTTATGCTGCACTGACTGGAATGTAGCAAATCCCAAACACATGGAGGCTGTACACTTGGAGGGGAGGGATGTGAATCCTTCCAGGCACATATAAGCCAGAGATGAATGCAAGTGCTGGCGTACACATACGAACAAATTTGTCCCACTCTCCCCATTCTGCCATTGGCAACAATGCCCAGATTATCCAGAACTGCAACAAATTACAAAGCAGAAGAATTATGGCTCTCTAAGAATCTCTGTGCTGGAAGCATTACTGCAAGTCACGTTGCTAAAATACAGAAAATAGCTAGAAAAAGATTTTCTTTCTCTACTTTTTTGGCTCTAAGAGAGGAGCTTGCTTATTTAATATTATTATTAGCCCTGTTTATTATTAATTTCTCAAACCCTATTTATTTATAACTAGGCAAAAGATCACCAGACCAGGAGAAAGGCTCCATAAATAAGAAGAATGAGAGAGAAAAGAGCCCTTTTAGATGTGAAGCATCTGCTGTTCCCAGAGAGGTATGTGGGTTTGGGATCCGGTTCATGGATGAGCTCCAAAAGCCCTGGGAGTTAGGTTGCAGGATAAACACATATATACAAATCAGATGCAGTCTTGCTTTTCCCTCATCACTCAAACCCAAACATTGTATTATGATTTAAAGTCCCTGCACACATTTCTACTTCCCTTTGTATTATACCAAGGGAATATCACGTCTTCTGGTATCTTTTCACAACAGTCACCACGAACAAACGCAAACAAAACAACAAAACGAACCCAAATAAAATAACAACAAAACCCAAACCCAAAACAACAAACCCAATAGCTTATGAGTAAGCCACTAATTTTTCTTAAATGTTATGCTTGCAAGGGCAAACTGTAATTGCTGCCTCACAGGTGTCACGGAATACAGGTTGGTTTGGGCAGCTTTAACCTGTCTTCCACAGTTTGCCTAAAAACCCAGATCCCCCATTTGCCTAAAGCCTACTAATTATTAACTGCTAAAGAAGGCAGGTTATAAAAGATGTGTATCTGATCTATACTAACAGGATGTTTTGCTGGAGTAACCATTCCCGTCAAAGCATCCAGCAGAGCATTCCTTGTGTGGATGCAGTTCAGGAGCAGCAGAACCACTGCATTTGGCAACTCTTCTGAAAGTCACCCTGCAATCACATAACAATTACATTGGGGGAATTGCATTGGTATTAGGAGATTTTCCTGGCCTGGCTCCACTAGCCAGAGATGACACCTTTTCATACCCCTGGCTCATATTGCTGTGTCAACAGAAGTCTGTAAGGTGGATCCCTTCCTAGAGAGGGAATTGTGATTCTGAGAGGCCCAGATACTCCAGTGCAGACCATGCTCTTCCCTTACACCAGTGCAAGCCCACTAATGTCTTTGGCTATGATCCAAATTTACACCTGTGCAGAAGCAGAAGACACAGCTCTAAATCCAATGCTGCTGTGGTGTTTGGTACCTGTGATAAAGAATTCTGAACTACTTTGCACTAAGGTTGAATGGTTTGGAGCTGGATCTAAGTCATCTGAAGATGTGGTGGGGTTTTTTGCTTAATTTATCACAGTGTTTAGGATTTTTGCTTCATGCTAATGAAGACAAATTGTTTTGCAGTTGCCATATTATTTACAAAAAATGAATTAAAGATTACAAGAGAAATTTGCATCAACATTTGTTTTCACTGTCATGATTTATACCAGCTGCAGACCTGACCTCAAAAACTGACACTGTGCAAGTCAAAATGCACAACACAATGCCATTTCTTACAGTCTCCCCTTCTAGCAGTGCTGTGTTTCTCTTTCTCTCTTGGGACACTCATGAGTGACAAAGTTTGGGGTAGATATTAGTTTCTTCTGGTTCTGTAGGCTTCCTACTACTTCTGCCTCATACACACAATGCTAATAAGAAAACTGGGCCCTTATATACATTGGCAGTACTGACAAAACCACTAAACCATATGCCCTTCACACTTTCCAGACTTGCATAGTAGTTCCCCATTTTTTCAGTTGTCACTGCATGGAGAGGTGTTTAAATTGTTCTTTCCTTTCCTGGATGGCAGCCAGCATAATACACAACTTCAGGCAGGGTCGATACAGAAACAATGCTCTGCTTAAGAGTGTGAAAGGATTTCATGAAAGGAAAATAAAACACTGAAGGAAATGCCTTATTGCTAATGGCTCGATCCTTTCTGCTTTTTAGCAAATGACATCAATAGCTAAACCCAGGAGTCAGGAGTCAGAAAGCAAAGCCAAAGCAAACCTGTGAGATTTGCCTTCTGACAGGCACACACACTTCATTCCATTACCTTGTATGCAGAGCACAGCACCAGAACTAATAGCACCATGACCTGAAAAGAGCACAGAAAGATCCAGAGGATGAAAGAGAGGGTGTAAGGATAGGGGGGTGAGAGTGGGTGATTAAAGGTGTAGAGATACACTTCCCACCCGTGCCTGAGTCACAGCAGAGCTTATTTGTTTTTATCCCTGTTCTGAATTAGTTAGAGCACCACATAAGAGACAATGGGATTTGTGTAAATCTTCTATGGAGATCGACCAATTCAGGTATGTACAGTCACTCATTAAGGCCGTGCAAATTGTAAAGCTGGGAAAAAGCCTTTAGAAGTAGATTTCCTGGAAGGCTGGGGGTTTACTTCCTCTACCTGAGGATGGCTTGGCTCACTCACTACTTGCACACTGGAAAAACGACTGTTTCTACTATGTTGCCAACAGCTAGGTCTTCAACCAGCACTTTTTACTCAAAACTCACTCAAACTCCTCTCCCAGACACAAAACAATGGGGTATTTCTCTCAAAAATCTCAAATGCTGTTAATGGCATCACCAAGCAAGTCTAGAATTTGTGGGCAGAATTAGAGAATTAAGGTAGGAGAGAATCAGAGCTCTGGAACAATAGGGCAGGAAAATGACCACTCTCAAAATTGAGTTTGATAAACTAATCAGCATTCATTTAGTTATTGGGAGAAAAGGAGTAAGAAACAATCACCCAAGAGATCCTTTGCAGTCCTGTATTTCAGAAGTGATAGTTTTGTGGGTGATTTTAGCTGATTATTTCAGAACTGAGTTGCATATATAGTTGAAATATATTAATGATGTCCACTACTATAAGAGGCATGTCTTCCTAGGACATCTTGCTCTAGCATGAGACAGGCAAGGACACTGGCTTCACTCCTAAATGACTTTTAAGGGATAGAGGAAGGGAACATTTCTTCCATGTAGGACTCGTGCCAGCAGTTCTGAAAGCTGGAGCTGTTGTCCTTATGCCTAGCAATACACATAGGCAACACCACTTCACTTCACTGTAAGGACCATATGGTCTGTCTAGCATGAGCTTGAACCACTGCCATTTCCTTCTAGCCTGGCTGTTCTGTAACAACAGAAGAACCTGACTTTCAATCCATCCATTTTGTCAGTAGTGTTGTCCTAAACCTACACAACTCATCACCCAGCCAGAGGCCCAGCTGCAGCCAGTGAAGTTTAACTTTGCTCTGCAGCAGCACAGGAAAACAATGACCTGCAGCACTAATCACTGAATGCTTAGGTTAAAATGTTTCCTACAACAGGATACTTGTACATCCTCCGTAATTAATGTTTAGCCAAAAGGTGAAATGGTTAACTTGACTCTTCTGATCACCCTCACAGACTGAGGATTAAGCCTTTTACTGCCTCTGCATGAAACTTGCTGTGAGCAAGAGGTTTTCAGCAAAAATCAGTGAGATGATACTCTCATGTGTCAGATAGGAGCAAGCAAACAAAAGTGGTGCAAGTGTTTACCCAAGAAAATCACGAGAGGACGGCCATGCAAGATAAAAATGAGACAGGCTGTAAACTTAATCGCATTTGTTTATTATTGTAATTAATAAGTAAATAAATTACTCCTCCAGAGGAGATTTATAAAAGAGCAAAATCTGATCAAACACATGCTCTTTCTGCTTACGGTTTTAAATCTTTTGTGATGCTAGCTTGCCAGGCAATTTAACATAACAGAGCAGCCTTGATGCTACCCCTGTGCAGGGCAAGGAGTTGAATCAATCAGGATCACTAATCACATGAGAAAAAACCACAGCACAACACTGTAGAAAGAAACAGCTGGCAATAATAAATTTAAATTGTTCTTCATAGAGAGAAAAATGGAAACATGTAGTGATAGACCAACATCTTCCTGAATGCACACAGTGCTTGGCTTTGAGCAGGGCATTTGAGGATCTCAAAGGAACAGCATGGTTTGACAAATGCTTGCTAATGAATGCAAGAGTTGTAAAAGGAAAACTAAATATAAATACCAAAATGCAACTTCAAATTAGCTGGTTCTACAGCTTGTACTGAAGTAGCATCTTCCCAGCCACATTGAAAAAAAAAAAAAAAAAGAAAAAACCCCAACAAATTAGTTGGTGCTGCCATCCTAACTTTATCATGCAAAGCAGATAGGAAACTGGATATTGCTCTCTTTCTGCAGGATCTGTGCCAGCTAGGCAGCATACTATAGCCAGAATCTGACAATTAATTTAGAAATTGTTTCTGACCACACTGATTGCAATTACAGAGTGAGGAGCCAGAATATGATGGCTAGAGAAAATGCTCTATCACAGGAGCCCAAAGAATTCAATGTGCTTCTTTTATCAAAAAATGAAATCATGAATGATCCAATTACAGCACACACACCCCTCATTGTAAAAAATAGCTAGTCTCAGAGGGTTGTCTAACTTAGCAGAGAAATGCATTGCAAGAATCAACAGCAAGAGGTTAAGGCTAAAAATAACACGGATTTAGAAATAAGTAATATTTTAACTGTGACCCATTGTTAAGACTGATTACGAACGACAGTAGTAAACTTGGTTTTTTCAGTTTAAATGATACAGTGTTTTCATAAAAAACAAGCCACTCTTGTCTCACGGGAGTCCTGTGAAATGGACTACAGAGAACAGGCAAGGTGAGAGATCAGACACAGGCACCTTTCTGTGCTTTTTGGGGCCAACCACACTATGAAACCAGTTATTTCTCAATAATCTTACCACATCACCACACCTCTCACTCCAAATTTATCACCAAGTTTCCTATGAAAATAAAACTTGGCTTTGTGCTCTACATAGACATGGGTCTGTCCACTGCCTCTTAGTAACTCTGGAACCCAGTGGCAAAGTTTAATGAAATTCCACAAAAAGGTGGGGGTTGCTAAATATGAAATGCTTAAATAATTTGTGAAAAGAGACAAAAGAGAGAGGATCACAGAATCACACAGAGCATCAATTAGGTTGGAGAAGGCCTCTGAGATCACTTAGTCCAACCTATGAGCAAACACCACCATGTCAGACAGCCTATGGCACAAAGTGCCATGTCCAGTCTTTCCTTAAATACCTCCACGGCTGGTGACACTGCCACCTTCCTGTGCATGGGAATTGCAGTCCCTTCCAACATCTATTCTGTATTTCTGTGAAGAAATTCTTCCTAATGTCCAACCTGAACCTCCCCTGGCAGGGCTTAAGTCTATGATAAGGTCACCTCTGAGTGTCCTTTTCTCCATGCTACACAACCCCAGTTCTCTCAGCTGCTCCTCATCAGATTTGTGATGCAGCCCCTTCACCAGCTTTGTTGTCCTTCTCTGGACTTGCTGCAGCACCTCAATGTCTTTCTTGTAGTGAGGATGTATAAACTGGACAAAGCACTTAAAGTGTGGCCTCACCAGTGGCAGATGTAGCTCTGTGTGGGATTGTTGTGGCCAAAATGTAGGACCTGGGACTTGTCCTTGTTGAACATTATACTGTTCACCTCAGCCCATGGATCCAGCCCATCCAGGTCCCTCTGCAGGGCCTTCCTACCCTCCAGCAGATCAGTACTCCTGCCCAGCTTGGTGTGGTCTGCGAATTTACTATGGGTAGACCCAGTCCCCTCATCCAGACTATCAATAAAGATATTAAACAGCCCAGGCAGTCCTTAACACAGAAGATCTCTTCTTAACCCATGGATCTCTTACTCCCCAAAGAGGTACAGACCACAGAATTAGACATCAGAGAATCCACATGGGAGCAAATGAAACATGCATATATACAGTTTGGGAACAAGGCTTCAGTAATTTTGTTGCTCATGAAATTGAGAATATAACAAAAGCAATTTTGTGCTATGGCACACAGGCCATGTTTATCTCAGAAGATAAGTTATCTGGGAGATGTTGATCTTATGATCTCTTTTGGCCTTAAACTCTATACCATTGTGTTACTTTTTCTTCAAATCTGCCAAACAGTAGGACTCCTTCACCAATCTTAGTCTGAGTAGCTCTCTAAAACATAGTAGAGAAAAACATGATGGAAAATACTGCTTTTACTTACGCAAACTCCACATTGAACACGAGGCTGTGGGGACTTGTCTTTTTAAAATATAAAATTTTATAATTTTCAGATGATGGTAAAAAAAAAATTTAATAACCAATTTGACCATTGACAGCATTTAATTTTTCTGAAAATATAACCAAAAAGGATCCCATGGCAGATCCTCTTGCAAGGCTGGGTTTGCAGAGAGCAGAGATGTTACACCATTTGTTAGAACACTTCCTGCTGTGGCTACACCTAGAAGCAAACAACTTGCTACTCCACCACCCCAATAAGAATAGGATTGATTACTTCCAAGAAACAAATACTGTCTCTGTTTCATCCAGAAAGTACCTACTTTTAGATGGAATACATTACTTCTTAGGCCACCAAAGTTTACAAAGTTCAATCTCACATCTGGCTCCAGGAAAGTTCAAAATTAGTACAAGACCAGGTTGGGAAAAATCAGCTACAACCAGCGTGACCCCTTGTAGCAGGGTGTGGACTAAAGCCATTACTTGCAGAAAAGGTACCAGCATTTAACCATATCTGTCATCTACAGGAAGGAAAGTACAATACAAGGAAGGCCATGCTAAGTCCATCCTTAGGAAGCAGGTTTTTTTGCCTGAGGAGATTTCCTCAAATGTTTAACAGGACATGTTTGCCTCAGTTTAATTAGAGACAGTTTCTACCAAATGATCTGTTTCTGCCTGTTCTGCCAGCAGTGACTAAGGCAGGTTTAATTGCATGCCAGGAAAGGTGTGCTGCATTGCTCACTTTCTGTTAAGGAAACAGAAATTAAAGCTGCACATGAAAATGGAACCAAGGCACCTCCACTCAGCAGCAGGCAAGTGAAGAAAGGGCATTCCAATCACCAAGACATCATTTCCGAAATTCAGACAACAATCAAAAGTCTTGAGCCAGTTGCACTGACCATTGCTGAGGAAGTGAAGCTTTCTTAGTATTAGGTTGTAGCATTGTATTAGGTTGTTGCTTCCTTGTATTTGCCTACGAAGAAAGAACAGCTATTTACAGTGCATGGCCTCTTCTAACACCGAACACACCCTCTGCTATAAACGAGGGGCCAGAGAGAGATACTGTTTCACTTCAAATGCCTCAGGAGCAAAAATCTGGGAACACCTCCCTAAGCAATCTCGTTCAGGACTAGGGCTGCTAAACCTCAGTGGCAGGGCCACTGGAGAGATAGCAAGGATAGGGAGCCATGTTTCTTGCCAACCTATACTGGCAAGAATACTAAAATTCTGGCCAAAGTATTCCTCATGACACAAAAGAAGAGTGCTACAGACCCCTTTCCACAGGGATAAGAATTACTAATAAGCACAGCAGCAGGCTCGGTTCTTCAGCAAGACTTGAATTGACACCTATAAAGAGCAAAATTCTTCTGCTTCTACTAACAGCTATTACTCAGTACAATTCAGACCAGAATAAATTAACACCAATCAGATGAAATCAGGCTTTTGGCAACAGCTTAGGGGCATACCTTTACATATGCCTGGCTGGGAACACAAAAAGAGCTTCCTTCTCCCAGGGCTATGGTGGCTTGTCACTACTGTATGACCATACTACTCAGAGGGTGTGGAGTTATCAGGGCAATGACCCAAAAGAATGCTGAATATTCATTTACAGCTTCGGACTTTCACCTACCCTACCTCTGTTGGTTCATCTTCACATGCACGTTTTCTGCATCTAAGAGTCCACAGGGAACTGCTTATTTTGAAAACACAGTGTAAATGAGGAAACATAATCCATAAATGTTTTCAGGCTATTTTCTGCCAGCACTGCTGCTCTGTTTGTAGCCAATTTATTTCTGCTGGCCTTTTAGATTTCCCATTATATGTAGAATTGCCTTGGAACAGGAATGTAAAGTTAAAAACACTGATTCAAGTGCAATGCAATCCAAGAAGGTACATCATGTATACTACTAAGTCCTGTATATTTATGACCTAGAAAAGAATAATAGACAATACATTGCCTTGCAGAATTCAGAGTTAACTACATATAATAACATTAACTATTGGTTCTTCAATGAAAATCAGATTTAGCAGTTCTATCAGGCTTCTCCTTCCTACCTTTTTAGTTTTAGTAGCTATCCTGATTTTTTTTTCAGGAAGAATCTTCTAGAGAAAGGAGGGAAGGAAGTTATCTTTCTTCTCTATTTCTAGTACTGTCCTAAAGAGAACAGTTATATTTGAAAAGATTAATGCATGAGACACAAGAGTTTTTTGACTGAATTCTGCCCTGGACTTACTTTGAAGCCTCAGTGAAAAAATTAAGAACCCCTCTTCTGCCTTATGTTATCTCCACCATCCCTAAAGAAAAGGCTCTGACCATAAAGATAGAAGAACATCTGAAACCACTGCTAACAGACTAATCCAGTCACTATTAACCACTAGAAAAATAAGAGAAACTCTATACAATGTAATATTTAAGATGTTTTACACAGAATGATGTGACCTAAATCCTGTTTCCATTTAATACAAAATATTTGAATATTCTCTGAAATAGAAATTGGTCTCCTCGTGCATAAGTAACACTTTCATAGGAGCACTTGATAAGGCCCATTTCCAAGGTTTTAACCCTTCTACACTCTCTTGGGAAACCCAGAATACAAAACACTGTCTTACTGTGCAAAGAAGTCTTCTGAACCATGATGCAGTATCTTCACAGAGACAAATACATTAAAGCAGGGGCACCAGGACTTTCCTGGGTTGTGTCTTGTCAAAGCAAACAGCAGCCATCAAACAAGAGGTGAGAGTTCATGAGGTAATCATGACCAGCTGGAGGTACTTCAGTCTGAAGACTGGGGGTAAAAAGCCAATCCTGTGTTCAACCTTGCCTCAACTTGAAGGCTCCCTACTCAATGTCAGCATCTCCTGGATGGCACTCTGAGGCTCACCTACTACTCAGGACACCCCCACACTGCAACACGGGGTTTCTACAGGCACTCATAGGTTAGGGTCTGGTGTTCCCATTCTGAAAGCAGCCTTTGGGCACTTCTGGAAGGATTTCACACCATTCAGGATTTCTACACTTAAATCCCATTGCATTCCTAAATTCTACATCTTAGATGCATTCTAGGTGTAAATTGTTCAAGCTTGCCCACAAACAACAGGAGATTAGGGGGGGCCCAAAGTGGACAAGCAATAAAATGACATTGGCCACCCTACTCTGTTTCCCTTTTTTCTACAATTCTGCAAGCTGTGTGGCAGGGGCTTATTTACTATTTTAATATCTATAAATTACTAATATAATTTGCAAAATTCATCTTGACACTGTTAAATGAGTTTAAAACAAGACTGATGAATGCATGCAAACACAAAGGATCCAAATCAACCTAGCCAAAAGCAAACTACTAGCCTTCACACAGATTTCTATTCACACACTTAGACACCATTTTGGTAACTGTCAGACACCCTTAGTGAAGTCAGTAGGATGTTATGTTTAGAAGAGGCCTTAAGGTGTGGTTTTAAATCATTTTAATTAAAATAATACCAAAAGTTGTGCCCATCTTGTTGGATGGGATTAGAGTTCCAGATTCATGAATTAGCCAGGTATCAACCTAGCTGATACATGGAGGCCTAAGCCTGTGGTTGACATTAAACCCAGGAAAATCTGGCAAGAACTGAATGTTTATTATCTGCTTTTAAACTCATTCCTATTAATAATCAAATGTAATGGGTACAGTGCACCCCCCAATAAATACCAGCCAAGGGAAAAGGAAACTAGAATTCTCAACATCAGTGGGCACCCAGTCTTGCAGTGTTATTTTATGCAACTTTTACAATATACAGTGATAGAAATTCCCAGCTGATTATGTAGATATGACATTTATCTTAATTTATAGGAAGGAGCTCACTTGTGCAGGTAGTGCTGATGAAGAAAACCAACCACAAATTTGGGGAATGTGTTGCACATTCAGCACATAAGCAGAATCTGCCCCTGGAGATTACCCTGAAATCAATGAGCCTTTAGAGACGAATATTTCCATTTGAAGTTTCCAATTAAAACATGCATTATTTATAGCAGTAGAACCTTTGCCTGAATATAACACAAGAGTCTTTTGTCAACTCTGCTACAGCCCTTAACCTACACTGAGCCTGCACTTCGTAGAGCTACTGCTCTATGAAAGGTCTTTCATGACAGCAAAGTAGGAAGGACAGGGAATGCAAGGATCAGTTTGTTCAAGAGGAAGCACAGTTAACACCTTAAGACCTAGCTCACATTCCCCTCAGACTCACAGAAACTGACATTCAAAAAACTACACACATCCCTGTTTGCTGGATCACACAGAGAGAAAATAAAGCATACTCATTAAGATATTCTTTGAAAAATTTGGCTTGGAGTCAGAAGCAGACTTGGAAGATTTCTACTATACCTGGCAGTTGGACTAGAAAATAATTGGTTACTGGTCTAAGTACATTTAAAATATTTTGTATTATTCAGTGATGGTTACACATGAAAGTCACATTAGACTTCCACTACTAGCTGTTCCTGAATTGCCGAAGTGTGTGAACGTCTGATAAAAGGCTGATGTTCCAAGATGCCTTACAAAGCAAACCAGAAACACGTCAAGATTATTAATTTCTGCATCTTAAGTTTCTTCCTTTTCTAGAGTGCAAAGAAATAACTCTGGTAGAACCTGTCATATTCATATTGAAAGATCACTTACAAGGACATAGCGAAAGCCTTCGCTTTACTTCAGAATAACTATGCTGCCTGGGGCTGGGATAAAGAACAGATTAGAATTTGGCTCCATAAATCATACCTTACACGTACAAAACCTGCTATCAGCAGTCAGTCTTTTCAGTAAACTAATTATTGCTGAATATTTCTGCCTACTTACAATAGGGTAATAAACGTACAAAAAAGAAAAGGCACTTATTTTGTATTCAAGGTCCCCTTTCTAATTAACTTATCGAGCTTACTATACAGCCAGCTCAAACAAGAGTGGGGGAAAAAACTGAACCCCCCTCCCCAGCACATTAAAAATTCTAGTGGGCATGCAACTGCACCATGCTACACCTGCAGCTCTGCTACTCCAAGCTATTCTTGCCTGTTCTCAAATGCTAAGATTGAGCTTGGTGCTCATGTGAAAGATGTAAAAACAGAGCAGGATGCTGCCAGAAGAAATCTCTAGTAATTACTAGTAATTTACTGAGTGGTACAGACCATCCTTCACAACATTACTGAATAAATTCCCTAGAAAAGCAGATTGCTTACAACAGAATTGTCAAGGTGACACCAAAATGAAAGCTCAGTTCACTTACCAACTATTACAAGTCTCCTCATGCTTTTTGCAAGATTGGGACTGTTGATCTGAGTTTTGGCTGAATTCCAACTTGTTTAATTAAATTCCACATACCAACATCTCCTCCGCATCCCTTTGCTGCTGCTAAATGCTATTAAACAAGCAACACGTTCCATCAGTGTCCTCTGGGCCCAGCATCAGCAAGGATCAAAACATTTCCCCAACACAGAGGCAGTGAAAAGCCTCTGGAATCCTTCAGAATAAAGTGCTGCTGTTGTCATAAATGAGTACTCACCACTCAAGCGATTTCACGTTAAAGAACCATCAGACTGTTATGCAAACAAGTTAATACAATTCACATGGCACCCTTTTAAGGAAAGAAAACATTTCCCATTAGTAATACTGTATGTACTCAGCTGCAAATGTCCAACTATTATCCTTCTGGATGAAGAGGGACCAAGTGTTAATGTTTGGTAGGCATCTCCAACCTTTTCTGTGCCAAATACACAACAGGAAGATGAGACTTGTGATGCTCATCAGTTTCTTACACTATGAGAATTTTCTTCTCTTAAATACTTTTTCTTTAATTCTTTCACAGAGATTTTACTTACAAATTGTCAGTAACTTCTCTCCACATAACTAACATTTTCCTGTAAATCAAGGAATCTACAACTTACCTGAAGGGAAACTTTAATCCTTTTATTATTGCAGTAGTATATTGCTGACAATTGTGTTTCAGAGAACAGTGCTTCTGTCTGGCAGAAAGTTGTGATACTAGGGTTTTTTATCCCCATAGGATTTTAAAACCATTGTCAAATAATAAATGTGGAGTCTTAGAGTAAATCCATTTAAAGAGCAATTGCTATTTGGCTAAATAAGATTCAGGTATACTTAACCACTGAATTTTTAAGTCAAGTTTATTTGATATCATATTTTAATAGTTTATATTTTTATTTCAACATTGGATGAGTTTATCATAATATAGTAATTTTTTTATAAAAAGTAACCATGAAGAAATTCAGTGAATTTTGTTTACACCATTAAACACTACAGCATCAGTATATTTTCTTGAATCATTTACTATTTTATATAGAGACTGTATTAAAAATGAAAAGATGCAAAGAAGAAACCACTAGTAGGGTTCACTGTCAGCTTTGGCACATTTCAACTGATTCTGCCTTGAAATGTCAAACTCTTCATTTCTAAGCAAGCAGAATGTATCAGCAAGAGGTAACCAGAAGAGCAATCAACATGTTCACTCTTTGGACAGGACAAATCCCCATAATCCTCTCAGCACACTGGAGTTACCAACTGTACCATACCCTGCACAACACACTTAGGAAAGACTACTCCAAAGTGCTTTTACTTGCCACATAAGAACCATTTATTTTCTTCTTACATATAATCCCTGGCTTTCAGCACGAAAGCCTGACAATGCCAACAACTTTTTTATTTGCTGGTGATACCTTAAGATTTTAACTTTTATATTTTTCATGCATTTGTAATTCCAGAATTCCTAAGTGAACAACTAAACTCCATATAGTGTTAGCTACTGCTTTCCTATTTTGGTCAGACACAACAATTCCTCTCTAGGCCTGGGAATCAAGGACACCAGACTGTCTCAGGCCCCATGGGTCTTTTTCCATTTGGGGATAGTGGTGCTTGAGTGGTGCTATTACATGAATACAAACAGCAAAAGACCCCTAGAGTTCCTTTTCCTTCACACCTAAGAAAAATTTTAATTGGTTGATCTAGGAAAAAAAAAATCCATTTTGAAGCTAAGATTTATACAAAAGATGAAACATTTTCCCACACATTATTATTAAAGCAGCAGAGAACCCTCACCATCACTACCATCATCAGGAACACAATTTTCAGGAAATCTTGCAGTCTTTGACAGCAAAGCTACAAAAAATGTGAACCTGTCGGATTCTGTGCCATCAGAAGCAGTCATCTGCCTCTTCCAAGCCACTAAGTATGGCAAATATCTCAAGTAAATTTACATCCCATCTTCTACACAGCTCTAAGCTCTTGGTAAGACAAAAGCCTTAAGTAAAAGACTGTTGTGAACAGCCCAGTTACATACTCACACACATATACACAAATATCAATACATGTAGAAGTGCACTCCTTTCTAATTGAGTATCATTAAACAATTTTTATTTATTCACAAACTTTATGAGAATTCTGTATAGGTTTAGAGATTACACTTTTCTGTATTCCAACATTGCAGTTATGTCATCCTTAGTCATCCTTAGCTCACACTCAGATCTGTGTGCTATTTCTATCCTTTAAACCTCACTTTTGAGCACAGTCCACTGAATCAGTCAGTGTGTTCTGTGTGGGTGCAAAGTGTGTGCTTGGGGACTGGGTTGGTTTTGTCTGGACTTTTCTCTCTTTTTTTTTTTCCTTTTCTTTTTTTTTTCTTTAGTATTCTTAAATTTTATCGTATTTTTGATACAATTTCAGAAGTAGAGGGTGTTACATTCTATTGTGCTCAGAAGTCTTAAGACCCACACAGACCCAAAGTAATCTACTTAAGAAAAAAACTCAAACAAACAAAACTCCAACCTTAACTGTACTTACTCAATTCAGGCAAACTCTTTCACAAGTGGCAATTTCAAACATCCTAACTATTTAGGTCAGGAACATTATGCAGATAGGAACTAAGTACTTTTTAAGTACAGATTTCACATACAACATAAGAGTACTTTAGACAGTATTATTGTTTACTCTAATGAACACCAGTTAAATTATTCACTTCCTGATCTCATAGACCGTCATTATAAGTTTTTGACTTCTTAAAGAAAAATTCTATTAATATCAAATGGAAGCAGTTTTACAGCAAAAGTTGAGCATGCAAATGTTTATAGAATCATGATGGCTAACATGCATCTAATGGGGCAAAGCAGGCTGGTGGAAGGAGGCACATTGGTAATTTGCAAGCAGCAAAATAACTGGTCCCTGTAAGAAGGGCTGATTTATTACAAGTAAATGAAAAAGTATATGCTTCTAAAGTAATACTGCAAAAAGAAAGAAAATATCATGACAGATATTACAGAATGATTATTTTTCGTAGCACAGGACTTAAAGAGTCTCCCTGTAATTAAGTTGTATCCAATAACTGAGCAAATCATTGTAACAAGGTCAGTAAATGATCATTCCATTATATGAAGTTCCTTCATTTTTTGTTACAACATTTGGATAATGTTTACAATTCTGCATTTTGCACACAAAAGCCAAGAAAAAGCCTTTTAGCCTTTTATTCCATTATCAGACATTGAAAAGCTCTTGGTGAAGAAGGAACTTACTTTAAACTCAAGATATTGTATCACTTTTGATAAATGCATTTCCAGATTTTAGTTCAGGCATCAAAAGACTCTTCTAACAAAGCACTAGTTTTGTGATCAGAACTACCATTATTATGACAGGTGAAGAACCAAAATAGATTAAGCTTTTTATTTTTTTGCTGTTACATAGGAAACAGACCCAAGCTAATCAAACTATCTCTCCACCAGCCTCTGTATACCTCAAGAAGTGACTCGTGGACATCAGCTTATCTTAGTTTAAACCTTTCAGCTCTAAGAAAAAAAACAAAAAAGGAAGCAAAGAATATGTTATTTAGAGCAAAGAGTTTAAACACACATGAATTTAACATTTAAACATCTGCTAAGGCTGCTAAGTACACACTTGGAACACGTATTTTGGCTTTACTAAGACCAGCTAATGCTCCCAGTCATCACATGACACGCCCTGCCAACACTGCAAAACGAGATGTGTTTAGCACTCTCAAGAATGTGATCATTTCCTCAATCCATGGGGGCGGGGTGGGGGAGTGGAATCAAAACACTACAAGCAAAGCTGCAGACAAAATAGGTGAAAAAGCTGTGTGAACCTAAACCACCAAATTAAGATATACAGTTAGTGAATGAACACGTTTTTGTTATCTTACATAAGTTATTACCACTTGTTCCCAGAACTCTTCACACACATGCACTGATACTGTCACCTACTGGATATTTTTGTATTTATCCCATTAGTGTTCCATACATGTTCCAGCAGGGTCTATGTGGTAGTTATAGACAGAGAGTGCTGTAAAGAAGAGCCAGAAAGCAATTCCCTTAAGCAAAAAAGCCTTCACAGAGCCAAGATCCCAACAGGAATATATGGAAATGCTCGACTTGGGTAGGAGTGCATACCTTAAAGCGTGGGATTCTGTTGTTTTTTAAAGCCACCAGATTTACAGAATTTGTCTGACAGAGGGATTATTTACACCCACCAACTCTGTGAGCAGAGCCAACATTTGTAGGGCCTCTCACATGCAAGTGTTTGCAAGTGCCACCATAGTGGCACAGGAGCAGAGCTCACGTTTGAACAGTTTCCCGCCTACCAGGAAATGAAAAGCAAATAGGAAGGATGTTGTATCTTCCAGGCAAACATCAAGTGTGTGGGGGAAATTCAGAAGAGTGTCAGGAGATCAGCATTTACAGCACATCCTCTGAGCCACAGCTCATCTTTCACATGATCCTGTTGCTAATGAAGCATGATCTTAGACACTGCTCTGGGCAGACAAAGGCTGCAGTCTGTTTTATCAGTAGCAGATCTACTGCACCTAAATGTGGCTTCAACCATAAGTGGAACCAAAACAGACTGGCCAGAACCACTTCCAAATTTATTTTTGATCTTTTTTTTCTGAATCAAAGTTCAGAGGGGCAAGTTCAGGTGTATTCTACATCACCAAATAAAACCAAACAAATCCCAGAAAGTGGAAATGTAGCAGAACAGGAAATTTTCAAAAAGCAATAGGAAATTACATTAAGGTAAGATCGTTTTAACTTAATGAAGAAAACACAAAGAATTTTCTGCAAAGACATCAAGGACAATGTTTAGATCACAAATACAAAGGAAAAGAATAACTTTCAAAAATAAAAACATTGAGAGGTACATTCCTAAAGGACAGACCACCCTTTACATTCCCACTGACAAAAACTACCTTACAATGTTTAATTTCATATTTGTATGAAAATTCTGAAGTATTAGTCTTACAGTGAAGAATCTGAAATGAACCTAATCAGGAAGAAAGCACAGAATGAAAAAATGAAACAGAATCACAAAATGGTCAGGGGTTGAATAGAGGACAAGCCCCACATAGGCAAACCTGTTTTAATTTTTACATCCAAATATAAAACATACCAATGAAAACATTTGAGTTTAAAAAAATTAATGAAAAGTGAATATATTTTAAGCCTAACACCAACCCTGGTATAGTAACTATTCTCCTCAAGACAGCATTTCACTCCAGCATTAATACATGTATCTCTCCCATACCAGTTCTACTGCTGTTATCTTTCAAGAATTAATGGGTTGCATGACCATGGCATAGCCAGCATTCTTTAGGTTTACCTCCAACTGTCGATGGGGAAATGAACAGGAAGAGGCTGACATCATCTTCCTGAGCAGCTGTCAAGGTAGTAAATTGTATTTCCATAGGTAATAAGCACCTTCCTAAAACAAGTTACATGTGTTTGCTGTGGGTCACATAGCAGCACAACAAGGAATAGGAGACAATTCTAGATTTGCAATCGTTCTTCTAGACAGTGACTGTCTTCATTTTTTTGCAAGAGTTTAATTTATTTTGCAGGGGTTTGGACACTTGTTTACTTACATACCTAAACACCATTAACAGTGCCTGGCCACACTGCCTAGTCAGCCTCCCAGCAGGAGTTGTTTTGCCCATCACTCTCCTCCTGTACCTTTTGAAGCCCTGTCAGTTGGCTTCTATGTAAGTTAAGAATATTTAATAAAGCAAATGTCTGTCTCTGAAGACGTGGCACACTTGCTACCACAGAGACTGAGAGCCATCTGTCCCAGTCTCTCAGCCCCCTTCACACCCAGGTTTGCTGCCAGACATCTGCCCACTCTCCTGTGGCACCGAGTGTGATGCCACGGCTGCAACGCTGCGGGATGCGGCACCACCCACGGCACCCGAGGGTCGGAGCGCCGCGCTCCTGCCAAGTGACTGCAAGAGTATTTTGTTTCTCCAGCTCAGTGCTAAGGTAATTTTTGGGGACAAAGGTGGATATTCCCTATCCACTATGCTGCCAGGTTCTATAGGATGAGTTCTCCACAAGCTGCTTTATTTAAATATTATCACAAGCATCAAACTGGCTCCCACTGTCTTGTCCACTCACTCACTGCACACACCAAGTAAGAGGTTTCAGGAAGGCATTAACACAACATAGCCTGTTTCCATCCTATGCATTAACCTTATTTTCTAGTCCTGTAAAATGCCCAATTCAGAAGAAAGAAGGAAAGCTTCACTTTCTAAGTACCAACAAGAGGGAGTGGATCCAAGCACACGGTGCTACAAGGTACTTTCTGCTGCGTAATTCAGAATTTCTAATGTATTGGCTTTTTTCCCCCCCAGAAGGATGAGTTTAATACAACCATGGCAATGCCAAGTCTATTTAAACAAATCACTTGGTTGAGTCAGAAAGAATGCCAGAGCATCAGTCACAGAGAGTGGGCCTTTGACAGAGGTTCAACAAAGTTCAAAACACAAAATGGAAGTAGGGAGCTCTCCAGAAAATGAAAGGGAATGTAGTCAAGGTGGAAACCCAACTTTATGATACTGAAAATCTTGAAGTGTGCCTATATGTGCAAGTTCATTTTAAAAATTTTGAGAAGACATTCCTATTTTTAATCTGGCCCTGGAGTAGTAGAAGAGAAAAAAAGGTTTGGTTAAAGTTCACATCCCTCTGAACTAGCAAAGACACCTTTTTCAGTTAACAAGCCAGGAACATAAGCTGTCCTTGTCTTTGCAGTATTTATATCTATACACAGGTGTCTTCTGAACACAAATATTAAACCAGGATCAAACATACCTGTAAAGATCAATATCCCTACCTGCTATAAAAAAACCATTCAGTTAAAAATTCACCTGTTTTGTTGAAACAGGATCACAGTGTTTGTTTTTTGCGTATTCAACATAACAGAGAAAACCACCAGTAGGGAAAAACTACTCCTTTTCTCTAGAAATCCTTTTCATGTCACAAAATAAACCCATTCAACTGTAGCACTCAACACTCAACTGTACTTTTTTTCCTTCCCTGAGCAATTTACCTAAGTGGTAAAACAAAGAGGACATCCATGCAATGCACCTGTATGTGTTTGCACTTGCTGTGTCAGAGAGACCTTGTTCCCTACTCCCAGTGCTGGCAATGAATGGCTTTGCTGCCAGCATGCATCAAAGTGTGTTTCTGCAGAGCTAACTACAAGAATGCTTCCTGTCAGAAAGGAAATGAACCTTGTCACAGCTGGAAAACCATCATCTATTCTTCCCGTGTAAGTGGTCTGAAGGGATTACGTTTCTCAGTTACTGTGTTAATTTAGGCTTTTAATGCCTTTTATCATGAGTATTTAAGGCTATTAGTTAGGAAAGATTGATACCACTATAGGAAAGATAAGAGCACAAAGATTCCTATCAGACCTGAATACAATGAAACACTTCAGTTACTAGTTTATCTTTCGATTATTTATTTATATTCCCAAAATGACACCGTTTGCTGTGCTGATTTAATTTCCTAGCAGCCAGTGCTGTGTAATGCAATATGATCATATTGGATTGTTCTATGCTGATGTTTGAATGGTCCACCAAAGCTTTCTAGAAATGTTTTGTCTCTGATATATGACCTGTTATTCTCAGGCCTGCAAATGGAATTTATTTAAAAAGGGGAAAAAAACCCATATGAAAATAATATATGTGCAATATACAAAGAGAAGATTCCTAGGAAGGGAAATGGTAAAACATTTGAAAATGCTGATGCAGATTACAGATCTGTTATCCCAAATTCCTTGATTTTCTGGGTTATCCACCTCACCATGCTTAGTATACCTCAGAAACAACAGAGCAAGCACTAGCTGTTCACAAACTCAAACAAAAGTCTTTAATGCTGTAAAGTCACATCTTTAACACACAATAATTTCAAAGAGAGAAATACATGCATAGAATTTTCAAATCCTTGTCCTGTGAAAACAACTACAGCAGGTTTCAGAAGCGCTTACACATCTATCCAGATTATTGACCAGCACTCAGCAAAAGGAAATAACGTCCTTTGAAAACCCACTGTAAATAATTAATAACTGAGTAAATACTATTCCCAAATACATGTAGTACATTCATATATTAGATGTAATAAACAGGATTACTCATTCTTTAAACACTCTATAAGGAAAACAGAGCTCTTTTCATGACATATTTGTGAAGGCAATTCAAGTCCAGCTATTTTGAATACAAAGTATTTCAGAATACTGTGGGATTAGTTTATACTATACTCAAGACTTCTACTGGTAAATGTATTCCTGCTAATTACTGCACAAAGCAAGAGTGAATCATACAGTTGTTATTTTATGCAACAGTACTCAAAACAAGCAAGAGGCAAAAGGAAATTTAATCCTCTGTTATTTATGTGGATATTTCTGCACCAGAAAAATAAAGCTTACATTGCTCAATAAATAAAAGCCCTTAACTTGCATGAGAGAACTTAAATACTCATGGGAGTTATGTGTTTGATGCATAGAAGGTGTTAATCAGTGACCTCAGAAGAACCATGGGGCCTATATCGAAAAATCTGGGATTTAAACAGTAGGATTCAAGATGAATGCCAACTCTGAAAGGCAAGTTGTGCCATTCTGAATAAATCTTTGCAATTATTTCCTCTTCTCTTAAACATCTGTAATCATTAAAGAGGAAAAATCATCACCAAAAAAAAAGAAAAGTTCAAGTCACTTGATAAAGTTTTAGGCTCCATAAAGGTCCCACATGCATTACAACACAATTTTAATGAAAATCATTAAGGCAAGTTCAACAGTAAATCAGCCCTGTTAGGAATCAGTTTAATTCTTCCCAGTTGGCTTCTGAACACTGATTATGGGAGTTGATACTCACAGATGCCACCATGGTTTTCCTTTCTTTATATAAACTACTGAATAAAAACTCAGCAGCTGAAAAGGTTTGACTGCTCTCTCTGTGGCTTTTTGTTAACTAATTGATCTGTAACTTAAACAGATTTACAGCCACACACTTTCAAGAAATTCAGCATAGTAGGTAATAATCACCATTTTCCCTAGTTTTAAAAAAGGCCCCACTATACTCCCAATCAGTATTATGGTAAACCTCCATAAAGTTTTAGATGATAAAACTGCACTTTGTGGCTGAAATAAGGCAATAAAATTTGGTTATAATTGTTTAGCATCACTAGCACTGCCTGCTAGTGAACAGAGGTCTTTAACACCCATGCTCTGTCAGCAGAATGCACAAGCCATCCTTGTACATGAACACATTAATTACACACGAGTGAAAAGCATCACCAGATTTAGTGTATGCTCAGTTTTATTTTCTGATGGGAGAAAAATGGCTGTAAGAACATTATTTTGAACTGCAATATGCAACTTGAAATGTAGAAAGTAAGTATTTGAAAGATATTAAGTAAGACTTAGGTGACATAAGCTCATGGGGTTGGGTTGCTTGGTTATCTTATTCTTTAAAACATATACACACCTAATGCCATAGTCATAAAAATATTAAGTCTCAATAAAGAATTTCCCTTTCTATAAGCTTGATATAGATTTTACTAAATGAATTCTACTGCTTAATAATGAACAGAATGAAGACTTCCAATTCATACATTCCAGCTATCCTTGTAGCAAACAGGTAGGAATCATAACTTTAAACTCTCCCATCGGTATGGAGCCCCTGCTGGGATTCACAGGCTGGGAGGGACACTGGAAAAGCGTTTGAAAAGTATAAAACTGCCTGTGTGATGTTTGTTGTTCATCTGCTGCCCCCTCCTGGTGCAAAAAAAGCAAAGTGCAACAGGACGGCCAGGAAAACAGCTGGATTTCCAGGTCCCGCTTCCAACACTGGGCTGGTAACCTCCTGACACAGAGGAGCGGATCTTTCTCAGTTTAAAAGAATTCCTTGAAGTGTTACAGTACCCACAGACTCTAAAATATACTTCCCATATGCGTCAGTTAATCTGGGCTGAACGAGAGACAATAGTGGGTGGAAGAGAAAAAGAGGCAGCTTGCTCTGGCACTCTGGAGCTCTGGGCAGGGCACAGCCCGCGCTCCCCGGGTCACAGCCAGCACAGCAGGGTCATCCTTAGCCCTTCTGCCATCGGCTATTCCATCTCTGCCGCAGGACACGCCCCTGAGCTGGCCGTGATTCGCAACAGATCCTGTTCTGCCGTGGGGACAGAGCCTTCAGTGGAAAGAATTCAGGGGGAGCTGCAGGCTGGGACTGTGGCTAATGCCAGTTTTATGAGTTTGCAGCCCAGAGGCTGCAAGAAAGGAACAGTGTTGACATGAAGTCTGTTTTGCTGTAAAGAAGTCAAGCAAAGCTTGAGTCAGAACTAGGCATGAAAAGTTCAAGTAACTTCTTAATCTTCATGGTTCCAGGGAGAGCTCCAGAGACCCAGTCCATAAATGCTCCTTTTTCTTACAAAACAGAGCTGTAGTGTGTACATCAGATGACACATTTCATATGTGACCTCAGACAAAATTTGGATTGTCATACTCCACTGGTTCACAAGTAACTGTTGTAATGACACAACAATGTAAAGTGCTTGACCTTATACTTTATGCCACTTAAAACAGAGACAAGTTTTGTTAACTGACACTTAATTTTTAAAAAGCCCAGAAGGTGCTTATGTGCAAGGTGCATCATCAGCACATTGGTCTGCTCCCTACTTACTAACAAAAATGCCCTAGCTCACTTCAAGAAATTAGGCCTTTAACTAACCAAAACCAAATTCCAGTTTTGCTTTCTTTTCATTAAACCAATTTCAGCACACTACTAAAACATGTATTCATTTTTTTCCAGGTGAGCAACAACAACTTCAAATGAAGAAAGCCAGATTCAGTATAGACAATTATTTCCTAGGAAACAGTGGAATAAAGAAGCCATTTGGGGAAAAAAACTTTGACAATTTGAATTAATTCATGATGCACAATTGTGAAAGTAAGAAAGTGATTTCTCTAGTTTAACTATTGTTAAAATAGTTTTTTCTGACAATGTAACAGACATATGTATGGCCATAAATGACAACAAAAAGAGAAAACACCCCAAGCCAAATGCACATACTTAGAAGAAACCTAGAGAAAGAGATGTACACAAACTTCTCTACCTAAATATTAGAAAAGCTATCAGAATATTTCATAGTGTCAACTCAGGTGGCTGCTAGAGATTATTATCTTTTTATCAAAGAAAAAAGAGAACTTCTCTGAGTAACAGGAAAGCATCAAATGCCTTCTCAAATTCTCTCTGGAAGAAAGGATGCACTTGAGGGCAGGCAAAGTCTTGGTGTCAACTCTTACAAGGGCAGATAAGTAGCATTTTACACTAACTGATAAAATTGGTGCATCAGTTAATATTCCTCTTAAAAATACAGCCATGGACTGCAAAGGAAGCTGTTTTTTCACCTAGTCAACTTACAGAATTCCAAGAAGTCTCACAGCCTCTCTCTTGGCTCCTGAAAGAGCCTACCTATTTCAGTGGCTCTACTCTGTTACTCTGCTGTAACAAACTATAACAGAAAACCTTTAGCTGCACCTTTTGATCACCACCTGCTTAATTTATTCCAGAGACTATTCCAGGTACTACCACGAACCAAGCTGCAGGCAGCTATTTGAAAAGAGTACCTTATTTTTGATCAGGCTATCTAAGGGCAACTTTCTTGTAAAAATATGTGAGTAAATCAGCAAAGAAATAAATAAATATGCCAGATTACCAAATATTCTGCAATGAAGAAACAAAACAGTTTGCTATAATACAGGGCATACCTACTGTAGGTACTGCATTTAAATTAGCTTGAAGACTTTGAAATTGCTTTTGTGTTGAAACACACAGGATTATCTTCAGGCTTCTTTCCTCTCTTCCTCTCTTTCATTTGTGGGTTTGTTGTTCCTTCATGATGGATTTGTTTGTGATATACACTCAGTTGATGTCTGGTTTTGAATACTTGACCCCAAAATGAAGACAAAAGGGCTGCAGAAGTTCTGTAGTTTTCCATATGCTCTTTCAACTCTTCTCTGGATTGCCAATTAAGACATAAGTTAAGTAAATGAATCCAAAAAGAAACCCAAAATAC
This sequence comes from Notiomystis cincta, assembly GCA_013398075.1. NCBI lineage: Eukaryota > Metazoa > Chordata > Aves > Passeriformes > Notiomystidae > Notiomystis > Notiomystis cincta. The sequence continues at coordinate 107,558 of VZRX01023083.1, read as the reverse complement.
ACTATACCAATATCTTATAATACCATCAGTGATGGAAAGACTTAAAAATTTGAGATATGAAACTTTTAGGTGATGAAGTTGTTGAGAAAATAAATCTTGCTCCTCATTCTGTGCTATGTTTGTGAAACATACAGGGATTAGAGCCTCTCAAGAAAAGTCATTTGTTTGAGTTGGTGTTTGTTTGTTCATTTGTTACGTTGTTTGGGGTTTTTTTAACCTGTAGGGCAAAATTAGATGCAAGTTAAAGATAAGGAATTCTGAGGAAAGAACTGCTCTGTTTTAGTTTTGCATATACTGCAAATACAACAAATAGGCAGTGATGTTTAACTCACACACATCTTGGAAGTACAGATTACCATTACTGGATGCACACTTGCATTATAAAATTGCTAAAGTGCTGCTCAGCACAACGAAACATAAAACCAAAATTAGGTAAGAAGAAATTATAGTCATAAGAATGACAGCATTTGACAAGTTACTACTGTGTTTGACACACTTGCCATGACCATAAATATCCCCTCCTTTTTAAAAGTGCCAATGCAGGAAAGAGAAACTTGATTTTCAGGTTTCTGAATCCATTTGTTTTACCAGATTACAATGTATTTATCGTATCAAAGCTTTTTACTACAACTCACATTTCTGTCTGTTTCCTCAGTTAAACTTCCAGTGGTCATAACACACGTAGATAAAGAACAACCAACCTTTTTACATAATACAGCTACTAATGGTGCAAGGAATTGACTTTCATTACGTCATAAATATCCCAAAATTGTTAAAATAACATAGAATGCTAATTATATTTTTAGGACTAATACAAAGATCAATAAAATGCCAACCAAGATATAAGTGCTGCATACACTTTTAAATATATACCATACTTTGCAAAATTAGGAAAAAAAAAAGCCCATTTTATGATTGATAAGATACCAAGTGTTTGTTTCAGAGTAAATTAAATACTTTCAACCATGCAAGTATCATTTGGCACAGAATAACTTAATTTGACTCAGGTTTTTTTGGTCCTGCATAGTTTTATATTACTGCTTTTGTACTACCAACAAAGTACTGAAATACCAAAAATTCTCCTTTTACCACCCTCCCAAAAGCTTGCAAACAAGGTATAAAAGCTGATGTTAACTGTTATACAAATAAATCAATCTCAAAGCAGATGTACCAACTCTAAGATAATTTGTAAAAGACAAACTTGGTAATGTGAGACATTTCAGCAGACTGCTGTTTACAGAAGTAAAAATTAAGGACTTTTTTCCTCACCCAGTGTCACCAAGCCTTATTTATTAAATTGCCCATTCCTTTTAATGTGATGACACAGCAAGCATCAGATTGCAAATACTGCTGGATTCTGGGGTCTCAAGTGACTAAGAGAAAGGAGTGGATAAATTGCCAGTTTTGTGACCACAAACAGATTAAAAAATATTTAACAATCTTATTTCATTTGCATTTCAAGCACAAACAAACACTTACCAGACCCTCCAATTCAGTGTACACCACTGTGGTTCAGTAGTCAAGACACCACCAAGACATGCAAGGATGTTGTGGTGGAGCTGAAGCCAGCAACTCTTAAAGGGTCTTCATGTCACAGAATCTAAGGAAGAAATATGTGAACTTTGATAGAGCCATGAACTGTATGGCACACACACAGTGTACAGCAGTGTAGAACCAAGTGACTCAGGACACACACAGTACATATTGCTAAAGAAGACAGCATTTCTGCTCATTTATTTTAGGATATTAAGGTAAATTCCCAACATATTTCCCACAACATAAAATAAAAGTTATATTAAAAAACTCAAACGAAGCCGCATCAAGGTTGCTAAGCCAAGAAATAAAATTTAGGTATTGCCAAAATCAAAGTTTCCTTGGTAACCTTCATCTCATTGGGTTTTGTGTATCTACTCTGCTCTCTGAAGAATAAAGCAAGAATGAAGAAGCACTACCCATTCTACAAACTGAATTTCAAAAGGATCACTGGGAGCAGAAATTTGTATACAGGCAAATCAAGCAATTGAAGATTCTGCAAGTTTACCCACCCACACAGGTGAGTGCTCACCTTTTTGACCTGCATTGAGAGTTCTCTTCATTTTTTTGTGTGTGGTTTTGTTTTCTTTTTAACATTTAACAGATTTTAGGCTTTTTTATTTTTTTGAATCAAAATATCCAAGAAATTAAAATATTAATGCCAAATTTCACAATGGGAAATCATATATATATACATACACCCCCCCAAACCCCTCTGATGCTTGAACTAATTGTCATTTGAGTAAATAGAAGTGATTGTGCACCCTCTTATTTTAATGCTCATTCACATGTCTGAGACTAAACCCTTCTGTTCACTTCAGACCAAACTGTGGCCCAAGTTACTCTCATTTTCTGAGACTCCCCATTACTTTACTATTTTCCCACTTTGCCATGACCCAGTATCACTTTTCCTAACATGCCAAATTCTGCTTAAGGTTATCTTCTCATCTCATCTTTATCTCTGGCAACACCTCACAGGTTTTCCAGCCCCACAGGTCTTCAGTATCCAACTTCTTTTATATGCTGCCTACAGAAGAATAAGAAACTTTTGCAAGCCAGGTGCCAAAGAAAACTGGCAGGTTTTCCTAGTTCCTGCCCCTGCCTCCCTGTAACAGTCTCACAATTAGCTTCCTGCAGGAAGGTATTGTCATTGTTCACTGCATTTTTCAGAGACACTGAACAGGCCAAATCTCAACAGATTTTTCCATCAGGAGTGTGGCCTTTCAGCTGTTCTAACAGAAGAAACCACCTGAAAAATGCTTACTTTTTTCTGTCAAGCCATGGACTATTAAGGCTTTTTAAATAAAAGGTATCCACAGTCTTGCAGGTTCCACTTGAAAACATGAAGGCACTTCTGACATTATTAAGTGTCCAAAAAGGAATCAGAAAGAGTCTAAACCCTTGGGTTGAAATAGATCTAAATTGAATATTGAACCTGGATGGTCATGATGAAGATTATTACAATTTTGGTGTAACTCCAGTCCTACTGACACACAAAGCTAGAGACAGAAAAGCTGTGACATTCTCAGCAGTACAGTATCCCCACTCCCAGTTCAGTAACACAACAAACAACTAAATGAGAAGGTAACAGACTCCTCCTTGTATGAAGCAAAGACCTCTACCTCTTGCAGATGGAAATAAAGCTCCACTGAGTCAGATGAAGCAACACTTGACAAAGACAGACAGACAGACTTGCTGCTACTAACTTAACAAGCCAGAACTTCCTTTTCAACTAACTAGTTATCCAACCAAGCAATTATTGATTGCCAAAGTAAGCCCATCAGAAACTCAGATCAACCTAAGAAGCATCCAAAACCCAAGCATCTCATCATGTCCTGCCATCCAGATTTCCTGCACTGAATGTTGCCTTCTTTTCTCCTCTACCTATGTTAAGAGCTGCTCAGCTGCAAGCTCTGTGCAGCTGCCACATCCCACCCCACTGCCTTGGAAAGATGGGGATCCTTATTTAGTCCCTTCAAGTAAACTCTAAGAAGTCTGTAATCCTTCCCCCCACCCTTCAAACTGCAGTTGTAATCTATCTTCATGAGTTTTAAAGCCTTCTTCCACCAATTAAAACAAATTGACTTGTACATACACTTATATTAAGTGAGTATTTAGCTCTGAAAGAAAAGAACTGCAAAAACCATCTCACATCTTGCATTCAGTACAGTTTCAAGCAGTATCTGTGCTGGCATAGATGTTTGCAGACCTTGATCCATTCCTTAGTTTTAATAAAAGCCACAGTTTGTTACAATAGCTTAAAACCAGAGGAAATATATTAATTTAAAATAGAAGAAAGACATTTCCCCACTTCAAAGTTATTAACATACATGTTCAAACTTAACTCCTATGTAGTTTTAAAGTATTTTGTGGCTATTTAAGCAACATGAGGCCAAATTTGGCTGAGATGCACAGCATTTAAGAAGAAAGAGCAATTATTGATTATGAAGACATTAATTCGACCATGGAGACTCTGGCAGCAAATCCAAGGTCAGCTCAGCTCTAAGAATGCTTAGTGCACTCCCAATGTCAAAACACAACAAAACCCAAAACATGATAACAAGGAGCTCTCAAAGATTCCAAGCCACAATTAAAAATGAGTTAGCAAAATATGCACCTGCAGTGGAGTTATTTTGTTGTGAATTATGGAGAAAAATATTGAAGGAACAGATACTTTAGAATACCCAAACTTCAAAGGATTAGTTTTAGTAGCAGACACAATACACTTTACATGTTCATTTTCTTCTAAGCTCATCTGCTGACAGTCTAAATTTGGTCTGGAGAAAGTATTGGTAGGAGGTTGCAGGTTTCACAAACAGGATTTCAGTTTAAAGGGAAATGCAATCAAGACCACCAACCCTTTCTTGTAAAGGTTTTAATACAAAATCACTCAACTTTCCAACAACTTTTGAACTCTTTAAGATTCAATTTGTACATTGTTTTCCACAACCAGTCAGACTTTCACACAGGTTTAAACCTACAACAAGCATATTGTACCAAATAACGTTAACAATTACAGTGAGAACTTGACACTAAGTTAAACACAAGCTGAGGGCTAAGCAGTTGTGTTTAAAACTCTCTGAAAAACTATCCCCACAGCCAGCAGGAAGATTCTCATTGTATCAGCTCCACAAGCACAATAAACCAGCAGACAACAGTTCCTCATAATTTTACAGTATAGCTTCCTTTAATGGAATGAAACATCTGAAAAACATTTGCAAGTTGAAGATTTCTTTTTAGTTTATTATTTTTTCTGCACCTCAAAAATGTATACAAATCAGCATGGCATTAAATAAATACTTAGAAAGGTTTCCTTTGCTCACATTTATCACAAAAATGTAAGCAATATTAAAAAAAATATAAAATACCTGCAATTCCACTGCCAAGAACTTAAAAAATTGTTATGTATTTAACCTATTAAATTTTTCACTAGGAAGTTAAAATTAAGTAAACTTCCTGCATGCTAACATAATGATGAGTGGTAAGTTATAGTCTTCAAAATTCGTCACCCCCAGACATAACTGAAATTGTCAAAAGAGCATCTCAGAAAACCCAGTCTCAGGTTTTCTCACTACAGCTGTGAGGAAGATGGATTTTTAAATCCCCACACCTCCCACCCAAAAGGAATGAAATTACTCATTCAAGAGACAAATTATAATTTCTTAATAAAAAGCAGTTCTCCTTTCACTTAAAAAAAATTGTTTGTATAAGCACTCATAATTTTTTTCACTGCTGTAGTCATCTCTATTTTGAAACAGAATTGTGAATTTGTGAATTTCGATTGTCTTTCCATATGCTTTCCTTCCTACTCCCTTAGAGAAAAAGCCATACTGGACTGCAGCCTTGTTCTTGGCTTACAGTCACAATTTAGGGGACACTGCAAGTCATTGTGAAGCAAATAAAACACGTGTTTTGCTTTTAGTTCTAAAAATTACCATTTTCTCCATTACCTTTCCTCCAGAAATTCTGCTGTAACTTTTAAAAAAATTTTATGTCCTGTCAAGCAGTGAGAGCCTCAGAACAAGCCCACGTATCCCAAAGACAACAAAAGGCACAAGACAGCCTAACATGAAATGCAATCTAAACCTTCCAATCAAAACCCTTCATAATTTGATCTAAACCCTACATCAGGACACACATCCTGCCTACAAGCACAGGATTCCACTTTCTGCCACAAACTCCAGAGCACACCGGGGAGCCATCACCACATTTCACAATCACCTGTTCTTTCACTTGGCCATACTGAGCCATCAGAACCAAATCAGCAGTTCCACCCATGAAGCAAGAATTTACTTTATATCCCAGCAGCAGCCAAGGAAACCTTGCTAAAATCAATCACTGCAACCACCTGCAGTACTGAATGGTTAAATAGAAAAATGCCCAGACTACCTTTGTACATAATCTTTCAAGATTTTTACTAACAGACATGAAGGTGAGCACTAAATGCATAGTTTCATGCAGGCAAAGCACTTGAAATTACCAACAGAAACGTTATTTAAGAAATGAGGAAAAAGTATAAATTTGTACTTGTAGTTAATGCAAAGGGGAACAGAACTAGAATACTGGAATAATGTCCTTTTGTGATTTAGGAGACAGATTATGCTAGTCAAGGGCTTCCATTTAAAAATAGAGATAATAGTCAGCTACTAGAAATGCCACAAAATGTAGAGATAAAAGGCACTCACCTTGATGGAAGTACCTTCACAGTAATGTTAAGAGTCATTAAAAAGCTAATATTGAAATTCTTGGATTATGACAGTCAACTACTCATTGAAATATTCAGAATCCAAAATATGAATTGAGACAGGATTTTTCAGAAGAAACATCATCAAAATGTGAACATTTACAGCACTTTTTTAGAGTTTTTACAGTTCTTACGTTTTCTTTTGCTCAAACCAGCATGAAGATGTTTTATAGTAGCTTCTAATGATGCATTTACAGTTCATACTGAAAGGTTCCAATACATTTTGCATTGACCAAATCAGGTTATTTGCAGTGATAAGTTTAAGCTGAGGGGGTAACTGGATGAGAGTGAAAAATAAAGCCTGACTTACTGGTAAAATCACTGTGTGGGCACATAACCATATCCTGATAATGCCAAGCAAGCGACATGGAGATTTCTTACCTGCTCAGTTTCAGATGATGTGCACTGAGATGAGGTTTCCTCTGATGGCTGTTTCTGTGCACTTTCCAGGCACTTGATAAAGTGATATAAAAGCACTTCCACAGGTGAGGCACTGGTAGGTTTCTTTTATCTGCATGTGTGGTTTTCAGTGATTTTCCATTAAGATCTACTGTCAGGTGCCAATGGACACATTTAACAAACGATCCATACCATGAGCCTTTAAATGGAATTTCTCAGCATCTTTCGACTCTACTGCTACATTTCACACATTCAGAAATGCTGCCTTCTCTCAGAACCCAGCTTTAAGGCACAAGCATCTTCCACTGGGTGAACTGAGCCTTTACATACAGCTTTCAATTGATTTTCCTATGATGTTTACACCTGATTGAGCCTTGGGTTTTATCTCCCCAGCAAATGTCTGGGTTCTAACACTGCTAAGAGGCATAGACTGGGCTTATCTGTCCTTTCTCTTGGAGTATGGAAGAGAAGTCAGCACTGCAGGGTTCCTCAAGCTGCAAATCAGCTGCTACTTCTCCAAACAAGATGTTCATTTCACAGGAATGAGATGCATGAGGATTATGCTTGAGCTCATGTCACAACAGCAAGGACTCTGATTTTGAGGCACCAAGACAATAATTGTTTGCAAGATTTTCTTTGCCTTTCATTATTTTCATCTCCAATGCTATATAACTCATTTTTACCTTGGTCCATTTTAGGGCAGCCTGAAATTCGACACACTGTATCTGTGTCACACATTTGAGCCGGGTGTATCCTGATCTTACTTTTGATCCTGCTTGTGAAATAGCAGAGCTTGCACCTATTTATCTCCACCAGACCAGGCAATCTGGGTTTCAAAATCCTCAAGCAGAGCAGCATAGAGATGGGATGTTGAGGTGTCCTCACTGTGATAAGCAGGTTCATTGACAGAACACATCGGTATTTGTAGTTAAATTTGTTAATTTTCTGTAGTTGCAGTTGCTTAGAACACGGTGCTGGTAAGACCAAGGTGGTGGCTGCAATCCCCGTAAAGGCCATTTACTTAAGAGTTGGACTCGAGGATCCTTGTGGATTCCTTCCAACTCAGGATATTCTGTGAATCTGTGAAAAGACAATAAGCAAAAGAGTTAAAATCGCTTCATGATTTCAAGTGTCTTATCCAAAATCTGGGGAGCAATGACATCCAGATTCAGATTCCAGTCCTAGGGATGTTTGTGAGGAGGAGAGGGAGGAGGATTTTACGACTATCTGAAAGAAGTGAGGGTCCTGCATGAGAAAAATGAATGCCGTAAATGACTGCTCAAATCACCTGTTGAAATTAAAAATGAAATACAGGTTAGCAACGTTACGGCATTTCTGTGTTAAGTTTAAAACAGTTCCTGTTAGGAGACAGGGAGCAGTTGTCTTCAATGTAATACTCGTTTTAAAAGGCGAGAACGCTGGTGAGAAACCTGCACGCTCCGGTCCAGGAGCCACCACAGGACACCCAGACACAGCCCCGTCCCCAAACCCCACCGACGCCTCCCCTGCAGCTCGGCACAGCCAGGCCGGGCCTGGAAAGGCAAATTGAGCCGAGCAACGCCTTTCAACAGGATCATGGAATCACAGAACGGCTTGGGTTGGAGAGGACCTTAAAAATCATCCCGTTCCAACCCCCTGCCACGGGCAGGGACACCTTTCCACTGGAACAAGGTGCTCAGAGCTCCAGCCAAGGCAGACTCGAACACTCCCAAGGATGGAGCATCCATAGCTTCTTTGGGCAACGTGTCTCAGGCCCCTCAGGGCAAAGAGCTCCCTCCCGATACCTCATCCAAACCCGGTGACCCCCGAGCGGATCCACTCCCGCCGCCGCCTCCCCTCAGCCGCCCTCAGAGCCGGGGGGGCGGAGCCTCCGGCGCGCTCCCGGCCCCGCGCGCGGGGTTCACTTCCGGCCCCGCGTCTCCCCCCGCCCTCTCCCAGCGGCGGCGGCGGCAGCGAAGGAGTTCGGAAGTTCAAAATGGCCGCCGCGGCCGAGCCCGAGCAGCGACCGCCCGAGTAAGGACCGGCTGCAGGGGGGAGGCTCCTCGCTCTGGAGCCTTGGGGAGGGAGGAGAAGGGAGGCGGAGGGAGAAGCGCGGGCGAGGGGGTTGGCGAGTGGGGACACACACACACACACGGGACGGGGACGGCGAGAAGCGGCCCGGCTGGAAGTGGCGAGGGAGGAGGAGGGGGTGAGGAGAGGCGGGTGGGGG
>VZRX01023083.1:0-98603 GCA_013398075.1 Notiomystis cincta | reverse complement strand
CGGGGGCTCCGGGCCAGCGGGGGCCGCCGGGCTGCCCTGCGGCCGCCGAGCCGCTGCCCGCCCTGCGGCGAGCCCTCCTCCCTTCCCTCCCTCCTTCCCCCGGGCCGCGGCCGCTCTCGCGGTATGGAAAGTGCCCGTGCTGGTGGAAGCTGAAAGTGATTTGTTGCCGCCAGCCCCTCCTTCCAGCCCTCGAAATGACTGGCAAGTCCCGGCTCCCGTCGGGAAGCGAAGATCGAGCTGCCGCCTCCCCGCCGGAGCGGGGCTCCCGGGCGTGCGTTTTCCAGGCACCCCGGTTAGTGCCGAGGGGTTTGGGTTGTCCGCGCTCAGGAGCTCGTGAATTTCCAGTCTTCTGGAGTTAATGGTCGAATGCTTACTCTGTCGCTTCTCTTTCCCTTATTCATATTTTAGGAATATAAACTCCTTTCTGTGTTTTCTTCTGCAGTAAAAAGTTTTGATTTGAGACTTGATTTTATTGTTAATCCTGGGAGTAGAAAACAGGTGAGGAAAAGCAGTGGGAGTACTTGTGAGCCGTGTAAAACACGTGCACACGAAGAAGAGCATTTAGCAGTGTAGAGAGAAAGTTAAGTAATAAAATAGAAGCTGATATTAAGAACCCTGTCGGAAGGAAAAAATGGGTGAAATCACTTTGCACATCCTTATGGACTTCCTGTAATTCTTCTATTCAAAAATAGGAAAAAGAGGGGCTATAACAAGATCATGTCATAGTTCCTCTCTATTTAAAGCCATTAACACCTAAACATGTAGACATGCCTCATCACCTTCTAAAATATTCACAAAAGGTTTTTTCATCCACATCATTATACATCTGAAGCATTTAACAGAAGTGAAAGTTTATCCACAGTTTAATGAAATTACTTGAAATATATGTATCCCTGCACATGAAGAAAACTTGAACTTTTTCTTGCTTATTAATGGACCTGATTTTATTGTTGAGTTACAAAGACAGCTGGCAGTTGTATTGGCAGCCTGTAGTGGCATGAGGTGGTGCTGGGGTGATGTGTCTCATCTGTCTCACCTTAGCTGCCAGCTGGCTTTTCCAGAATTTAGGATGAGGTTATTACATAACTTCAAAATACATACAATAACAAAATAACTTCCTTAAAGATTTTGGTGTCACTTTCTGCTATTAAGAGAAGGAAGACTTACCTGGAACAGCTTGAACAGATGTGATTTGTATTGCCTTTAATATTTTTATAATGTCTTGAAGTACCTTTAATGTTTTAACTGGGGACTTACACAGTATCCTGGATCCAACTCAAAGAAATTTTGAAAGGCACATAGTTCCCTTAAAATTCTCCTTGTGGCATTCTGTCACAGGTAGACTTGCTCAGGATGGCAAATCCAAGTTGAAGAAGTTTTGCATGTTATATTTTTTCTTTTGTATGCCAAGGACAAGATAAAGCTCTTTTAAAGGCAGTTTTCCCTCTTTTGTTCTGATATTCTCTTAACATAATGGTGTGGAGCATCAGGAGCAATTAAGGAAAACACCTTTCTGTATGCCTTGAGTAAACAGAAGTAGTAATAAAAATGTAAAAGACAAGCAGCATTCTGAGTGAAGCCTCTGAGTATTTTATCATTTTAACTCAAACAGTTTGTTCGTTTTGGAAGTTCATAATTTCATAGCCCTGAAGTGTTAAGGATTTTAGCAAGTCATGTTAGTGTACTTTGCAGAAGAGTCAGCTTTATTCACTAGTGCAAGAATTTGTGTTAACTCAAGCAGGAGAGAGAGTAAATGTGCTCTGCTTGAAGATGCTGTCCTTAGTTAATTAGGAAGACACCAGTCAAATTTGTAGTGAGCTGCTGTCCTTTAGGTTTGGATAGAATATCTCTGATACATTTATGCTATCAGATTATGGGTCATACTCTTCAGAAACAACAGTCATAAGAAACCTGTAGAGTTCAGAAGATAATTCCCACATTTTTGTGTTCCTTCACCTGCTCCTCCTGACTGTCATGTTTGGGGGATTTCTTTTCACTTAATGAGGCTTGGGATACAGCAGAGAGCTATGTTTAAGTTGCTGAAGTGGTAACTAGTAAATTCCAAAACTGTAGTTTAGATGGGGTGAGTTTGTAGAAGGGTGAGCTCTGGCACCTATAATGTTTCACTTCAGATTTCAAAAGGCAAATGTCTGTATTACCACAGACAGTAACTTAACTGATGTTCCAAAGGAGATCAGGAGGTGTTTGCTAAACACTGTAAATTTTACCCCAATTATTAAGCCAGTTTCAGTGTCTATGGAAGATATTACAAGGGAATGTTAACATTGGGACTGAATTTTATATTTTTTAAAGTTACTGTTTGAAGAAATTATAGTTAATTGAAAATACTCTCTTTAGAAGAAACACTGTGTATTATTCTTTAAATAACCTGCTGTAGATGTATTTTCAGCTCTTTTGGTCAGTGGCATTTTACAGGTGTCAAGATTGCCACATTTTTTTGAAGCTGCTAGTCTGCTGTATACTATCAGAAAGCTGCTCTGAAATGAGACTTCCTTAAGTCATCATGTTCCTCAATAGTGTCCCCTGTATTGCACAAATAAAATAAATGGGTAGGGACATTTCTTGTTTTTCTAACAGATGTGTACACTTAGAGGAAAAAAATTGCAGCTAGGAGAGATAGTCAGCTCTCTGTGAAATTTTGCAAGAAGGTTTCATTAGGTGGTCAGCATCATACCTTGAAATGAATTTTGATCTTTGGAGCACAACTATTTTCTCCACTTGAAAATACTTCTAAAAGGCATAGCTGGGGTTAGGCATTGAAGTGGAGCTGAAAGTGACCTAGATGATAAGGGACTGACAAATAATCAGCACTGTTGCATGCTTTTAACAGATAGGTCCACATTGAATATAAAGGTATAAGCATTGATTCCATCCACACATTTGGTTTTGTCAGTGCATTTGCTGTCTGTTTTTCCATAGTATTTCTTTCTGCAGACGTAGCAGTTCCTGAGGAAGTGTATCTACTGTTATAACTTATTAAATTGGTGGTACATTTTTAATTCTCCCAAAGGTAGGTGAGTAAATGACATGTAGTTTCTGTCATGAAAGGCTGTCTACTTAACATGAGATAAAGGACTTCAGTGAGTTTATAACACTGATCTCTTTTATTTTTTGCAGGGTTGAGGATGCTGAGGCATCCGAGAAAAGTGTGAATGAAGAAAATGGGGAGGTGTCAGAGGCAGACCAACCTCAGAACAAGCACAGCCGACACAAAAAAAAGAAACACAAACACCGAAGTAAACACAAGAAACATAAACATTCTTCAGAAGACGATAAGGACAAAAAACATAAACACAGACACAAACACAAGAAACATAAATGGAAAGAGGTGGCTGATGCCTCTGACAAAGAAGATGGACCAGCTAAAAGAACTAAAATTGATTTTTTGGCTCCTCTGGAAGACTTAGAGAAACAAAGAGCATTGCTGAAAGCTGAACTTGAAAATGAATTAATGGAAGGAAAAGTCCAGTCTGGGATGGGATTAATATTACAAGGTTATGAGTCAGGATCTGAAGAAGAGGGGGAGATTAACGAAAAAGCACGAAATGGAACAAGGCCTACAACAAAATCAAGTACTAAGGGGAAATTAGAACCTGTGGACAATAAAACTAGTTCCAAGAAGGCAAGTAAGAGTGAATCAAAAGAAAGGACTAGGCACAGATCTGACAAAAAGAAAGCCAAGGCAGGGGTTGATGGAGTCAAAGAGAAGACTACCAGAAGCAAGTCAAAAGAAAGGAGGAAATCCAAAAGCCCTTATAAGAGAAGTAAGTCTCAAGATCAGACAAGGAAATCTAGGTCTCCAATACTTAAGAGGAGATCTCAGGAGAAAAACAGAAAGTCTAAGTCTCCTCCAGAGGATAGAAATAAGGCTGATGATAAAAGTAAGTCAAGAGACCGCAGAAAGTCTCCAGTTGTAAATGAAAACAAAAGCAGAGATCGTGGTAGAAAATCTAAATCTCCAGCAGAACTAAGAAGCAAATCCAAAGATAGAAGATCACGGTCCAAAGATAGAAAACCTAGGAGATCAGAGACTGACAAAGAAAAAAAGCCAATTAAATCTCCTTCTAAAGATGCTTCTTCAGGCAAAGAAAACAGGTCCCCTCGACGGCCTGGCCGTAGCCCAAAGGGAAGAAGCTTATCTCCCAAACAACGTGAGAAGTCAAGGCGGAGCAGATCCCCTCTCTTTAACGATCGTAGGTCTAAACAGAGCAGATCCCCCTCCCGAACCCGGTCTCCCGTTAGAAGAGTGAGGAGTAGATCTGCAGAAAGGAAGAGAAGAGAATCAGAAAGGAGGCGTCTTTCTTCTCCCAGGTAACTTAAAGAGGTCGTGAGCCGTCACAAAAATATCTTATGGGATGAATTATCTTCTAGTTTGGTGTTTATCTCCTCATTTTATTTGGGAAATAGGTATTAAAAAAGGTAATCAGATTGTTATATCATGAGCTTACTTTGTATGTATTCAGGTTTTTAAAAACTATTCCTCCCAGCTGTCAGATATGCAAATTCATCTTGTGGTTGTTAAAGTGCTAAGTTATTTGCTGCTCACACCATTACTGGGAACAAGTTTTGTAACTGTGTTCTCCTTCTTATGGCTGGTTGGATTCAGAATTTGGCTTCTGTTTAGTTTCTTTGTCAGTAGCTCTGTTGATTTCTTAAATCTCTGTGGAGTCAGAATCCTCTCCAGTGTTACATACTAGCGTTGGCTAAAAGGGGTTAATTAGCCCCTCTTTCCCCTCAACAGAAGCCCTAATGATAGATAGAGTCAGTATGTGTGAATGTAAGCAAGTTTTTATATCAAGATGTTCTTCTCAGAGTCCTTTTTATTCTTTAAAATATTGTGGATTTTTCATTTGCTAGCAGGATGATAATGTTGCTTTTGTTACTGAACTGCCATATATAATTACCGTATTTTGCACACACTTAAAGGGGAAGGATGGAAATCTATTCAATGTATTGGTGTAGTCTTGGCATTTTTAAAAAAAGACAGATTTAGCCTATGAAAGCAGTTACCTTGAAATTTGAAAGCTAATAATGCCTGGGTGGCGAGTTTCCAAGAAGAGAACAATAAAAGTACGAATTTTTGGAAGTTAATTCATTAGCTATAAGAAGTTTAAGAAGCAGAAGAGTTCAGCATTGGATAATAAATAATATAAAACTTTGTATCAGGAGGTTTACCTTCACTCAGTCTGAGAACTAAGAACAAAGAAGTATGAATTTAAAATTAATTGGAACCACAAAGTGTAGTAAATAGGCACCTAAAAATGTGAAAGTTTCAGCCTGAATCACTGAAGGTTACTCTGGTTTGAGGTATGGGATATCTTTGGGTACTTTGGAGAATAGCCCCAGTGGTACAAACCCAATCAAGCAAGTATTGTAAAGGTTACCAGTTCATCTGGCTGCTTTCTGGTGAATCAAGAATGCCCAACCACTTAGTTTTTCTGGCATAGTAATTGACTATTCTTCTGTAGCATTTTGTATCTCTTCATTTTCATTTTTCTTGACAGCTTGCATTGCAGCCAGTTTGAATTGGTTGTCTAGACACTTATTTCAAGTGATGCATGTGTCTAGGATTTTGCTGTCAAATTCATACTTCTGTAACTGCGTGGTGAGCAGCCTGTGAGTGGGGGATTACTAAAATATTTTCTGCTGGAGGTGTTTGCAGAGCAGCAGGAACAATCTTTCCTTGTAAGACAACTAATTCCACCTGTGTTCAGGTTTTAACTAGTTGTAATTACTCAAACTGCTAGAGAATTCCAGGAGCTTTAATGAACAATTTTAACAAAAAAAATTCCAGTCATTTCATTTTTCAAGTTTGTTTCCAGTGTTCTAATCTTGTAAGACACTTCTCAGGTCTTTGACTGGAGTTACTCATTATATGATGTTGCTATGAATTCTTAATCAGCTTCTACTTTTCATCTCATCCCTGTGATCTGTGAACTAATTTATTTTTTGTAACAGATATTTTGATTGGGTTTTGGCAGTACAACCACTTTGGTAGTTAGGAAGCCTGTAACACTCTTCATCCTGTGCCTTTTTATGTAATACTGTTCACAAGAACATAATATAAATTAATTGGGATAAAGGTATTGGCCTACTCCAGCATTTGAGTACAGTAATTTCTAACTGCCAATACTCTGCACATGCATACATTTTCCTTTTGCTTCACTGTTTACTATTTTGCATCAGTTCTGTTTGTCTGATCATTGTCTGTAGTTAAGGTAATTGAAACTGATGTTGCAGTCTCAAATGAAAAAAATTGCAGAATGCTTGGAATGAGTCTTTCAGACCCAAGATATTTTGTTCACTGATGTGATATAACACCTGTAATAAGCTGTTCCAACTTGATTTTAAAAAAAAAAAAAAACAAAAATAAGGAGCAGAAAGAAAATAGAGTAGCAACATTTCTTTTGAAATAGTGTGAAACTGTTTTCCAATTTCTAATGCAGCCTCATTGGAATAGTAGTTAAATTTTTAGTTTATATTCTTTCCAGTTTTTGACTGAACTCTTGCTGTCATGCAGTTAAGCTTTTTAATGTAGTAGTTCCATCAAGGATTTTTTTCTTGAATAATTGTGAATCTGTATAGGCAAATATAACCAAATTTTGAATAGTGTATGTAGGATCTGACTTGAATTCTTTTTTTAATTTGAGAAGGGTTAGTTTACATTTTAATTAAGAATTCTAGTTTCCATCTGCTGTTTTAGAATTTTGAAGCTATGCAGTTGTAGGACTCAAATTGAAACAGACAGTTCACTACTGTGAAGTAGCATGATCCTAAGCCTAAATTTCAATACCATAGTGGGAAGTGGTGAAATAATTCTCAAGAATAAGAGTTTGGGGTTTGTGTATTGTTTCAATACTGTTTCTGGCAAACATGAAAACAGGCCATTATTTCTGTAAGACCTAAACACAAGCTTTGATTTAAAACCTCTTGTAGCTTTGTGGTAGTAATTAACGAGCTGTTTCCAGACTTGTCCTGAACTAGATCTTTGTATGGGCACACACTTCCCAGGGTGGGGAGACACGCAGGAAGGGCAGCCAGCTCTGCAGCCTACTTATCCATCCCTCCCTCAGAAGCCCATCTGCTGGTCCCTCACCTGCAGTCAGATTTTTCAAGTGAGTTTTTAGAGGGAACGGATTTTTTTGTTTCCAGCTTGCTCCTGATCTGTACTACCACTCTCTTCCTCTGTTTCAAGAACACGCACCAGGGATGACATTTTGTCTAGACGTGAGAGGTCCAAGGATGTCAGCCCACCCAGCAGGTGGTCCCCATCCAGAAGGAGGTCGCGCTCCCCCATTAGGAGGAGGTCTCGGACCCCCCTGCGACGCAGCCGATCTCCCAGAAGGCGGAGCAGATCTCCTCGGAGGAGGTAAAGGCACCCTGCGTTTTAAAGTGTGTTTTGTAAGCTAGTGCAGGAAGAAGAAGGATTGCTCTCTTATGTGTAAAAAGAGTATGCTAATTTTTTTGGCCATGTTAATATGTGCTAGCACAGTTAAATTCATTTTGTCCTCCATGAATTAAATGATTTTATTACTTGGAATCATTGCTTTATGTTTTCTGAAAATATTTTCCTTCTTTTCTTTAAAAAAACAAAACAGCTCCCCCAAAATCCAAATCTCTTGTTCTCATCAAACAGGGATAGAGGCCGGAGAAGTAGATCTCGCCTTCGAAGGAGGTCCAGGTCACGTGGTGGCCACAGACGTAGGAGCAGAAGCAAAGTTAAAGAAGACAAATTTAAAGGTAGTCTTTCTGAGGGCATGAAAGCTGAACAGGAGTCTTCATCAGATGAAAAGTAAGAATATATTTCTAACTTGAATGATTTAAAGCCTACAGTTCTACTGATACAAAGAATGAACTAACATTTATCTTCGTGGTGTAGTTTTTGAGTTGTCACCTAAAACATAATCATGTCTTTGTACTTGCAATCTTGTCAAAGCACTGTTGGAAGGATCTGAAAAACTTTGGAATATGCAAAAAATACAAGACCTGTTGGCTGGTGGGCAGACCTGAGGCGACAAGATATCATTAGGTTTTTAAATTCAGCTTGATCAGTGTCTTGTGAAAACTTTTGGTCTGATGACTAAAGCTTACTGCTGAAGGAAGAACTTTTATAGCTGAAGGGATTAACTGCTGTCTGCAAATTGTGTTTGTATTTCCTAAACATCTGCTTATTCAATTGTGCAAGAGTATGCATTCTTAATCAAATTATTAAGGAAAAATGATGCTGCAGTGAAAAGGAACAAGTTTTTTTTGTTTGCTTGTTGTCTTTAAGAAGAGGGCTGTTAATTGTTAGCAATTAAAAATGGAATATAGAAAGTCCCAATGAGATACCAAGAGATAAATTTTCTTTGTAAGGAAATGTAAATATATGCAGTGGGATTTAATACACCATTGCTTTCTGAGTCACTTGAACAGCTATTGTATAATATATTCTGTGCTTTATATGCCAAGGAACTGCACTTGGTAAAATTCAGTAGATAATTATATGTTTATGAAGTTATATTAAAAAAAATCACATTTTTGTAGTCTTGAAGACTTTGATTTGGAAGAAGAGGATGAAGAAGCAGAGATAAGACAAAGGAGATTACAGCGGCAAGCAATCGTTCAGGTACATGGTTGCAGGAACTAATCCTGTGTTTTTAGTGTAAAATGTCAGGGTAAAGGAAGGCTCTTTGCCTATTGCTGCATTACAACAGTAATTCCTACTGCTGTATTTTTCTAGTTAGTTCATTGTAAATCTTAGTCTCTCTTAAACTCTGCATTTCTTTTGTCACAGCATTGCTTTTAAAACTGAAGTGACTCTTCTTTGAGTCATTTTTTGCTACAGTTAAACAGTTCTCTGATGGTCTTAAGGCATGTTAAAAATGTTCTTCAGTTATCTTCATCTGTAGGTTTTCTCCGTAGCTGTATCACTGATATAATAATGTCAGTGTAACAGTAAGTTATATATCGATTAACCTAACTGGTCAGTTTGTTTCAACTACAAGTTGTCCTTGTCAATTGCCAAAATTCTGTAAAGCCACTGTCACGGGTTTCTCCCTAAAAGCAGATAATGTATTCAGTTTCACTTGTGAGTTCCCATGAACTTCCTAATCCAGGTAACAGGGTAGCAGTAATCACAGGTGTAATGTGTGATCCAGACCTCTGAAAGGAGCTGTGGCCAAAGGGGTGTAATTGTCCAGTACGAGTCAGGTATCTCTTGTCAAAGGTGGGATTTGGCACACAACTAGAACAGAGCACATGAAGTGCTGTAGCATATTTATTTAGTAACAGGTACAAAATCACTGGTTTTAATGTACTGCTTATTTTAAATAGCACTAGAAATGCTGTTCATGACTTGAATTTTATGCAAAGCCCATTGTAAAATCCTTCAGAACTATGACTGAGCCAAACCATATAAATTCTTTTTAAAGACTGCTTACATCCGATGTTTGTGCAGGCAGGAAGAAAATTGCAGAGCTGAATTCCTTAAACAGAAAACCTCTGCTTATATTATTGAATAGTTCAACCTTGACAACTGAGTGGTAGCAGCATTTCTTCATCTTGATTTTTACCTTTTGGGATAGGAAGTGAGATCTGTAGAATTTCATAGTTCTTAAGGGTAACAAAAACTGTAAGGATGTTTGAAGTTTTTTATTGCTTCTGAAAATTTTCAACACAAATGAATGAATAGGATTTCCAGTTCACATAAAAAAACCTGAATCTAAAAGCTACTTTCCTGTACCATAACACTAATAAAACTGGGAAATATTCTAGAATGTAGGGTATAAATTAATTAATTTTTCGTCAAAGACTTTATTTCACTGTTGGTGTGCTGAGATGGTTTAGTAATAAATCTGTTGCTGCTGACATTTTGTTGTGCTTAACCAAATAACTAATATTCAGTAATAAGCACTTCTTACAGAAATATAAGGACCTAAAGAACACCCATGAGTATTTCAGTCTTATGGTCTGGGCTGTGGCACATTGTGACAAAATGAATTTTCAGAAGTTGTGTCCTATTCTGCAAGTAATCTGTTGTCTTTAGAGACATATTAGTGATTATGAAATTAGGTGATTATGAAATCAGGTGATTATGAAAGCAAAGATTAAGGTTTCAGCAGGAAGCCCAAACCATTGAAAGGGTGGATATGAAAATGTTTAAGCTGCTAAGGCGTGACAGTGAGATTAAAACCTGCATTTCTATTTAGAAATACAAAGGGCAGACAGAAGACAGTAACATATCTGTGCCATCTGAGCCGAGCAGCCCTCAAAGCAGTACCCGGAGTCGCTCAAATTCTCCCGACGACATCCTAGAAAGAGTCGCCGCTGATGTTAAGGAGTACGAACGGGAAAACGTGGACACGTTCGAGGCATCAGTGAAAGCCAAGCACAACCTCATGACAGTTGAGCAGAACAACGGTAAGAAATCTCTCCAATGCAGTTTATGCAAGATCAGACACTTGGCTTAGTTTACTTACATACTTGCAGACTTGGAAGTAGATTGACTTTTTGGATGGAATTTGTGATCATCATACTTAAAACATAATATTAAAATAAAGCTGCCTCATTAGGAAGGATAATATGAATGGAACATGTTCTCTATATTTCCAATAACTCTTAGCCAATTTGTGCTTTAGGTTTGGAAGAGCAAATAATGTCTGTCTATATGGTTAAGAATTACCCTTCCAGATTTTTCTTTCCACTTAGGCAAGTTGTTTTCTTAGAAGCTTAGTATAGTCCTAGACTTATTTTGTGTGGATTGGAAATTATGCTCCTTTTATACTTTTTTTTGTCACAGCCACTGTGACAGAAGAATATAGATGAGTCTGTAGTAATTTAGAATGATTAAAGCTTCTGAGGGTTATTGCTAATAAGTCCATTTTAGCAGCACAGCTAATTGCTGAAATGGGTATTCTTTTTCTCGTCCCTCCCCATGTGTATTCCATTGTACAGCAATGTTCAAATGAAACAAATTTTGACATAAAACCTGCCTTGTGCCAGCTGCAGCAAAAGGAATGCAGAACATCTCCCGGCACACCCTGTAGTATTGAAAGTCTGCTGCTTCTTTTATCTTTTGAAAGTGGATTACTGTGCATCTTCCAAGTAGTCAGAGGTGTGTGTGGTTGCTGTGCAGTCAGACTTGAGCTAGTTGAAGCTGCTTTGGCTCCTCTCTACAGTTTAATTGCAATAGCACTGTTCAACACAGGCTGTGGAGGCTGCCCAGCCCCTCCGAGGGAGAGTTGCAGTAAGCTCGTATTTCATGTCCTGCGCCACATGTATCCTTGGGGGCTAAATACACTGTCTCTAGTGGATGCTTCTCTTCAAAGTAATAAAGCTGCATCTCTTTGGGACTGCTGTACTGCTCTGTAGTTCATCCTGTTGTTCCCTTGAGCTGTGTGTTTTCAGATTGTTCTCCTGCAACATCCGTGAAAAGAGCCGTTTTAGCACTTTGCATACCACAAGTTTAGGCTTATTTCTCTAACAGACAATATATTTTTCCTATTTTGTCAAAGCATGTACTGCTCTCTAATTTTGTCTGTTAAAGCATATGAAAATTCAAGGCTTAACTACATAGGCATTTTCCACACAGACATGTGAAAAAGGTTTTAAAAACCAGATAAGTTACACTCACATCTGGACGGTAGGATCCTGGGTTGGAGGTGGCTGTAACTACAGCTGAAACCAGTGGGTTATTTTTCTCTGCAAGAGTAATTTTTTATTTCTATCCCGACCTCTTACAGGGCCAGAGTAGTAAGTTGCTAAGAAACTGGTCAATAACTCATTGTAGCCCAGTGCAGGTAACTGGAACTAAAAGGAAAATTGGAGTAAGTTTCTGGAAGGGTCTGTAGATCAAAACAATGGTGTTAACTGCCTCCCCACAAGTGTCAGGTGACAGATTTATACCTTGAAACAGTGGTATCAGCATGCTGGAGGATGTTTTTCTATGCTGTCAGATTGCAGTCTAGTTATTTGGTATGGAAGGAGTTGGCTGTGTGCATCATGAGACCTAAAGCCTCTGAGCTGAATTAGCTGTTTATTTTCCTCCATTGCATAGTGAAGGGGGGGGGTCTCTGATTTACCATGTTCATGAAGGGCTACCATAATGTGTGCATGAATGAAATAGTTTGAAGTTTGCTTGCCTTTCTAATGTGTACTTAATTTATATTTCTTTGCTTTTATCGTATCAACCAAGTAAAATGTCTTTGGGATTTAAAGATGATTAAAAGGTGAGAAAGGGATAATCTTGCACATACAAAAAATGTTTCTCTTTAACACAATAGTAAATATTGTGTTTGACAAAAAGCTGCACACTGGGTCCTTTTTGGCAGGGCTGGAGAAAACATTTTCCAAAGAAAGAATTCCTGGGCTTTACAACTTTGAGTTTTAGTAAAATATCTTGTGATTAGCAGAAACCTGAACTTGTGTATTAAAAACATGACTGTATTTTTTTATATATATACACGTAGACATTTTATACTTATTTTTATACATATATTAGTCATTATTTGTAGGGAGCATGTATGTATGTAGTTTTTTCTTTCTGCTATGCCTACTTGAAAGCTATTATACATAGTTTTTCAAGGACATATATTTTTGAGTGGTTCGAAGAACTTAACTAGTCTGAGGTTTATATTCTAGAATGCAAAATATGTGAAATGGTATTTGAGCGCTACCTGTTTGCCAATTTACTGATCTTAGACTGTGTTATAAAGATTCCAAGTACTAAATCACACTGGCAACAGAATTATCATTTGACCTCTTTTTCATGTTGAGTAATCTAAATTTCATTTTAAGGTTCCTCTCAGAAGAAGCTGCTAGCTCCTGATATGTTCACAGAATCAGATGATATGTTCGCTGCATACTTTGATGTAGGTAATTCTCAGAGGTGAAATATATTACTTTTTCTGCTTGATTTTTGTTAGAGTCACTGCCACTTGAGGGTTGTGAGAACTTTGATTTGTAAAAGTACATGCTACTAAGTGACTTGGGTGTTCTTAATCTCTTGGTCAGCCAAGGCAGGCAAAGTGGTTCTTAATTAGTATTTCAGTGAAATAAAACCTGCTGAAATTAGTGGCAATATTACCAGAGTGAGTGACTGGGAAATTCACCTGCTGTTTGAATACAGTGGCATATTGTAAAAACATGAATCTGTTTAAAAGTTCAGCTTTTTATTAATGTTACCATGTTGCAATGTTCTAAATAGGAGCTTTTTCCAGAGATTCATGTATGGTTACTTAAAAAATTTATAAAATACTGAAACTGGCTACTGATGCTATGTTGGAGTAATTTGGTGGTTTGTTTGTAGATTTTTTGGGATGAAGAGATAAATTTTCAGGTTTTACTTTAACTAACATTACTTCATTAGCTCTGCTCTACATGTTGCTGCAGTAACCTTCAGATATTGGCAGTGCAGTGACTAGTTTGAGACTATGTGCCATTCTCTGTAAATCCTCTGCATTGTTGCTGATGCACAACACTGAGAAATAAGTAAAGACAAGAACCTTCTTCTTAACTTAGGCCAAAATTAGCTAGAGAATATAGCATTGGCTGCCATGGTTTTGTTCTAGTTACACTGGTATCCCTTCTGACCTGGAAAAAGATGAATACTTGAAGAGTAGTGTGAGGGTGCATTTTTAAAAGTTCAGAAATTACAAGTGAGGATTTATATGGCTTGTGAGCAGCTCCCCCTTCCAGAAATTGTTGTGCAGTTGAAGATACACTTTACTACTCATAGTTTTGAATTCATGATAAAATATTGCCCAGTCTGTTAAGAGATGTCAACAGCAGTTGTAGAGTGTTATGGTTGTATACAATATGAAACAAGTGGCATGTAATGAACAGAAATTCAAGGCTTAAACAGTTGTTTTCCTTGCAAATTGCTGAACTTTTTTACTATAAACTTTCTGTAAATAAGAAGTCTTACTTAGATGGTCCAAAATGTGCATTCAGACGTGACTTGTATAAATTCCTTGTGGATATTAATTGAAACTTTGCCCATTTATGTTTACTAATGATTCTGTTGGTTGATCTCATACTCTTTCCTTGCATCAGTCTTTAGATACTGATATGTAAAATCAGTATTATGTTGTTTCTCTCTCCTGCAAGATAAGTGTGTTTGTATTGTGGAGAGAAACTGTTTCAGTGGGGGAAAAGGGCTTTGGGAAGTAAAAATCAAGGAAAAATGTAGAGCACACAAGCAAAGCTGTTACTTTTCATTTCAGAGTGCTCGTCTAAGGGCTGCTGGGTTTGGAAAAGACTTCAAAGAAAACCCCAATCTCAGGGATAACTGGACAGATGCAGAAGGCTATTACCGTAAGTTGTGCTTGTTTATCAGCAAGGAGAGGTGGACTGAGGGTGCTGAGTGGAGAAGATCCTCATGTATAAAAGTAATGAAATGTTGTTCTAATGTAGATGTATCCCAGAGCCTTCTCTGAGTGTGTAATGTAATGGATGAAACGAGCATGCAGGTTTTAATCTCAGTTTTGAAAGGATTTCAGGCTTAGAGAATCACCCTTTGTTCCTCATAATTTCCACAAAGCTAGTTGATACAAAACTGTATGCTGTGAAATTAAAGGATTTTGCTATTTACCTTCATATTTTGTAATGGTAGAGGAGGATTCATTTTTCTTGAAAAGTTCCATTATGTTTATCCCTTGTAACTTGAACTTGCTTGGTTTTATCCCTCAGGTGTGAACATAGGTGAAGTTCTGGATAAACGTTACAATGTCTATGGTTACACTGGTCAGGGAGTCTTCAGTAACGTCGTGCGAGCCAGGGACATGGCCAGGGCAAACCAAGAAGTAGCTGTGAAGATCATCAGGAACAATGAACTTATGTAAGCAGTGCTTTTGTTTGATGGTAATGTGGAACAGTTGGAAGTTTTTCATGGTGTGATTTGAATCTCCCTTTGTTTCAAGTGAAGTAACAGATTACAGCTGTGATTCCTGCCTTTTCTGCTAATATGAGCCAGATAATGGGAATTGCTTGAGGACTATGTATCCACACTTCTTTACAGCTATCACAGGAAGAAGGGTACTTGCATTTTCATCAGGCACTTTCTCATTTGCAAAGCTGCAGGGAACAGTGATAGCAAGAAACAAGGTTACAGCTAATTATGAGCCCTCTGTATTTTGAGATGGGAGTTGTGGACTGCAGAAGTTTTGTTTTGATGGAGGAAATCTATTTGGCAGGCTCTGGGTTGGATCCCAGTCAATCATCTGCAATTTACAAAAAGACCTCCATACATTTAGTTATCTTGTATATTTTCTAAACATTTGCATGTATATAAGATACATAAAAAATGCCAGGACTCTCACTGTTGAAATACAAAAAAAAGAGGTCTTTCAGAATGAGTGAACATTAACAAGTAAGATCTCTTAAACTATGTAATTTGAGGACTTGACTTGTCCACAATACTTGTTTTCATTATCTGCTGCAGTGTTTATACAGTCATTTATTATGTCCTCTTCTGTTAATGACAACTTAAATGAAAATCTTTTCCATGTATTTTACCTTGGAACTTTTAAAAGTTGTCTTACTGTGTGTATAACTGGATTTGTTTTAGTTACATGGATAAGTATCTAGAAGAGTTTTAAAGGCAAAAGGGAGGGTGATAAGGTATTTTAGTTTGGTGTGTTGTATAGGTAATAAGCTTGGATATGTAATTGAATCTATAGTCAGTTCAGTCTACATCTTTTAATAATGTTGCATGTGGCAAAGTACTTTTTAGAAAAGTAAACTTTTCAAGCGAGTACTGTTTGAAGTTTGTCATATTACAGGACAAAATCCAGTTTTAGCCTTACATGCAACTGAGAGTGATGAGGAAAGGATAAGTAGGTTACAAAGGTACAGTGAATATCCAAGAATTAAATAAACTTAGCCAGTGTGTAATCACTGTCAGCAAACCACTGTTGTGATTTTGGTTTCTTTAGGTGTGGTACATTTGGTAATGACAAGATGCTTCTCATTCCTGGATAATTACAGCCATGCAAGTGAATCTTCAGATTTAAAAAAATATTAGAATTTAACTGATTTTGGTTTATAATCACATTTCTCTGTTTCCAGGCAAAAAACTGGCCTAAAAGAACTGGAATTTTTAAAGAAGCTCAATGATGCTGATCCTGATGACAAGTTTCATTGTCTACGGTTGTTCAGGCATTTCTACCACAAACAACATCTCTGTCTGGTATTTGAGCCTCTCAGGTAAGATGACAAATGTTTGGGGTTCTCTGTAAAAGGTAAAGCACTACTGAGTGTTCTTTACCTTTCTGGGTTTGGCTATTGTTTTGATACCTTGTTCTAGTGCCAAGATTGAAGAATGCAGGGAACTTAGAAACAAAAAAAAATTGTCTGCTACTGAACTATTTCTGATTTATTTTTAGCATTGTTGTGAGTTTTCTGCCTGAAAAATATTCGAAACAAGATAATGTATTAAAGATGGTTCATCTCACTAGTACTGCTCTTAATGATTTTTTGTGTATGTCAGTGTTTTTATTAGTTTTCATAATTATTCATTCCCAGAGAGATTTGGGAAATGCTGTATATTCTGTGAAGAGTACATATACAATAACAGTCTAAGGAAGAAATTGTTATAGTGGTTCTTTGCATGCTCACTTTCTGTTCAAGTAATTAAGCTCTTGTGACAGGTTGACTCTAGATACTGTTTTATGATAGATCAGCTATATTAATTGCCTTAGTCCCCATTTCTACTTAGAGACATCAGTTGTTCATAGCCTAAGTTTTCTGTGTATGTCGTATTTTAATTTTTGCCATATTTGGGGTGAAGATAAGTTATATAATGAAACAATGCAAATTTAAGAAATTGCTATCATACTACATTAACAAGCTGTAGAACAAATTGTCTTGTGCCACACTGTCTCTTGGTAACACACTTGTACCTTATTTATGTCCAATTATGTCTTTGTCTTGGAATGATGGTCTTTTTTATCTGCTTGCTTAAGTCACCAAAGAAATCTCCTCAACTTTTATCTTTTGTGTGCTTCCTTTTTCATTTATTTCTGAAGAAAATAAGTACAAAAGGTTTAGAGTTAAGAAAATGCTGTTTATGTGCAAATAAATCCTCTCAAATCAATATTGATTAAAAATATGCTCTGCACTAAGTAAGTCCAGTGTAGTAAGTAATTACACAGTATAGGACAGATCAGTATGATTGACCAGCCTTTTTATCTCAATTCTGTAGCTAACAGAGTGGAATTTAAGTTGAATGCTGCTTTTCTCAAAACATACTTAAAGCTGACTGGCTTGTTCAAGTTTGTCTTAGAGTTTAGGAGGCCACTGTGTTGTTTTTTGGTTTTTTTTTATTAAGCTCTTTCCAATTCTTTCTTTCCCTTAACAGTATGAATTTACGAGAGGTGTTGAAGAAGTATGGGAAAGATGTTGGACTCCATATTAAAGCTGTGCGTTCCTACAGCCAGCAATTGTTCCTGGCTTTAAAACTTCTTAAAAGATGCAATATCCTACATGCAGATATTAAACCAGATAATATTTTGGTAAGTAACAAATAATTAAAACTTTTTTTGAATGGTCTGCAGCATAAAATAAAGTATTTGAAATTCATATCATTCTGTCAATTTAGGTGAAGTCAAATTTACTGAAAATGTTAAGAGTTCACACTTTGACATCAAATGATATTGTGGTATAAATAGTAAGTAAGAAATGTAATACAGCATCTAAATAAAATCTTCTTCAAACAAACATGCACCCACTTCTATCTCTATAGAAAGCAGATTTTCCAAAATAAGACAGTGTCTTACAGGAGAAATATTTTGAATTTTCCCATCAATAGTTGAAAGATGTTCTTGCTTTCTGCAAAATGGAAGTAGGTTGTTTGGGTTTGCATGGAGATTTTGTTTATGTGACCAAGATGATGTGGAAGCTCCTTAATGCCTCTTTTCTCATAGGGCATGAGAGCTACATCAGAGGAATCCAGTGGTTTCTTTTGGTTTGTTTGGACACCATCCCTGTGATAAAAGCAGATTTTTAATTTATCAAAAATGTTCTCTTATTACTATCTCAGCAGTAAAATTTACTGTGTAAACATGAGATCTGAATAATGTGATGTTTCATAAGTGGTACTCTGGATACTGGAGCTGTGAGTACAAATCCGTAAAATTTCAGTATCTGGAATGAAATCTGGGTCCACCAAAGATATTTTGTTATGGGAAAAGCACATGAAACTGACTCTTTTTTTATATTTTGTAGGGTCTGAAGACATTAACTGTCACTTTCAGTTTGAGCAAGTTTTGTAATTTTCTTAGAATACAGAGAGGAAGGAACTTCCAATTTAAAAGCTGAATGTTCTTCCTATCTCTGACTTAAATGTGTTGTCACTTTTACAGTGCTGTCATCAATTCTATCCACAAGTAGTGCTAATGGATATTTATGTTTAACTTTCAGGTGAACGAGTCTAAAACAATACTAAAGCTTTGTGATTTTGGCTCAGCTTCACACGTCGCAGATAACGACATCACACCCTATCTAGTTAGTAGATTTTATCGAGCTCCAGAAATCAGTAAGTACATTTTGGATTAGCTACATCTGTCACATACCAGGAAGTGCCAGTATTAGCAGATGAAAATTTGACTTGAACTTATTCTTTAGTCTTAGCAAAACATGACCCTGGGAATATGATGGCTGTCAAAAATTCAGACTTAGAAGGCATGTTCATGTGACTCTTAATGTATGTTGGTGATCAGCTCAGTGAGAAGTCATTTTGATGGGTTATAGTTATGTTTCAAGCTAGAGGTATTGTTCTGACTTCTTGGTTTTTGCTAATTTAAAGCTGATCAGTTTAGATGTTAGGTAAAACCCTCGCTTTCTAAAATGGGGATCCTCTAAAAGCTGAAAGGTTTACTTCCTTCTTTTATGGTAACTTGTTATTCCTAGGAGGAGTGGCACTAATATAGTTTACAAATCAGAATTTTTTCGTCTGTCTGCTTTTGTGATATTATATCAAAGTCTGCCTTTATGGAATTAACTGGAATTGCTCTGTTTCAGTTATAGGAAAAATCTATGACTATGGTATAGATATGTGGTCTGTAGGCTGCACATTATATGAGCTTTATACAGGAAAAATACTGTTTCCTGGCAAAACCAATAATCATATGTTGAAACTTGCCATGGATCTCAAAGGAAAGATGCCAAACAAGGTAAGAAAAACAAGTACTTAATATCTCAAACTGCTATAATGAACAGTAGTCTTTATTCTCCTAGAATTCTTGTTTCTTACCATATACATCTTAACAGTAAGTACTAGACTTTGCTCTGACTGTGTAATTTATACTGATTTAAAATCTTACAAAGTGAAAGTATACAGCTTCTTTTTCATAGACTAAGTATAAAGTGAAAGCAGAAACCTTCTAAGCACTGACGTGAAAAAAATGCGTAAGTCAATGAAAGATCCTGTGTCCTTTTCAAAGGGTTTGAACTGTCTTTGTATTCAATCTCGACATTTCTTCCTGTCCTTTTGGTGTATTTCTTATTAGTATTAAATTACTTGTATTGCAGTAAATTGATAGTAAATTAATGTTGATGTTAGTTGTGAAATTTGAAAGACGCTGAGAACTTGCCTGAAGCTCTTGCCTCCTCTTCATTTTCCAGATGATTCGAAAAGGTGTGTTCAAAGATCAGCACTTTGATCAAAATCTCAACTTTATGTATATAGAAGTAGATAAAGTGACGGAAAGGGTAAGTCCTCCATAACACATCACTTCTCCCAAGCTTTCCTGCTCTATGTCTTTCAAATGTGCCTTGGCTTCCTAATTGAAAACAAGGTTTTAGAAGCTATTAGAAAGTGCTCTTGCAGCAGTATGGACAGCTTACACAGTTACAGAATGGCAAAAGAGATTTTATTTTTCCCTGGGATGTAGGAACATGATTAAGAGAAATCTAAATTTAATCTGGTAGATAGATAGGGTATCTCCATATAATCTGTTCTTAAATTACTCAGAAATTCTGCCTTCATTTTGTAGAAGTAGGTTCAGTAGGATGTGGTTATATTGTATGAGGTCACTATTAATTTTGGTATAATTTTGACATTTTAAATTTAAGAAGAATCACATAGTGATCAGATCGTTGTCAGACATGGGAACTTCCCATGTGGAGTTGGTGGCCTCCCCCTGGCAGTGTTTTTTCCTCTCTTTTTCTCTGCCACATGACGATTTTGAGGCTGTATATATGGGGCAGGGTGTTGCTGCCTCAGATACGAGACAAGGCTGCTGCTGACGCTCTGTGAAAGGGATGGATAGGGGGTTTGTGCATTACTTCTGTTCTACAAGGCTGCCATTTTTGTGTTTGTAGGAGAAAGTTACTGTTATGAGCACCATTAATCCAACCAAGGACCTATTAGCAGACTTGATTGGGTGCCAACGACTCCCTGAAGACCAGCGTAAAAAAGTGCACCAGCTAAAGGACTTGTTGGACCAGATTCTAATGCTAGACCCAGCTAAACGGATTAGCATCAACCAGGCTCTGCAGCACGCCTTCATCCAGGAGAAAATTTAAAACAGATGAAGAAGTTCAAAGGGTTTGATTAATTAAGATACAAAGACTGAAGAAATTTCACAGCAGTTATTAATGTATATAAACATAAATATTTCCCCTGCAAAGTTGAGGAAGAAATGATACATTTGAATTAACATCAAGGCTGATATTTCTTTTAGAAATGTTAGAGTAATTCTGTTTTGTGTCTTATGTGAAAATTTTCACTGTAGAACTGTTTTAATTGCCAAGACTGCACAAAAGTACAATGCTAATGTATATGGTTGCAGTTCGTATATATTATAAAAAGAAAAAAAGCATCTGTTATAAAAAAAAAAAAAAAAGAAAAAAAAAAGAGAGCAGTAATACTGGGTGGTTGATTTGTTTTTAGCAGACTTGGCTTCATTTTTGTCTTTACAAAATGGCCAGCATAAATGCTGTTTATATTCACATTTTCCTAGGTGTGTGTGTGCAGGCCACAGCAGCATGCCCTTGGTGTAGTCAGTGCCGAAGGGGGCCTGTTCCTTCTTGAGCCTGCCGCAGGGATGGTCTCCTCTTTTAAAGCAGGTTGTGTACAACTTTCAGTACACTGAAGGTAAGCTAACCCATCAACATCACCGGTGTTTAAGCTGTTATTTTACTGGAGCAACTGACAAACGAGAGACAATAGCATTGTGGCAGAATTCCCTGCATGTTTGAGAAATGATCTTGTTTTATTTTCTGGCATTGCAACCGTGGCATAGTTACAACTTCTGTTCTGTTCATCACATTTAAAACTGGGAGAGAGCGCACTTGATGGATAGAGCGCCTTCAGTGTACTGTTTCTTATTACTTTAGTTTTTTTAATCAACTTGCTATAGACTTTGTATACATTTTGTTAAATACAGTTCACTATGACATAGAACCAATACTTACAGAAGAGTTTTCATTTAGTAATTACATATGTTGGGATCTCATTCGAAAGACCTTATATCTAAAGGATAGATAGACAACATAATGAATTTTTAACTATTTGTATGTCATTTTGAAAGTGTACTGCTTTATGCTAAAAGTGTTTCATTTGTTCATTGTTTTCATTATTTGTGATCATGTTGTCTTTCAATACAGGCATAAACCTTCCACTCTTGAACAAAGCAGCTGCTTTTTAAAAGCGGTAATTGCTTCTTTACCTTTTATTTCTTTTGTAAATGAAGCTTTTCTTTAAGAAATGTGACTTTAAAGTGTTGTCTCTTGCATAAAACAGTTGACACTTACTTATTGTAAAGTGAAGATTGTTCTGCTGCATGTAAAGTGGACCATGCAGATTTCTGTATGTTTTCAGTATGCATCATTAGATAATAAAGTCTTTTGTGAACAAGGCATTTGTAGCCATTTTTAAAAGAATCTGTCTTCAGTGATGGTAAATCAGGTAATTTGTAAGACCCTCCCCTGCATTTCTTATTAATCATTTAATTAAAGGGATTATTAAATGTTATGATCTTTGGGAGAGCTATAGGCTATATTAATTGGATATATAATTATCACTGCTTAAAAACAAAGCAAAAAACCCTACAGATACTGTCTGTCTGCTTTCATTGTAATGAAATTATTCCTGTAGGACATGGGATTACATTCAGGCTTTGACTAATGTTTGTGCTGTTTTTCTCACTTTTCCTTTTGATGGTGCTGAAAGAGAAAAAAGGAAAGCGAGTCACAGGCCACTCAACGCCTACTCCATGGGTCTGATTTGCTGAGACACCAACTTCACCTTCCTAACAAGGTTATTTCTGACAGCATGTGTAGATAAACATTTAGCAACAAGTTAAAAAGAGCTTGAGACAATTGAGTTGGTTATACAGGGTGAGGAAAACAAGCCACTTTTTCAGGTCCATACTGCTGTTTTAATGTTCTCTTTGACGATGTTAAGAAGTTCATCTTTTCATTTTTTATTAATATTCTGACAGGCTGTGAAAACCCCACTAGTTTCACATACTTTATTATACTTTGAACTAAGAAGGATTTTTGTATCCATCTAGGTACATAATGGCAACAGTCATGCACTCTTAGTGCACTCAAGAATGAGGAAAAATGCCACAAAGCAGGTCATTCTGCTGGTGGGGAATTCCCCACCGAGGAGGTGTAATGAACTAACTACGAAAAGGAGCAGGAGATGGGTGGTTTTGTATGTCTATTTGGAACCTTCAACCTGTCTCTTCTCAATTTATATTGTAAAATTCCTAATAAAACCCAATCTTTCCCTATTTCCACATATTGAAGAACCTTTTTCATACAGGAAATGAAAGAAGTTAGCTTTCATGTTTAGCTGCTTGCTAGTTAAATACAGCAAGTGTAACTTGCACTTTTGCAACATAGGCAGCACTTCTGAGGGCACTTTTACACAGATGTAGTAATAGCTTACTCTTTGTTGCTTTGTATTTTATTCTTAAAATAGGAATATGAAACAATGAAATGAGCTGGTGATACAGAAACAAAGCAGTAGAAAAGATGCCCCTTAATGCCTACAGAATTGTTTTAAGCTGTCCTGGAGAAGCATAAAGTTGCTCGTTTACTTGTTCTTTGTGTTGTAGGTGCAGCTCAAAAGAAGATGAAGGCAACCAGAAGACATGAACAAAGGTTTCTGTCCTATAAAAGATATGAAAAATATTCTTCATCTAGTTCTGTCTTAATCTTTCAGTTTCCAGCATTTCAATTTAGAATTGATTAACACTGCTGCATTACTGATAATTCCTGAAACATAATTGCTGTATTAAAATTTGTTACATAGATTGTTTTGTTTCTGGTTGAAGAGATTTTTTTATTGTAATTAAATGTAGGTAAATAAGCATTACTCTTTAAATGTAGTTTTCTTAAAATGACAGAATGAGCAGTACAAAATCTGTGACATCCAGGAAAAAAAGCAAGCCATTATATTTGGTTAAAATAAATGTGTTAAACAGTAAACATTTAAGCAGATGATGCACTTTTTTCTTTACCTTTAGTAGGTTTGTCATTTATTTTAATTCTGTCAAAGCTAATTATCCATACAGAGAGTAGCTGGCAGGGATTATTTAAAACAAGTGGATTTCATTTCCCCATCCAGCTGATACATCTTGTTGGCAACAATAGAAAACTCTTTAGTTCTGGCTTCAAAAACCTCTGGACTGGAGGATTTTTTGACACCGTTGAGGCCCCTCTCCAGTTTTGGGCAGTGCCTGTCCCTGTAGCCTGAGGTCTCTGAGGGGGGAGTGGCTGTGGCTGCCACTACTGTCAGCTGAATTCTCATGGTTGTGGCTGGGTGCAAACAACAGCTGTGCCACAGAGAGAACATTTTCTCAGCTCATCTAATAGGGAGGATAACTTATCTTTTCCTCCTGAGCACAAACTTCTAATTTATGTCTTTGCTAGAGGTCCTACATAGAGAAAGTTTGGCTAAATCTGCTGTGCTGATTTCTGTTTCCTTCTCCCTCGTGGTGACAAGGAGCTTCACATTTAACATACTCAAGTTTTCCAAGCCTTCAGAAAAAAACAAGATTCCAGCCCTGTGGAGTTAGAATGTGTTTTTATTACCTTGGTGTATAGTACTTAGTTTAAAAATTAATTACTGTTCAAGAGTTTTTAATAGAAGATAATGATTCCTTTAAAACCTTTTTAATAATACTTTATCTCCATACATAGGGTAAGTGGCATTAAACCTCTGAAGAACCTTTATGTGTGTATTGACCCCCACACAGAAGGCAGACCAGACTGACATTGCTGGAGATAAAGGGATCTTCTACAGCTTGTGTAAAATTGTAATGTGGGTGGAGGATGTTGAGAAGTGGCAATTGCTTGAAATTAATAAACTATGCTTAAAACTTGCCTGCATCCTGTCTTCTGTTGTGCCTACATGTCCTACTGCAAAGCTGTGAAGTGTGTGGACAATTTTTAAATGCACTAGAAATTAGGTGTAGTTCTTTGAATGGGGTTCTCTCCTTAGGTATCAGAGGCATTAGAGACTCTCTGGGAAAAGTCTTCCTGAATATGTAAAGTGGAGGTTTTGTTAAGTTGCCTCTCCCATGATGTTGGAAGCCCTCTCAGCACCAAAGATTTCACATAAATTCACTTTAATTTTCACTGTGCCTTTTCCATCTTTTATAGCAAGGTATTAACCTGTATTGAGTCAGGGGATGAAAGAACTGCATTTTATTGCAGTGAAGGGAAGTCATATATACTTAGAGATTAATCTTTGTAAGGGGAAAAATAGACTGGGAGTAGCAGCGTGGTGAAGTGGGAGGGAATGTGTGTTTTCATTTAGTAACTTGTAAAATATGTATCACATTATTAATTTAAGTATAGTTGTGTTGGGGTACCAGGAGTGAGACTACCACATGTGTATTCTGCACTTCCATATCTTAGTTTTGTTCATCTAAGTATGTAGATAATTAAAACTTAATTTTAACTTGTGACAGTGCTTTCTCTAAATATAAAACCTTGGCCTGCCTTCCATCATACACCTATTGAATTCATCACTGTCTTAATTATTTCCTCATAAACATTGATTTTGGTGATTGTGGCCCAGATATTTCCATAAAGTAGGTATGAGCTAATTATAAAATAATGAAAACACATTAATATTTACAAAGATTCAGCATTTGCTTTAAGTTAATGAGAAATAATTTAAAGCTTCTGGGCAGGTATAAACAAATAGGCCATAACTGATAAGAGTAACTGTTGATGGTTCAGTCTCAGAGGTGACTTTTTAAGTGAGAGTGCAACAAAGGCAGCTTTGTGTTCTTGTGGAAAGTAGGAGGAGGTCCCTGAGGATACCTGAAGTACACCCAGCTAGAGAATGGGACTGATAGTACAGCCAAGACTAATAAGCAAAGAAAGTGTGTACAGCTTGAAAAAGGAAGGAGTTGATAACAAAGGTTACTGGGCACAAGAAGGCAGAGAAGAAAGCACTCCTGATTGCCAGTAAGGTGTTAAAACCCTAATTCTGTATTGTTAGAGGAAATGGACCTTGTCACAGACTCTTAGTGAGACTCTGACATGTTCTTCAAGTCTTTAAGAGCCAATTTAAACTGCAGCTGCTGCACTAGACCTTTCCCTTTGGAGAGGCAGATCTGTCACAGAACCTGACAGGGTATTAGGCAGAGATGTGGTTTTTTAGAGGATGCAGCTGAATTTCTTCATTGGTGAAAAGACAGGAAACCACCTTCAGTAATCTGTCTTAGCAAGAAGAAGGGTATTTAATACTCTGAGTCTGACATTCTGCATATCCACTTTTCAAACAGCTCTTAACTACTGATTGCAAAACTCCTTGCGTGAAGGGGACAGCGCAGACATTCTACAAATCTTTCTCTTGTGTTGAAGCAAAGCTCATCCTGAAAATGTTACCCAAATGAGGAACTCCATGTAAAACAAGCTGACATTTGGGCTGCAGCTTTTCCATGGGGTTTTGCTCAACTAAAGCCAAGCTGGCCTCCATACCATGGTTACTTGTGGATCTGCTAGACAACTAGGAAGGCAACACACAGAATTCTGTAAAAATTCCATAAAATTTAGTCTGGATTTAATATCCAGACAGATGAGGGCAGCTGGGTAAAAGATGCATTTCTTTCAGCCTCTTGAATGAAGATGCTGCATCATGGCTGAACATGAGGACTGCCTGCAATCCTCTTTGGGTGATCTCCTTCACACAGGATAACAACAATTTGGTCACTCTGTGAGTTTTTAAGTTAAATCTGAAATGCACAGAATGCCTATCAGTTTTCTTGCCCTAGGAGGTTTAAATAAATCTGGCAGAGCAAATTTAGGCGTAGGGGTTCCTTCCTCTTTTACAGAGAACATCCAGCACTCTGACAGAGTGGAAATGGGTGGTTTCACAAGCTGACCCAAATTGCTCTGTAGCTCATTAAAGCTAATATACCACATCCATTCTTATTTGCAAGTAATTTGCAATTTATTTATGTTTATAAGGCCTTAAAAAAACCCTGAGCTATGCTTAGATGAAAATCCAAAATAATGACTAGATCAAAATCCTTTTTTTTCTGCAAGGTTTTCTTTAAAAATAACCCAAAATCCTCATTTCCTGTAGTAAATTACATAGTAGTTAAACACATGAAATTGAGAGCAATTTGGGACATCTCTCAGACTATTTGCTCCAAAGACTGCAGCTAATCCTGTGTAACCAACTTGCAGGTTTGTTCCAGACTCCCACAAGAAGATGCACACTCTCTTTAGCTTCTCGTGCTGCTTGGGCCAGGAGGAGGCTGAGGACCTTTCCTGTACTGGTCCTACTGGATTCACAACGTGGTTTTGATTTTCTGATCACAGAACAGAACAAACACATAAACCAAGACATCAAAACACAAGTAACAAACTCCTGGCAACATCTAGGCTTCCCTCCTGCTTCCCAGCTGACCCTCAGGGACAGAAATTTGACTGTGGCAGAGTCTTGTTCAGAGTATGTGCTGCAATGTTAGGAATTAAAAGCTATCCAAACTTCATAACACAGCTAGATGCCAGGCTAAATAAATAAATAAATAAACCAAAAATCACAAACCACAGCCTTGTTTAGGTCTAAAAAGTGTCCTGGCTCCAATGTCATTTTTCCCATAACCAGGAGCAGTCCAGTGCCTTGTGATGAATACCCTGTGATAAGGCACTGGCCAGAAGAAAATAGTGTTATCAGGGTGTTTATCTACAATGGGGATGATAAAAAGAAACAAAGCTTGAAAGACACAAGAGAAACTGTGGTTCGGTTTCAGCTGATTCTGAATGCAAGTGGCAGGAGTTTAGAAGTTTTTAGTGGTTTCTTGGTTTAATATCCATCACAGAAGTAAAAGATTATCTGCCTTTGCTGAGCACTTCTTAAGCCACTGGATTTTCACAGGGCTTTATGGAGTAGGGAAGGAGAGGGTGGTAGAAGCCCCCATCATGGTTCTCCCAATTTCCAGCTGACTGAGCAGAGACAATCACACACGTTCCCATTGCTTTCCTGATTTACTGTAGAGGGAGAAGGCACAACTGTCACAAGAATGTCCTGTGTAACAGGAAATGTATTATCACAGAGATTCTTCCTCAATATTTTGCAATACAGAGTTTACAAAAAACTTGCAAAAGCATATTAAAAAGAAAAAACCTTCCAAAATCTGACCAGGTACTCTCAGCTAGCTACAGCATATAGTAGCAAAATTTGAGACAATTCCCCTCTCCACCCCATTAGTATCACTTTTCTCTATGTTTTCCAGCAAGAGCAAAGGGAGGGCACATTCTCAGAGATGAAGGACTATGAGGGAAGGGCAGGGTTTGGAAAAGGGAAGCATTTAACAGAAGGGTTTTTTGGGTCCTTACTTCATATTGCAGAATTTGTTTCTCCTTGGTGGGTAGATTAGCAAGAACAAAATTTGAAACAAACCTGTTTAAGGTTTGCTTAAAAAGGTAATCATTATTCAAATGGTTCTGAGGTGACAATTTGAGAGCAATTATGTCCATTCTTGGGGTATTTAATTTTAGCATTTCTAAACAATAAAGAGCAGGTCTAGACTGGGTATTAAGAACTAAGTCTTTTACAACAAGGGTGGTAAAACCCCTGGAACAAGTTGCCCAGAGATGTGGGGGATGCCCTATGTCTGGAAAATTCAAGGTGATGGTAGATGGGGCTCTGAGCAACCTGGTCTAGTCAAAGGTGTCCTTGCTCATTGCAGGGAGGCTGGAAGTAGATGATCTTTAAAGGTCTCTTCCAGCCCAAACTGTTCTGTAATTCCTGCAGATCCCACTCTATGCCCTCTCTTTGGTAACCTGATGGCTGCTGCTTAGTTGAGTGTTTCAGCCAATTCTACAACCCTACAGCTCTGATTTAATTCTGATCCCATTTCCTGGAATTGTTTATTGCAGCTGCATAGCAGAACATTACAAAATCCTTACTGAACTTAAGTGACATTCACTGCTGTCCACTTACACACCAAGCAGGTCACAATAATGAAGGAAATTAGATCAGTTTGTCCTTGAAAAAATGTTTTGTTCTACTACTGTGGATTCTATTACTACTTGGAGATTTCCAAGAAATTTTCTCCACTCATTTTGTGTACTTACCTGTACTTTCTTTTACTTCTTTTACAATGGCAGACCTTGATAAAAAAAGGGCATTCTGTACTTGTATCACAAAAGAACTGTAAAGTCACCACATTTTTAAGAGATCAGGACTAATGGAATAATATGGTCAGAAGTTGGCTTTTGTTGCTCAGATTCTTTTTAAAAAAAGGTTTTAAATTGTTCCACATTCATCACTTTAAATGTCAAAAAGAAATAGAACAACATTCAGCAGTGCTGTGAGACAGCAAAAATATCCCTTCAATGCAAATTGTAGCAACTTAGAAATAGTTTTGTTATTTTCTTTTAGGTATGTTGTTACAAACACCATGGAATTTCTGTAACTATTTTAATTAATTTTCTTTTTTTAAGTCTATGCAAATCTTTTACAGATTTTTAAATGAACATTCATATCAACAGGTAAATAATTCCTTATTTCATATCTGTAAATTAGTTATACTACTTTTATCTAAAATACCTGGTAAAAAAAATACATTTGCAATAGATATTTTACTGGCTGAAAAACATGAAACTCTACACATCACTAAAAGTTAATTAAGGTGAACACATTTCATATCCCTCATTATCATGAGTGATACAAACTGGAGATGTCATTATTTGTGGATACATTCAGGGAAAACAAGGTAAGTGATTATTCAAAGTTCAGGTTGGAGTTCTCAATCTGAATAAACATTTCTTATGACTTAGAATACATGGTGCACAGGAAATGTTGTTTGAAATTGAAAGTATTGACGTGGTTCTTGCAGTTCTAGGGTCTTAACTAAATTGGAAGAGAAAGCCCAGTACCCATAAGAGCCAAACAGCCAAGCAAGACCCTCCCTTCCTGCTGTATCCACTGTATCATCAATAACTAAAACTGACAATCAGACAGAGAATACAGATTATCTACTGAAAACATTACACTAATAATGGGGTTAATGAACTGTATACTTAGATGTCTACAAGCACCTTCAGAGTGCAACAGACTAACATGCTTGAGAGGAGACTCAAGACTTTTAATGGAACATAATGGTTTTTACTTCCCAAATGCCCTTCCTTAACTTTAATGACAAAAAAATTGACATCAATGAATAAAAACCTGTTGAGTGCTCCAATTAGAAAGCACATAAACTCATAATTACCTGTTGATATTTAATCCCAGAGTACTAACATGTCTTTACATGCATTGCTCCCCCCTGTTTGGTCTGGGTGGGTGCCTATGACATGAACTACTCAATTTAACTTGATATAATTAACTAAACATTATTTCACCTGCTCAGAGCAATTTTACCTTCATTTCTCTTCTTCTAGACATAAAACATTCATTCTTTTTGATATTCTGAGTTAGTTAAAGTAAGGATTTTTTTTTTTCAAATATCAGAAATTTGTTTCACAATAAGCACAAGGAATATGAAATAAAACAGGGTACCTTATTTGGCCAACAAGGTTCACCTCTGTTATGCTACACTGATGTTCAGATGCCCTTGAACTTAGCAGAAGGTCCACAAGAGTCCTGCAAAAAAAGAAAACCAGTTTGAGATACAGTGCATGTGAAAACACTTCTCAGAAATTATCGACTTGCCTTTTTCCTTTGATCTTTTACTTGAAAATTTTAACCTGCCACAAGCTTGTAACTTCGGTTCAGTGATCTGAACTTGGCTTTTAACATCCCTCAGGTATGGGCCTGCATGAACAAGATGGGGATTTCAGGTAGGAACAAAAGTTTTGGGCTTGCTTTCCCTCCCTGCCCAGGTTTTACATGTTGCATTCCAGACCTACTGCATCTCCTTATGGCTAAAATGTGTTGATACTGATGTTATATGTGTTATGGGCAGTACAGAGCTCATTTTAATGTCTGCTTGCTTGCCAATCAAAGGAAAATAATCTTCAAAGAAAACCTTGCAAATGGAAATATTTTCTTGATTTCTACAAGATCATATAATGTGCATAATTGTCTGCAAGTATCAAGGAAAGTTTCTAAATGAAAGAAACCTTTTAATGATGACCTTAATTTAGTTTTTTATCATAAATTCCAAGCTGTTTGAAAACATTTTATGTCCTTGTTCAGATCAGAGATGTATTACCTTCCCTTCATGGAAGTGTCCCCATCCAGCTGGAACAAGGGAGAGGCACTTTGACACAGCACAGTCCTCATGGATATTTACTTAAATTCAGTGTTAGAAACCCAAACTCTGGCTTCATGATGCAGCCTGAAAATACTGAGTATATCACTTGTACACAGTTTTGTGGGTTCTGACAGACTTTGGATTTCTAATTGTTGGCCTCAAATGTGCTTTTAATCAAAGAGGTGTTGTATTAGCAGAGCCTGCAATGAATGTAATCAATGAATGCTCCAGGTCTAATCAGTGTCAGCTTAGAACACCTTGTTGTCTGAAACTTGGTGCAGGTATCTTGCCCTTGTTATCCATGTGATCCATTTGATTATTTACCTGTGACTCTATACACAGAGGCAGATTGTGGGTGTGTGTATAACTGTGCCAAGCAGGACCTGAATCCTGTGGCACACTGCACCCCCATCAGGAAAATGGGCACCACCCAACAGTGATACCGTGGAAGGGAACGCTCAGGAACACTGATGTATTCTACAATCCAATTATAATAGATATAGTTAGTGATTGTATTTCAGAAGAAATTATCCAAAGTTGTTTCTTTGTTGTATGGAGCAAACAAATTGTCCTGAGAGATTCATCAGACTTTGTTTTTCTTAATACCAGACACCTATAAAATGTGTATAAATTACTAAAGATGCCAACAAACAAACAATCTGTGAATATAAAAGTTATGAACCTTTCTAAGTGATTTGGGACAATGATTTAACTTTCCCAAAAGTTAACCAAAACCACACAGGAGTTCCAATCCCTAGAG
Source organism: Notiomystis cincta (assembly GCA_013398075.1). Lineage (NCBI taxonomy): Eukaryota > Metazoa > Chordata > Aves > Passeriformes > Notiomystidae > Notiomystis > Notiomystis cincta. Next base: position 67,163 of record VZRX01023083.1, on the reverse strand, counting down.
AAAATGTTGATTTATTACTCACAGGGAGCAGTGGTTTATCTCCCACAGCTAAGAGGTATGCTGCCATCTACTCATCAAGGTATCCCTGTTTCTGCTATTTCATCCATTAACAGGTTATCACAGGCTGCATGTTACCATAAGGAAACCAAACACATCCCACTTTTTCCATAGAAAAGGGGTCATATGAAGCAATTAATGGAAAAAAACACCGGAGATTAGCCCCACAAAGCTCAAAACAAACATCTTTTGAGATGGATGTGAAGTCAAGTGAATGCTTTCCTATATATATTTATATTAATAGGGCCCCCAGGAACTACTTGATCTCTCACTGAGGATGTTTCACAAAAAGAATGAGAATCACCACAACAGTAATTAAATACTTCTATTTATTTTTTCATTAATACAGTATTTCCTTCCCCACAGACAAATAAAAAGAATCACTTGTAAGACATTTATTGAAGAGCTATCAAAATAGGATGCTATAGATTCTCTTGCTTCTTTTGGAAGACAATCTGCTTTAGTATTATTCAGAAACATCACTGATGCCTACAGAATAATGAACCTTTTTTCCCCAACCTAAATATCCATAATGGATCCAAGGCACATAACAGCGTATTAATTTTGGGAACCAGGCTTAACCCAGTACTCAGAACAGGGATATACCACATGAAAAGGTATAAGAATTATTATTTGAAGAGGAAGTTTATTAAGGATGAGGGCAGATTAGGCTACTGCCAGATGGTGAATTATTCTACTGGTGCAGATCAGAGTTTTGATTTCTTCTGGAAGAAGCTGACAATGGCATTTACACATTCATCAGACAACCACCTCTCTGTCAGCACTTCACACTCTCTGCTGTTGACTGCATGGAGCTTCTCCTTCTCCACACTTCGTAACAGCTGCTTGGACACTGCCAAGGACTGGAGGAGAAAGAGAGGAACATTAGGCAGGTAAGTTTTCTATACTTTAATGCTTCAGGATACAATACAAAACCCCACACTGGAATCCTAACCCAACTGCATCAGCATGACATCTCTTAGCTTTTAGTCAACCCTTTCATTTATTGCATTTAATTCCCAAGACTGCTAATAAGGTGGAGAAGGCTCATGGGAAACAAACCAGCAGTCCACTAAGTGCTCATAATCAGAGTAGATGGGCAAAAGAAACAAAATCCATTCAACTGGCTGCAGTGTCAAATGCAACCCACATTATCAGCAGCTGGCCCAGGTGTCTCATCCTGTCCAAGGTAACACAAGACCACCATGACCTCAGCAGTCTTGTAAACCCCAAACTAGGGAGCAGGATCATTGAGTTCAGCAAAAATTAAAGCCACCCACTGACATCTTGAGTACCCAGAGTGCATACACTATAATTAATATTGCAGAACCACTGGTAAGATTCTTAAATATAAACTATTGCCAAAATAAAAACCTAAGACAAGCCACCCAAGGCAGTCACAGAGACACTGCACAGGTGGATTAATCAGTTAATTTTGTAAGGCATTTCAGCCCCAACATCTCCGTGGACAGTGCCCTGTCTTAGATATAGACTGAGTAGGAGAGAAGGATCTGTTTCCCAGCAGCAGAGGGACAGATCTGTGCTTGAAGGAAAATATATTGAGCCTCATTATTTTGATTAAGAATGAAGTGAAACCAAGTGACAGGATAGGTTTGGCAGAAGAACTGGAAATTCTACAGGCTCACAGGGTGGAGAAAAATTAAAAATACTGACATTTTTGGGGAGGCTTGCATAAGCTTCTAATCTTGCCCAAACTTCCTTCTGAAAACTCCTCTCAGGGAAAACTTCAGTCACAAGTCCTTGAGCACAGGCTTCTGCTGCAGTCAGCTTTTTATTGAAAAGCAACATCTCACTTGCCTATACAAAAAAAAAGAAAGTGTGATTCAACAGGACACAAGACTTGAGTTATCTATCTGACAGGGAAGCTGCATGCTTCCACACCACACTCCTTTTACTCTCTTGCTTGCTAATATCTGCCCTCTGAAAAGAGCACAGAATAGACTATTATTTTTATTATTATTATTATTATTATTATTATTATTATTATTACTAAGGAAACTCCAGATACTGTCTACTTCAAAGGTCCTGCTCAAACAGGGTACTCAGCCCCATCATCCAGGCCACAATGAAGAGGTTAAGCAAGTTCCAGACCCAGTATCCACCCTTGGACTTCATCACTAGGGCCTGGCCTACTGTTCATCATGACTGTACATGTCTTTTTGAGCAGAGCTCCGAGGTTGCAACCTGAAATTACCTCATTATAATTGTATTTGTTCACTTTTGCAGTGACTCCAAGATTTCTAGAACATGTACTGGCAGGCTGTGTCTCACTGAACAGACTATTCTTGGACTTGGATGTCTATGAAGCACTTGCTCTGCTCTTTACAGATTTAAACCCTGCTCAGAAAAATACATTATATTAATGCATGAAATGTCAGATAAGTATTTAAAACTACCCAGATTTTTTCTGTGGTAAATCAAAAGAAGCAGAAAGGATTTATGTGGTTCTGAGAAAAGAAAATTTGGATTCTGCTTCTTAATTTTTCTTTTTCCTTTTTTATTTTTTTTTTTAAGTTACAATTATTTTGTTTCCTTATTCTTAGAGTAGACAGAGAAAATAAGAGTATGGACAGACCACACTTGCTCTCGCAGACAGAGGATACCAACACACAAAGGTCAGATGATCCCACAGGCAGCGCAGACATTCTTACCTTGGCTAAGCCCATTATTTTTGGAAATAGGTAAGAGGAACATCCCTCTGGACTCTGCCCAAGTTGACTAAACGGGCTGTGAAATGTAGCCTGAAAAAAAAAAGGAACAAAACAAAGGAAACCTTATATCAGAACATGGATTTAAAGCACTAGGATTTAATTTTCATTTTAAATTTTCTACTGACACAGAGTTCACCAGATACATCTGAACTGTTACCACAATAAGCTTCAAATACCATCTGGTAACATTGCTTCATCCTCTCAATGCACCCAAGAGCTGACTTTGTCTAATTCCATTCCCTTTTCCACCAACCCTACTGATAAAGTTATATTATTTGAATACAGCACTCAGAGAAACTAATGTGCAAAATCTTTACAGAAAGGATGTTCATGCACATCTGGCCTAAAAGTTATTAAATACATATTGCAAATAACTTAGGAGGCAAAAAGCAGTTTTGCCTTTCTGAAGGCACACCAAGTTTATTCTTCTCCTGAAAAATTCACGTCACCGAATCTGTTTTCACCAAATTTTAAGCAAATCTAAAAAGAACCTGTGCCAGAAATGCAGCAATGAGTCCTACAAAGTAATACCACAACTGCAAGTTAGAACCTAACAGTGTTGGAACTGTTAGAACAGAGAAAAATCAACTTTGAGAAGGCCTCAATAAACTTGAAGCTAATGGGAAAATTGTCATGAAGGATAATCTAAGTGAAAGGCCAGGTTAGATCCTATAGAAATCCTCCAAGAACTGTTACCAAGGGTTCAAGGAAAAGCTGTCCCAGTGCAGGTAGGAGGGTACTAATGGACTCTAAATAATGAGCTTGTCAGGGACTTTAAACACAAATATACAGAAAGTGAGAACTATGTCAGACAGTGAGTATGAAACTAACATAAGTATGCAGAAATTAAAAAAATAATAGAAATGCAAGGCAAAAATATGATGCATTTATCAATGATTATATATACAACCATTAAAAGGAAGTTCAAGTATGAATTTCAAGCCATTCAAGAAAGAAAGATAATATTAACAGGACAAAACATTTCATGCTTATTTGGATTAAACTTCAACTAAATCTATACTAACTCATGGCTGTAAAGAGATGATATGCTGAGGGGAAGTGATGAGACTTCCAAATAGTCTTAATAAAATTGAGAGGTAAGAGTAAGAAGATACTATTGACAGACAAGTTAAAGTTTCTCAGGAACAATGTGGTATGTAGCATGTGAAATACAATAGGGAAAACAGGCAACTTTGCAGTAAGGGATCCAGGTGTTAAATCACATCACAGGTATATAAATCAAATAACACAGTGGAATGTCAAATCAGAAATACAGCCTGCAGAATGTGGAGAAGTTCTTCTGCTCCCTTTCACATCAGTCAAACATGAGCTGGAGTGATGTGTCCAGCTTGTACCACTGTGCTTAAAGAGACACAGAGCAAACAGAAGGAGTCCAGAGGAATGTGTCTGCAGGCCACATGAGGAAAGGCTGAACAAATGGCAGCTGTTCAGCACAAAAAAAGGAAAAGACTGAGAAGAGAAGGTAAACCTGAGATATATCTAACAGGCTAAGTACACTGATGGCTAAAGTTATTCTAAGGGAGAATGAATATAGACTGTTCTTTAAACTGTGGAAGAAGAAAAAGTAGGTTCGCCCTGTAGCAACAAAAGCTCAGATGAGAGGGCAAAAGAGAGAGAATCCAACATTTGTCTAGTAAAACAAGAGATCTATGGATCATAATTGACTGAATAAATCATGTACATTAGACAAGCATATGTTAGGGGTGACACAGTCATAAGTGATCTGTAATGAATTACTTTAGCCAGTTACTGAACTTCCATTCCATAATAAACTTTTGCTCTCCCTTTCACACCTAAAAGGGGCCTTACAAACATCATTTCACATCAGCTTAGAAGAGAGGCTCTTAGGAAAGAGCCTCTGAGCTGGAGTCAGTAACTTCATAAGCATAGCTACAGCATGGGAAATTCCATACATGTTAACCACTGGCTGATGCACCCCTGTGCTGGTAATTAATATAGGTAGGTATTCCTTGATGTGATATACAAAGCCTTTAGACTTTTCTGAAGTGTTCTTTTCTTTCAGATTACCACAAATCAAATAATATTTAATACAGAAAGACTTAAAGACTGTCTTTGGGAGAGACCATGTAATATACTTACCCTGTCAGAAGCATAGACAAGGTCACACAAACCAAGGACTGTTACACAGATTCCAATAGCTGGGCCATTTACCACTGCAATCAGTGGTTTAGGAAAATCAATAAAATGAGCCACAAACTCTCTAGAGAGAAGGAAAAACAGAAGATGTAAGAGACACATCTCAAGTGTTTTTCATCCAATACAAACAAATTGCAAAACATGTGATTAAACACTGCATAACAAAACCCATGGGCTAGATAGAAACAATGTAATGTATGGGTTTTGAGCCTTTCACAAATGAATTCTGGCAAAATAAGAACTATTTGAAATGATTTGCATTTCCTTAGCAACTAAGAATCAAGCATGTACCTGTCAGCAGAGCTTTCCTAGTTTCTGTGATCAAGTTATGGAGGTGTTTTCCTCCTCACCTGCAGTTGCTGAATACAGCTCACTGCCTAGAGCCCTCTGCCTACACATCCATCCCAACTCCACCCGTGGGACAGCCATTCCCTGCACAGACTCTGCTCTGCAGTGAAGCCCCAACAGGCACCAACACTGTCATGTTACCACAACACAGAATTCCCCAGTGCTCTTCTGCACAGGTTTGAGGAAAAGCATTTTGTTTCATCTTACAGCTGCTTCTCCATCCAAGAGGGGCAAAATGCATTCTCAAAATAAAACATTTTCCAAAAGTGAATGGTGTTGTAAGAACTCCATTTCTCTGGCATCTCTGTGCATTGGCTGTAGTGAAGCACTGTGCCTGTGTAATAGAAACAGCCCAGCAAACACAGGCTTCTCACAAGAGCAAGGGTAAAGACCATAAAGCACATGAGATTGCATTGTGCTGAACATGCTACAAAACACTGCAGGCTGGAATATTTGCCAGGTACCACAGGGTAACATCTTCACAACAGGCTCACACTGCATCATTATCACTTTGAGGGGCAACTGTGATCCACAGACAGCTCACCTAAGTAAAAGCTGCAAAACTGAGTACTTGACATGCAGCTCATCTTTAAAACATAAATCAAAAACACTGCTTTTCTGTGTATTTTAGGTTTTCCACCAATTGCAAGTGCCTGAGGAAACAATCCAACTTGCAAGCACCTCCCAGATGCAATTATCACATACAGAATTAAAAGAGAAGACAAAATCTGCTTAAGTAGGGGAAAAAAAGAACCAGCCCTTTGTGCCAAATGATATCTCTGATCTACTTGGCTTTAGAAAATAAATTCATTTAACAGGTAAATTAAAACTTAAAGGCAGAACCAAGATCCCAGACTTATTGGGCAATTTTGAACAAGCTCATTACACCTGTCTGTTCAAAGAAGTCTGACAGTGCAGGTATTTTGGCATTTCCTGCTAGTGGAGACACTGCTGGATATCAAAAACCCCACAGTTTTTTCATACACAGTTAAAACAATGTTTTTGTCATCATATCTATATGTACTTTGGGGACTAAACAATGAAATCAAGTCTTCAGCACCACTGTACTTAAAAAGACTTCTGATATTAATCTATTTATTTCATACAATTAAAACCACTTCCTCCCACATGATCTTTGTGTTTAGGCACATGGTGAGCCCTTAGACACAGCCACCTAAGCAGATGAAAATCATAGCAGAACTGGGTCTCTGATGTTGTGTTTTCTAACAATGCCTACAAACTTTATTTTACCCATTAGTGTAACTTATGCATATATGAAACCAAGATGTTCTACTTGAGTAACACTGCTCCATCTTTTGCCATCTTCTCCATTGCACCAGGCTGGACATTAGTGAAATTATTCAGATCATTTCCACTACTATAGTAGTCTCCATTTCCTGCAGAGAACACAAAGGAGTAAATGCAGCAATGGCTTCTGAGTAGGAAAGAGAACAGAAGCTTTCATTTATTACATTTACAAAAGCATTTCATCCTGAGAGTCTAATAACATTATTAAGTAATTAGAGGGATTTTCTCAAAGTATACACAATATCTTAAAGGACATATATGGCTTAAAAATAAGCTTTGACTGTCAATTTCTGGGAAAAAAACCCAATTAGTAAAAAGCCAAAGAATGTTAACTGTGAAATATTTGATGAAGAAAATTAATTTTCTTTTTTTTCTCTAACAGTGTCAGATGGAAAAAATACTTTACTTCTTTCCCTGCATACTTCCTCAGGGTTTTTTTTCTGTCAATTTGCAACAATTCAAACAATTAGATGTGAGAAGCTTTTTTTTTAAACAGGACAATGGAAATATAAGTTGATGCATCTCCCTTCATCCACGTTCAAATTGATGAAGAAACCAAAAGTAGACAATAACCTATTTAACATGTGACAGTTTTCCACATTTTTTATGATTTACTTAGAAAAAGGCAAGCCAGTCTAAGGATAAGACTGACAGCATTGCATTGACATCACTGTACTGGAAGATGGATTCTTCATTAAGAACCAAATAAGCTGGTATTCAATGTATAGGTCAGTCTGAGGCACCACTGAAAAAGCAAGCAGCATTTAAAAGCTTGACTTCATGACTTAATTGCCTAAATCAGCCTGTGTTCCACAAGGACATTCACAGGATGGGACCTGCTTTACACTGCAGTGCTCTTATTGACTGTGTGAAAAGGAACAGAAAGGTTTTGCAAAGGTGTTTGCTGTGACTCACAGCTATACATGTGTAAACTCAAGTTTGGCTAATTTCCTAAAAAGACACTTTTTTGCAATGAGGATGGGCCACACTCAAAAATACACACTCAGCTACTCAAAAATAATAAAGCTCTTAGGAGTATTCCATGTCCATCTTCTCAGCTGAGATAGATGTTTTGATGTAACAGCAACCTTGCTTAAGAATTTGAAACACCAGTTTGAAGAAAATTTTCCAAAACACTTTGGAAAGTCTTTAACAGAGGGAAGAATATCCTCATTTAATTTTTCTTTAGTCTAAACACAGGTAGGTATTTCATGTCAGTACTAAACTTTGGTATAATATAAAACATACCAGTAATAACTGCTATGGTAGAATCATTTTTTCCAGCTTCTTCAAGTGCTTTAATAATTTCTCTGTACATCTGCATAAAAAGAAAATGAACAAAGTACAAATGTGATGCTGCAAAAGAAGAGAAAAATGAGATTGACACTGACAACAAGGAACTCAAGAGACAGATTAGCTATGATCCTTTTAAATATTGAAAAATTTGTCATGCACAGAAAGTTGGGTATTACATGTGAAGTACTTCTGACCATAAAGACACATGCTTGCAATTCTCAAAACCTGCAGTGCATTTCTAAAGGACAAAATAAGGTCTTTTGGAGAAACAAGCACTGATGTGAAACAGTTCATTTCAATAGAGAAGTTGAAGTGGACAGAACTCCATACTAAAGAATTAGCAGCAGTGGGATGAAGACCCTGCTCTGGTATTTCTGCAGTTGTGAACCAGGATGATCATGAGGCTTCAATAGGAGGGATTTACTCAAGAAGGAAACTGTGGGAAACAGGTCACCTAGACACACATGCAGCAGTGCTGAGCCAAAGGCTGCACAAATGCTTTGTTACACTCAACACTGCAGTCAAATCTTGCATCCAAAACACAGACCAGTCTTCCTGCAGGTTGCCATTTCAATTTAGGGTAGACCATAATACTACATTAAGTTTGAAAGAAATCAAGAGACACAAAAAAGCCTAATCTGTAAAATTTTATCTGAATGATTTCATTTTGTACTGGATATTTATTCCTTAGGTTGTTGTTGGATCCCTCACAAAGTTCAGACCACCATGCTTCAGTCAGTTCTGTTAAACCTGTAATAAGGACTCTTTAAAGAGTTAAGTAGCTTATCCAGAAAGAAAAAAATCATTAATCCTCCCAACTTCATTTCTCTACCTGATGGTTGATGGCATTTTTCCTATCAGGTCGGTTAAACATTATCTTTGTGATGTTGTTTTTGGTAGTAACTATTAATGTTTCATAGCCATCGTGTCTGCCCTCCTCTGGAGAAGCCTCTTTCTTCTGGCCAGCAGATTCTGCAGAGACCAAACTCGAGACGAGTTCAGCATACTTCTGTCTGGCATTGTCCTGCAATAGAAGAAAAGAAATTAAAAAACAGGGAAGAAAAAAAAGGAGAAAAAAGGAAAATTACCTTTGAAAAAGTGAGAGGAAAATAACACAAGATTATGAAAAGCTGAAATTGAAATCAGTTACATTATTAATAAAATGGTACCTGGGTGGAGGGGGAGGGGAAGATGACTGCTTCAGGACAAAAGAAAATGAAAATCTCCATTACAATATATTCCAATTAGGGGGATGAGGAGGGGAACTTGTTGTATTTGAACACTGCAGAACATGCTTCAAGTCACCTTAAAAGCAGCAGCAATAGATTCACAAAATAAAAGTGTACAGACGCTGGGATGATGACATTTATTTTGCTGGAAGAGTGCCCCTCCCATGACTAAGATTACCAGAGAGACCTTTGTCATATTCCCAGCATTTACACATTTCTATGGATCCTTTGTTTTCTGCTTTCCAGTCAGACATTTCTCTAACAGAAGTTTTTATTTCAGAATATGTGTTGCTGACTGAAATGGGTCTCATGGCATCTTAAAATTGCTTGAAGACAATAGTTTTCATTTAGCACTAACATGACACACAGAAGCCTGAAGAATCCTGTCTCCCTGTTTCTAAAGTAAGCAGTGATTTAAAAGAATTTAAAGAGCTTGGTTGTTACAACCTATTGGCTTGAAAGGATAAAACACTTTGAACAGTTCTAAGATCCATAATGAAATTGTCTACCCACTCTCCACTCTAACTTCTAGAGCCAATTCTTTCTCTTAAGAATTTCTTGACTACTCCTAAAAGCTGCAGGGCCAACTCAAAAATAACCCCAAAGCCCCAAACTAAACAAAAGATCAAAATGCACCCCAAAAAACCCAAATCAGAACAATATGTTCTATTAATGAAATTATGCAACTGTGTTTTCTTTAAAAAAAAAAAAAGAAAACACAAAACTCACCCTCTATAATAAAGAATCTTTTTGACTGAGCTCAGCAACTACTACTGAGCAGCACTGACACAGATGATGTGAAAAGCCTGTTTCCTCCATTTAATAGCAGCTGAGGAAACTGTGGCAGCTCCATGCAGTCAGACTTATTAAAGCCTGCATGAACAAGGAATGCTTATGTATCTCTGCATCTTTATTCTTCCTGCCTGCTTCACTTGACTTCTCTAAAGGTTATGAAAGATACTAAAAATGTCAAGATACATTGAGAAAGAAAGAATGGAGACTTTCAATACACCAATTTTTTTCTAGTCTTTTAGTCAACAGCATAAGAGACTGACTTTTTAAAATGACAAAGTTATGAATATGCTGAATTCAGAGATTTGAGTTTTGTTGTAAGAACTGAGAAGCTCAATCCATCTTTCTTAAAGAAAAGAGCAGAACAGACCATAATGCAAAAAACCACTACTTTTACTGGAAGTCACCACGTAAGATTTCTTACACAGATACAAGCTGGCAGTAATAATGTAGAACTAGACTTACACACTAAAAAGAAATTAAAAAAATCTCCAAACACTGAGCAGTGAAGTGATTGAGAAATACAGTAGGAAACATTTTGATGGCTGAAGCAGAGATGCTCAACTAGCATGTAATATTTTTAGTCATCAGCCACTCACTTAAACACCAGGCTTAAAATCACACCACACTTAAAATCACTTCAAAGTAGAGTAATCCACAAAGTATCTAAGTAAAACTATGTGTTTTGTCACCTGAGACAAATTGCCAAGAGAGTTCCATGCATCCCACTTGGCTTTCTTGACGAAGTCCAGCATACCTGGTTTTGGAGCATTGCAGGGACCTTCAGTAGCCTGAGAAGACAGAGAAACAGATTTATTAAAACCTTTGATTAAAGTTCAGATGATTTGGTAGAAAAGATGATGACTGTTCTGAATACTTATCTGATCAGGATACAGCATTCAACTCTTGAGACAGAAGGAGCACCTACTGGTTGGACAGTAGTCCAACAGTTCACATACCATCAGGTTTTCAGTGTCTGCTATTTCCTAATACTGGGTTGGGCTTCCAGAAGCACCTAACCACAGGATGAAATACTCATTTCCAAAACACCCATGCATGCTAAGTTCTCTTGCCTCAAAGATTGTGGAAATTTTGTACTTATAAAGAATATTAAAGACTTTTAGCAGTGTGAAGAGACCATTGAATAGGATCTATTAATTCAGATCTTGCTTCAAAGTTGGCCCTGCTATGAGCAAGAGCGTTGCACCAGCTGAACTGCAACAGTCTGAGCTATCCTGAAGTATTCTATGATCAGTTTTCCTGAAGAAAAATAAACTGTTGGAAAGAAATATTTCAAGTGGGAGGCAGGAAAGCAAGAAAGAATACATTTGTGAGCTCACTATTATTAATCAGTAAAGCTACCTGGAATCATCAGCTGTCTTTTTTTTTTTTTTAATGAGTTACTGATTGCCTTCCTCAACATAACAAGCCACAGCCTGAACTGACCCTGTAGTCAATTCTGTTCCACAAATACTTCCCCACATACCAATACAAGCCCTGCTATGGACATGAAGCTATTTCTACAAAGGTCTCCTTTCATGCTGTGGTAAAGAATAACCTTCATTCCAACTCTGGAGGCACAGTTCCTTGAACTCAAAATAAACAAACAAAAAGCCCCAAACAAAATCTACAATGACCATACTAAAAAAAAAGAGGAAAAAAACCCAGAAATCAACTTTCAAATGTCAACACCATTATGTTATAGGCCCAGATGACTGCAGATAGAAGAAATTTAAGAGGGAGCATGCCACCTACTCTTTTTTTCCTAGGCATAAGCCATTTTCCAAAGCTGAATCAATATTATTATATGGAAGGCATCACACAATAGATGTAATTTTGCTCTATTTCTTTGAATAAAGGTTTCTACTCGAACCATGAAAAAACAGGTTTGGCTTCTCTCAGAATTTAGGCATTTTATGGGGCTGACATTTCAACAACAGATTTTGAGCACGTAAAATGAAGAGCCTGTTAACACACAATACATTTAAACAGTCTGCATTTCAAATAAATTTTCCAGGTCCATCCCCTCAGGTTATAAATGCTCCTTACCAAACAAAATAAGTCAAGTCAAGCCTACCTGTTTAAACAGAGCATAGAGTTTCAACTTAGTTTCATTCCCAGGATCCTTTTTCAAAAGCTTCAGCTGTTCTTGAGCCTTTTGGAAGTCCTTCTGGCTGACCTGCATGGTGGCTGCAGACATGTGCAGGTGAATTGCTGGAATGCAAACAGCTTGTGTTGGCCTGGGAGTAAGTGGGGAAAAAAAAAAATCTCATTACTTGATTTTTGTGAAGGACTAGAGGAGAAACAAATATTCTGCTTTTAAAGACATTTAAAGTAAATGTGAAACATTACATATCACACTAATCAAAACAACAACAAAAATATTAAAAGCCACAAGAAAGTTGCTTTAGAAGTTTGCTGTTGTTGCAATATCACTAACTTTTGAAAATTATTAATTTTTATTAATTATTTAAATATCAGCCCATTGCACTCAGCACCTTGAATAATGCATTCAGTTCCGGGCCCCTCAATACAAGACAGACAGTTTGGTACTGGAATGTGTCCAGAGAAGGGAACAAAGCTGGTGAAGGATCTACAGCACAAGTCCTGTGAGGAGCAGCTGAGGGAGCTGAGGTTGTTTAACCTGGAGAAAAGGAGGCTCAGAAGGATCTTATCACTCTCTTCCAGTGCCTGAAAAGAGGCTGGGTGGGGGTCGGTCTCTTCTCCCAAGTAACAACTGACAGGATGAGAGGCAACAGCTTCAAGTTGCACCAAGGGAAGTTTAGATTGGCAAAGAAAATCTTCCTAATATGCAGATGAGTGGTCAGGCACTGGAAGGCACTGCCCAGGAAGTGGTGGAGTCACCATGCCTGGAGGTATTTAAAAGATGAGTCTATGTGGCATCTAAGGACACAGTTTAGTGGTGGACTGAGCAGTACTGGGTTAATGGACTTGATGATCTCAAAGGCCCTTTCCAACCTGACTGATTCCATGATTAGCAGCTTTATATGTCCACTATTTAAGATGAGTATGCAGCCTGTCTGCTCTTTGTGATCTTTTCAAGTGTGTGTGCTTCTAGCTAGAAACATTTCAATTTGAAAGTCTGGTTCTCCAATCATGGCAGCACAAGTGAAGACTAATTTCAAAATGTACTTTGGAAAAGGACTGGCTGTAAACCAGCTTGTAGACATTTGAGAGAGGAAAAAAAAAAAAAGCAGTCAAAATATTCTGGGAAAACAATTTTCTACCAGAAAAAAGCAATTCCATCAAAACCTTCCCCAAAAGTACCAAACCTAACCCAACTCTATAATGCTTCATAAATGCAGGTTTACTTTAGTAAAGTTTGGAATCAATAGCCAAGAAGTCTAATAATGTTGACTTATTTCAAGAGGGGAAAAGCTTGTTGTCACAGCTTTTTCTTGGTTAATTTACAATATATGTTAAGCATTTTTACTATTTTTAAAACATTTGCAGTTTATGTATGATCCTTTCTTCTCTATTCTAGTAAAAAGAAAAAAAGCCCAACTTGCCCTATTCTAACTTACAGACACACCTGTCATGTTAGAACATTATTTATGACAGATTTCATAACCAGTATCATTTGAAAAATTAATGAGTATCTCAAATGGACACTGACAGAATGCTTAATCAATTGAATATTTCAGTTAGAGGACAATCATTTAAAAAATCAAGGAAATTCTGCCATCTTATACCTGCCTAATGAGAATTTTAAAGATATTCTACTGCCTACCTCAAAAATATTCTCACTGCTCTTATTTCTTAAAGAAAATGTCTTCTGCAAGCCTAAAAGTTGCAGGCAGAAAGTGTGAAGAATGTGAACTATCCCCTATTAATTTTATTCCTCTTTCATTTTATGCAGATAGATGGTGTCTTGTAAAAATATTTATAAGACCTATTTGGTTTATGTCCTATTACAGCCCTTTTTTGTTAATAAAATCTAAGTTCTGGTATTTTGGAGATACCAAGTTTGAATGACAGACATGGAAATAATATTTTTTCTTACACACAGAATTTTTTGAAAGTGAAAGAATTTCAAAATTTGCTTCATAATCTTATGCCAGTAGCAAGAAACCTATCTGAACAATAGAAAATGGAACATGCTATCAAGTCCTCTTACTTAAGTTGATCAGCTGTAAGCCTTTATTAAGACAGCAGGGCACCCAGGCAAACACAGGGTAAACAAGTGTCACTGTAACCAACATTCAGGCTGGTGTGTTCAGAAGACTCTGTCAGAGTTCAACAAGTTCACCCCTTAAACAGTCAGGAGGACATTTAGCCAACTTGTGTATTTTGTTTACAGCATCAAAAAATACCTTCAACAGGAATAAGTGCACCTAAATCAATACAGATACAAGATTTTTGATACTGCATTTCTTTTATTAGTCTGTCCTGGGTTACCAGAACATGACACTTCCAGATCCTGTTCCCAAACATGTTTTGAAGTCACATTTACAGGAAGAAGAAATGGGAGTGCAGAAAGAGGAGTTGCTTGTTTTGGTTTGGCTTTTTTCCCCCTCCATCTTTAGAACTATTTGAATGCTACTCTCCCCAAAATGATCTGTGTATCTGCTACAAATCCTCTTGTCAGTCTAGGCACTGATTGAGGTAGATCCCATGTTTAAAAATAGAGATTTGTGTTTAGACCATGTTTGACAATCTGGATTTCATTCAAGTCTGGCTGTGGTTAATATCATAGAAAGGTTTTAAGAATCTCTTTTATATACAATTTGATAACAATCATAAATTAATAGAAGTTGAGGATAAGCAGCTGGGGTGAAGAGAATGCAACAGCAGCTGGCCTAAAGGTATGTACACACATACACTTATGGTTAAGGTTGGTTTGGTTGGTTTTTTGGTTTGGTTGGTTTTTTTGGTTTGGTTGGGTTTTTTTTTCATTAAGCAGGTCAAAGTTCTCTTCCTTGTTAAGAATGCAAAGCAGACAAATTAGAAAAGGATGAGAAAGCAATTAGATGAATCAAAATAATTTGGCTGGGGAAAAGTGGAATGATCTTGCAGTAAGTCCAGGCTCAGAGGAACCTGGCTGTTTGGTTATATTCACTTTTGCTTCTTAGTTAAATTTTTGGGTAAAATTGTTATCTATGCACTTCAAATACTCCATCTTTCATTCTTCTTTTCCTCTTTACCTACTGATTTGTAATGGGAGACTGTGCAACCTAGATATTTATTAAAGTCTGTTTGTAAGAAAAGGCTTTTTATCTTTCATTCTTCCTTACTACTTGTAGCTCAATTCTCTGCAGGACACTGATGATTCCTTCTGCCTTCTGATCTCTACAGACATTTCCTATGCATCAGAGATGCTCATCAATTCCCAACATGCTAAAGTTATTACTATGGCTCCTCTATTAAAATAACGACAAAGGATGAAAAGACAAAGGAAAAATTAAGTTATTTGACAATTCATTCATCTTGGGCAGGACTTCCTTCTTCAGAGGCACACAAGAACAGCAGTAAGAGAGCTCCTTGATCCCGAGTAGATGATGCAGAGTGAGGAGATGACACCTCTCAGCACACACAGCAGCGCTGCCACCTCTGGCACTGCACAGAGGTGCCATGCACGGTCCCAAGGACAGAGGAGCAGAAGAGGCTGCTGCAGTGCAAGGATGGAGAAGCAGGAGAGGCTGCTGCAGTACACTGGGGGACAGCTTGCTCCCTCCATCTGCTGCTCCCTTGCTGTGACACTGAGTCCTTCTTAGTCGCTCACTGAAATTCATGCCCCACTTTAGCGGCCACACAAGACTTTGAGGAAAACATGCAGGGCAGGCAGAGAGCCTGGAACCTGACATACAAGCTTTGGAAACACACAGAAAAATAAGCCTAGGAAAGGCAATGAAAAACCCCTCTGTACTTCCCTTTCTCATCTACTCACTGCAACAAAGACAAATCATTTCCTTCACAAAGCTTCCTGTTTATTGCCCTGCAACCCTATGGCCAATTAGCTGCCACTGCCCCAGTGCTACAAATTACCTTCGCTGTAGCGGCACCCACAGGAGAGTGGTGAGGGCTCGGCAACCTCCCCCAGCTGGGTAAAAAGCCAGCTCCCACCAGAGGGACAGAAGCAAGAGGAGTCACAACCTGGCAGTGCAGTCAGAGTCCATGACAAATGCCTGCGTATTCCTGCAGGACCAGTCACTGGGGACTTCGCAAGTTGTACACTCTGAAAAAAGAAATAAATCCTGGGCATCACTGTCTGAACCGGAGTCATCCAGGCTGACAATCATTTCCAATTTATTCCCTTGGTTCAGACATCTCTTTGTTGCCATTTGGTCATTCAGGACATCTTGGAGACTCATCATTCATCCTATTCACTCTACCTGTTCCCTTAAATGTCTCTTGTCCCAAGTAACCATTCAAATGTAAGTCTCTTAAATTTAGAATTTCAATTACACTGAAAATAACTTCTCACAGTTTATATGATTCACAAAAAGACTGCAAAGCCTGTTAAAGGCAAGCCTCTCACTTCTGTGTAGTTCTGTCAGTTGCATAAGGACTTTTAAAAGAGTTTAAAATGCCAATATTTTGTAAAATACTAACTGCTCACTTTCTAACTTCTAAAGCAACAGAGCAGTTTCCTTATTAAGATTAAACAGAAGTCCAAAAATTTCTTTGCACAGGAAACATAAGATACACTCAGCAAAAGAAAGGGATGGATATACCTGAAATCCATCTTCCATTTACTTAGTAAAAGTTTTCTTTTAAACGTTAGTAGATCCTGGGGAAATAAAGCACATAGAAAAGCAGTTAAAATCCTATTAGGATTAAAAGCAGCGGGTGGTGCTAGATACACATGGGTTTAAAACTCCTGACAGAAATGGAAAACGCTCATTTTACATTATTTTAAGTAGCTTTAGGGAGACAAGCAAGAAAAAGAACAGGAAGTGTTGTTAGACAGAAGCAAGAAGCACATTAAACTGTTGCTTGGATGAATCCTGCAACATCTTTTGTCCATCATGTGTACTACTTCAGATAATGTGTACAACATCCCTTCTTTGCCATGATCACTCTCTCAAGGTGCTGTCATTTTTTCCATTGCTCTTCCCACATGTTACTCATGCAGAACAGTGAAGGGCATGCTAACCACCCATTGCCATTTCTCATACTCAAAGAGTATTACAGCATCATAAAGTGACACTATTTCTGCTCATGGTCTTTCCATCTTAAGAGAAAATTAACCAAAATACTGGTTTGCTGCTGCTGTTGTTTAAAGAGTTGTATGGGTTGCTTTTTGTTGGATTTTTTTTTTTACTTATGACACAGCAATCAATTCCCACAAACCTCAAGGTGCTAAGTGCTTGGTTATAACCTAAGACAAGCTTCTGATTGCATGCCTCTCCAGAATCCCTGCAAAGAAGAGACTGCACACATTTCCCAGCCCAGACCACAACTGATTTGCAGGCACCAGCCAGACCTTCAGTTCTTCAACAAGGTTCAGGAGTCTTAAACCTATCCCAAGAGCTTCAACTGTTCCAGCACCAGAAAGTGCTGCTCTTAGAGGCTCTTGTGAAATCGCACAGGAGGAGAGCAACCAAAGGAGACCTCCTTGCTCCCCGTCCTCCTGCTGTGGGGACACAACCTTCCACAGTGAGGAACTGTGTGTGCTCCCTGCCAAGGTGACTGGGGCAGTCCTTGCCTGCTGGTGCCTGCACAGTACCATTCCAACCAGTTCAGCCTTCAGTCCCCCTCTTTCAGTAGCACTTCTCTCATTTTGATCCTTCCTTAAAATTATCCTGATCTTTCTCCCCAGAGGAAAAAGGGATCTGGAGAATGAATAGCAACTTTGGATCATTAGTTCAGCTCCGTCAAGGGGTGCAGGAGCAGAGCTGGTGGGAAAGCTTGTCAACACTGGCAATTGCAGCAACTGTTAGGAAATGAGTGTGAGTGGAATAGAAACATGTATTTAAACTGTAACCATGAGAAAATGAGTGGACCATCTGAAAAAAGAAATTTAACCTGACACCAGCTTCTCTCATTCCCCCTCTCCCAAGCCTTCATATCAGAATCACTAACAATATTAAAAAAAGGAAGTTTGATTACCACATAATGATTACCAATCAGCAAAACTCCACTTCCTTGGTAACCAGGAAAATAATATTTATCATTTTCCATATTCACTTGCAGTATTTTCTGCATGCAGTAAATTTAAAGTTGTACTTCACTTTATTTTGATGACAGGAGGAAGCTATTGTCTATGCCGTTAACAGAAAAATGATTAGAAAATTTTAATCTGCAAGTTCCCCAAGTTATCATTCATCATGCCATTGGTTATATTCTACTGAATCCAAACAGATAATAATGTAACATTAAGGACTCATAAATTTTTTATATAGGCCAAGCACTTATACAGCAAAATGAGAGCTTTCCCCATACAGCTTAAAGGGGAGAGGGCTCATTTCTGCTGTTTCTCTCCAGTTCTCTCCATACAAGCTACCTAGACCTGAGCTGGAAAAAAGAAGAGGTGCCTGAAAATGCTAAAGCAAACTGAGCATCCTGTGGCATGTTTGGAACACTCATTGCTCCTTTGCTGCTGGAAAAAAAAAGGAGCGCTATGGAGAGTGTAGATGGTAAATTTACAGATAAATTCTGGGTATTTTCTTCTGGCTGTAGAAGAGAAGCAACCCTTTTCTTTCTTTATGCCATCTTATTACAGGCTGTTCCCAAAGAAATTCAGATCATTTAACTATAAACACTTCTCACCACATACTCTTTTCAGATTGTATTTTCTTTCTTGCTACTGAATTTTTTTTCACATGTGCCTATCAAATCAATGATGCCTGCTGCTGCTATTAGACTTTTAGCTGCAAAGCACTCTTCCTCTAAGTTGCATAGACAGATTTTCTTACAAATAGGAGTTGTGTAGTAGGCAGTGATATTATAATACTAAAAGAAAGCTCAATTTGACAACTTTTACACTAATATAAGCAAATTATTTCAGGTTTTTATTTCTAGGTCTGTCCTTTAAAGTTTCTTCTCTTATACTGGGAAATGTGGAGTAACCACTAGGAGAAGGGAAGAGGTGAATGAGTGGCTTCATGGTACCCTGGATGGGGTTAAAGCACAACAGTCCTTTCTGATACCCAGTGTGGGGCTTGAGGGGTTGAGATAACAACAGACATGACCAAAGCATATTGGAACAAATTTGTTAAAAGCATTTAATACCTGCTGGTTACAATGCTTTTCTGTTTGCTCAGAGTTCCTGCACATGTGCTCACAGTCCCTGTTCCATCCATGGGCTCTTACCAGCAAAATGATTCTCTAGAAATCACTGCATTTGGTTCAGTTGGGGAAATACCAAGTTTTATTAACCATGGTGATACCATGAAGGAGTTGATGACTCAGTAGACAGAAGTCCAGCCTTCCTAAAAAAACCCCCAGGCCATAAGGAAACAACTATCCCTTCCTGTACAACCAGTACAGTCCCTTGGCAGTACCCCACTATACTGCAGCCTGGAGTAACTAAAACTTATTGCTATCAGGCAATGAGAATGTTTCTAGTGTTCTCACATTTCCAATGTATCTAACTAGTAGAAAACATCAGTTCAAATGCTCTATAAACAATTTACTTACTGCTACTTTAACAAACAGAAAGAAATGAAAGTCAAATTATTTCCTCCTTTACATCAATATGTTTCAAGAGTAGTTCTAAACACAAGTTTGGTGTATAAATCCTTATCAGCTTTTACTATTTTACACTCCTACACTGTTTTGACATATAAAAACTATAGGATAATTATGTGTCTGTTGGCAAATTGAAGTGCTGAATCACTGTTGTTTAGTGCAAGTGGCTCAGCTGTGCTTGATAGTTTCTTTTTCAATATTAAAGAATAGCTAAGAATGAAGACTCTAGATTACCATTCACTGAGATACAAAATGGTCTGATCTTTGTGCCCTATACAGGCACAGTTTTATTTTATTTATTCTCTCATTCCAGCTGCTGGGGAGGAAACTAGGATCATCTCCTGTAATCTCCACAAGAGCTCTCTCTTTCCAGCAAACTAAAGTTGACTGGACATGGTAAATTACTAAAGCATGAGAGAACTTCCTGCATATCCTCAGTCAAAGTAAGACATCTCTAAAACCAAGAGGACTTACAGACAGATATCCTCTGGAACACATTTGAAAGTTAAAAATAAGAATGTTAGCAGAAAAAATATAGAGCTGCAATACTCATACATGTGACATTTGCTGAGAATCACTCTGAGTTTATTGCAGCATTTGGAGAGCAGCAAACTCAAATACGTTCCTTACGCATCCTTATCCAAGGTGACTTAACAAAAAGTTATGAACAAATACTCAAAATAATTTTGCTGCTAATGGAGAAAGGAAAAAGACATTCTGATTTGGCCTGCAGGGACAAATCTTGTTGGCTGTATGGAGAGCAAGAAAATGCATACTTTAATATTAATGGCCAAGGTAGGTAGGTTTCTTGATGAGGATACAACCAGCTCCCACCCACACCAGAACACCCTCTGACACTCCTCATAGGGCAGCTGAATCAGTGAAAGGAAACAAAAGTTTTGTCTGAGGTTTACTTTCTCTCCTGAATCCATGACACCTAGATACAATGAAGGTGTACACAAAGAATACTGAACGAAACAGTAACAAAGCAGTATTTGCCAATGGCTTATCCTGTCCAAATCTAGAGCTCTTTCAGACAGCTTAGAATTAAACACTTTAGGTCTAAACACAAAGCAGCATACTGCTCTTGGTTTTGTCAGTATTCCCAGCACCCACAATCAAACAAACCAACAGGTTGTCTTTAAAGACCTGGGGCAATTTACTCAACAAAAATCTGATAATCTGAAATGGAAATTACACACATACCAAGGGACTTCACATCACTTCCTAAAACAGTGTAAAAAGCTTAAATTATAGTATTTAGAAGGCTGCACCTACAGCAGCAGCTCCCTAGACAGAGGTCAGAGGATTGTGTTTAATTGTGCCTGTTATAAATGGGGATGCAACATGGGCAAAGTCAAACTGGCTTTTGCTACCATTGTAGAGATCATGAAGAATTACTAATCTGGAAAAGAGGTGGATAACCCATGTAACTTGGAAGCTCTTCCTCTGAATAAAAGTGTGTTTCATCTTGCGTCTTACTGGCAATTAAGAAAAACAACACAAAACCAAATAAAGATAATTTTGTTTCAGAAACAGACTGACTATACTGACATGTTTGAAGCAGCAAGCATTTTACAAGCATGTGTATCATGGAATAAAATGACAGCATATTTGAAATTAAAAATTTACCCTGTTTAATGGTTAGCTAATGTGGTAGTTTTATATGAGTTGATTTTTGGCGAAGAGAAATGAAACGAGGCACTGGAAATACTCTTTCTGTGGAGAAGGGCCACAACCTTCTTCTGTTCCTGGCAGAACCAATCGCTGGCTGGCCCTGAGAACAGGCTGTTAAGCCAATTGGAAAAGCCAGAAACACCTCTATGATTGCATTTTTAAGGCAGGGAAAAAGCCATGGGAAGCTCTCCTCCCTCGCCTCTGGAGGAGAGGAGAGGGGCCCAGCTGGGCCTCTTCCTGGCGGAGGCCGGGGCCCTTGCTGGCACGGCTGTGGGGCCATCCCAGCGCCGTGAGTGACCCCGCGGCCGAGCTCCTGCAGCTGGGGCTGGCTGAGCCCCTCCTCAGTGCAGTGCCGGGGCCATGGCGCTGGGAATAATCCCGGAGCCGAAAGCAGCCGCGCAGTCGGGACCACGTGGCCGGGCAGCGCCACGTGGCCATCGCCACCTCGGCATGGCTCGCGGTGAACTTTACATGCCTAGCTGCTTTTTAGCCAGCCAGGCTGCGAACTCAAGGACAGAAGCAGCAGCAGCAGTTTTAGTTCTCTTTCTTCAGCGCCCTGAGGGGGAAAGGTGCTGAATGGAGTCAGCAGCCTGAGCAGGCCGGTGTGGTGCCGGCGGGACCACGAGATCAGCAGCGAGAGAGTTTGTGAGCAGCTCCCCGATGTGAGTCCAGACAGAACTGACTTTTTTCCTCAAGTTGTTGCAGAACTCTATAAAAACTTTCTAACTGATAAAACCTCAGAATAGCCAGGCTGACGAACACCAGTTCCCTCCCAGATCAAGGGGAAAAAGGAGAAGGTAAAGATGCCTGAAGAAGACAGCATGGTGACACTGAGGTCGGTGCGGAGGAGGTGCCCCAAGCATCAGAGCTGAGCTCTCTTTGCAAGCCGTGGGGAGGACTACATAACAACAAAAGGAGTGGCCAAGCCCAGGGGAGACGGCATCTGGGTGCACTTCTCTGTCTGAGGGTTTCTCAGAAAGGGGCAGAGATACCATGAGAACTGGGCTGGTAAAAGACAGGGATAGGGCAGTTGCTTTCTCTCTCGGTTTCGGAGGAGGACGCTCGGAGCTACTCCTGGGGGAGGGAATTCGCTGCCATCACTGCAGTCCAGCCCAGCCTGTTTCTTCTACTGCGGGATGAGCCTTTGCTCCGAGAGCAGTCACTGAATTGGTGCCCTGTTAATACCTCACTGAGAGAGGGACTTCTCAGCATCTGCTCGGGCCCTGAGATCCTGAACCTGCCTCTCCCTGACCCGATCAGAGCTGGGCTGCCGCTGCCCCAGCCCCGCCACTCCTTCGGCACCGCTACGAGTTCCCACTGCACCAGACCCATACCCCCACCTGCTGAGATGCCCCACGTTTTCAGCTACAGCCATTCCTGACACATCTCATCCACCACCCCGGGATTTTTGCTGTTTTCCTGCCGTCCCAGCTTGCTGCTCCCGAGAGTCCTGCTGAGGCACTGGGATCAGCTGCCCTTGGGCTTTGTGAAGCCGCCTCTCTCCATTCCTTCCCGTCTCGGCCGAGACGCCATTGCCGTGTGCTCCCCGAGCTGCCCCACAGCGCCCCCTGCAGCCGCGGGGGAACCATCGCACCTGCCCTGCCCAGCGGAGCCACAGCGCCCCTGCCGGCCGGGACCGGAACTGCACCAAGAGGGGGAAATGCCTGCAGTGAGAGAAGGCTCTCAGTGGGTTCTGGGTCTGTTTGGTGTTACTGTCAGAGTTGTGGTTTGTTTGCTTTATATACACATTAGTAAAGTTATTCCTATTCCCCTATCTTTGCCTGAGAGCCCCTCAATTTCAAAATAATAATAATTTGGAGGGAAGAGGTTTACATTTTCCACTGCCTTTCTTGGCAGACACCTGTCTCTCAAACTGTGACGGCTTCTAGGGACCAAATTATACAAGAATTATTGGCCATTCTATAAGCTACATAACCCTTACACCAGATCTTATACCAGAAAAAATATTATCAGAACAGCTTACCAAAAAAACAGTAGCCACTCTTTTGGAAAGCCAAATAATCAGCAAAGAATCCATGCAACACAATATTTCTAATCCTCAAGAAATAATTTTTATTTCCAATTAAGAATGGAATCTCTTCTGCTCAACACTGGTGAGGCCATATCTGGATTACTGCATCCAGTCCTGAGTTCCACAGTACAAGAGACATGATCATACTAGAAAGAGACCAGAAAAGAACCACAAAGATGGAGCATCTCACATATGAAGAGAGTCCTAGAGAACTAGGATTGTTCAGAAAGCTGTGTTCCAAGGCAATCCATCCTCAGGACTTTCAGAGACCTTGGCTTGATATTAACTATGAACTGTGAAATCCAGCTCAATTACATACAGCTTGCTGCTCTGGATTACATTTTGTTGATTTTAACTGCCGTGTATATTTCCACTCAAAACAGTTTAAGAATGTGCTTAAATAAGGATGTAAGTTCACCAAGACACTTTTCTGGAAAACTGTCCAATTATCTCACCACTACCTTTTGTCTTTTAAGTTGTATTGGTAAACCAGCAGGAGCAGACAAGGGGTAGTAATGCCTGCAATTAACATAAGTATTTGCCGAGAAAGCCTCCCATTATGAAATTTAGTTGTTCATTTTCCTTTGACTAGTTAAGCCAAATATTCAAAACACAGTGGATTGGTTTATTCCAACAGCTAAGTTTCAGAATCCTGGCCTTTAAAGAAAAAGAGAAATTCAAGATTCATTGGTGGTATGAAGACCCTTTCTGAAAGACTCTGAAAGTTACCTTACAAATGCTAGGCAAAGCTAATTTTACCAATATTTTGCAAAAATGGCACAAAGTTTCAAGAAAGGAAAGAAAGTGGTTTCTTTAATATATAAACAAAAAAAATATTACTACTTAAAAGGCAAGAAAAGTATGATGAGTTCTCTAAACTTCCTACTGACTTGCACCAAGACAGAAAAGACAGGTTTAAAATCAAGGCAGACATGTGCTCTGCTTGCTTTTCTGGTGGCCAGGGAAGGGTCTGTGACCCACACAACCTGGATCACAAACATCGACTAGAACTAGAGACCCGACCTACCAAAGGGAAGTTTGCAAAGAGAAGCATGAGGAGCAGAGTACCTGATCACTACAGAATCCAGCACAAGCCAAGGAGAGCTGAAAAAAGGAAATCTGTCACAAAAAAAATGTTGGTTGACAGGGAACAGCAAAGAGCTGAGCAAGGAGCACTAGTGCAGCCTGAAATACAGCACCAAGAAGCACAACTTTCAGAGTCAGAAACCAAAATGCAAGAGCCTGTGTAAGACAGCAGTGGGGAGTAAAAAACATACTCCACAGGACTTCCCTGGTGTAGGATCAGGGTATGTGTGGATAAGACACATCTTTGTATGTGGACACATTTCCCGTGTCAGTGAGCCAGAATGCATTCCCACTCAACTGCTAGTGGGCGGAGAAGCTGGCAGGCAGATGTTCCAGAGGCTGCAGGACATCTGCTGCCTACACCTCACTGATACCAGGAGGGAAACAAGGCCCAACTCACCTACAGCTGGGGAAAAGTTTCGGGCATAAAAGGAACTTCTACCGCCAGCACCAGGTTTTGGTACACACCCCCAGGAGATTCAGGAGTGTTTGCAAATAGGGTTTTTAAGAATATAATCTGATGTATTACCTGAGAGCAACACTACAAAAATCTAGTCTTCCTCCTTGTAAAAGGGAATTGGATTAGGGATGACAGCACACAATAGGAAAGAAAAGGAAAGCTGCTAAAATACAGAAATAGGGCCTGGTGGAGGGAAAGTGGGTGAAGAAGCAATAGTGTCCTTTTTGCTCACCCAGCATGAGAACATCAGAGCACAGCTACTAAAATTTGTCCATACCCAACCACAACTATCTGAATAGGACTGACAGGAAGGACTAGACATTTCCCACCACAGGGATACAAGGCAGACTCTCTCTGAGGCCAATTAGGTCCTCATGGCCAAACCTGGAAAAAAGAAACAGAAAAGGGGATACCACCAGACTTACTTGTCACCTCCAGGATGACAGTAGCCTCAAAGAGGCTTCCCACAAAGCAAGGCTTACATGTCCTCTGGGTGTGCTGTCATCCACAGTTCTCCCCAAATACGGGAAAGTTTACTGCATGTCTGTAGCAGTGGAGAAAATGTATTTACATGCTCCTCGTATTAAAATGAAGCAAACCAGAACTCTTGATGCAGGTGATACATCATTAACAGCAATCCAAGGGATTTTCAGGGAATGACCTGGAATACTGAACTGCTTCTCACTGAAGGAGGCCCCTGAGCACAGTCATTTGATGAAGCAAGAAATCATCTCACAGCTGCAAGAGATCAGTTCTTGCTCCACCCTCAGTGGAGCAGCTTCCTCATAAAAAGTTTCAGGGCAAAGACAAAGCCTCTGGGCCCTAAAGACCCAGGACTTGACATCTGACTGCCTTAGTGGGAGGCAAGGGAGAAAAGAGCCATAGCTCTTTTCTGTGGGTCTACAAGTCTGCAGTCAGAGACTGGTGAAGGAAGAGATGGAAGGATTATAAAGTCCTGCATTGCCACAAATGTATCAAAGGGCCCAACAAATGCAACCGCACTACCAAGAAAAGGGTAAGCAATTCAGGGAGCAGGATCATTTCACTCCCAGGCAGAAATACAAAAAGGCTGCAGAGACTGAATAAGGAATGTTGTGTATTTTCCTGGAACTCAGTAACACCTGAGCTCCTGCTATGTGGGTGGGCTGTAAACATCCAGATGCTTTGTCATGAGATGATGAGGGGATATCAAGAAGAGATTTGGAATGCTGCTCAAGAGACAGATGGAAATGAACTGGAACTCTTAAGACTGTTGCCTCCCAAGCTGAAAACCAGATACTGTAGTACAGATTTACTGTAAGCAGGAAGTATTCCAGGCACAGGGAGAGATCAACAAGGCTACAGAAGCAAGAAGCCAACAGTGTTAGAGAAAACTAACTGGGTTTCAATTCACTTTACTTAAAGACCAGCATCTAACAGTGCTCCTATGAAAAAGGCTTTTCTGAAAAATAAAGGAATAGCTCATGGAAAATTGGTCTTTGACAAGATCTGACCTCCTTTAAAGTTGCTGAAATAGCTGGACCAAGGAACACACTAAGAAGTTTGGGCCTGACTATGTTACTGTCTCAGTTTGACCAGGAGAGTGCTCTTGGAGGAAGTCTCTGAGCTGCTGCCAACTCCAATCCCCCGGGCTGGGCTGCAGAGCTGTCTTGGCACATACAAATCAGATCCCTTCTGGACTACATAAAACTGGGAGATGTCCTGCAGCCACTGACAGGCATTCAGTGCTGGGATCCCACTACTGCTAGCCCAGAGGAAAGCCCCAAAACAAGGATAGCACGGATCCCAGTAGCAAGCATTGTGCCCAGTGGTCTGACCTGACCAGATATGGCTTCACAGCAGTGATGGTGTGGGGCCTGCAGCCTCAAAGATCTGAATGCCAAGACTGTCAAATGTGTACAGCCCCAGTAAGACTCTTCTGAACCTGCATTTGTGTCAGCATCCCCCCTCCTCAGACCAATTTAAAACTGGAACATATTGCAACAGGGCAGGACAAGAAGAGCCTGTGGAACTCAAAACTCCATGTCTGAGAGGATTATGAATGTCTTACCTAGAAAAACAAACACACCAAAACAAAGTAAGAGCAATTCTTACTTTTTGCCTTTATATTTGTACAAGTCTTTCTCCTTCAGTGTTCCAAGGATATGACTCTCTTTTGCAAGTTTAGACTGCAAAAAATGCTTCCTAAATTCACTGGCACAGCAGTGTTGCTATAATTCTGCTTGCATGCTAATACAGAAAATCAAGCTCAACTTTCTGGTGCTCCAGCATTGGAAAAATTGCACATTTTTTCTTTATTGTATCTACTAAATACTAAAAACATGAACCCATTATTAATACTGATTTATGAACTCCTGTCTCTTACAGAATCTTGCCATTTCAAATATACCTGACTCCACCAGCCTAATGATGATCAGCAGGCCAGTCTTTTATGTGTTTTCCACTTTAGAACTGCTTTTCCTCAGTCTCATTGTAACAACTTAGCTACATTAAATTATTATTATTTAGCTGAGAAAGCTTGCCTAGAGAGTTTTTTTTTTGAGGCAGAAGTCACACAATTACAATTTTCTTTGCTTCTCCCTCTATCTTATGATGTTCACATACTTCAAATAACTTCTTACAAAGCTTTGGGTGAAAAATATTAAAATTTAATGCATAAATGTCTTACAGTCTTCTGGTCAAGATGCACTCAAGCCTAACAGACTTAGATACGTGAACAAAAGCATTTCACTTATGAAAGTGTGCATTACAACAGTCAAATCTGAATGTTGTTACCAATTAGAATATCACAGATCTTGAAATCTATTGGTATGATGATGTCTGCTTCACTACTCTATTTCAGAACTTGTGTAGCAAGTATCCTTAACACACTAAATGCTTGCTTTTTCTTGAGTATTAAGCTATTTTTGATTGGAAGATGAAATTCTATGAACTGGCATACTTTGTGATTCTTATCTATATACAAGCAATTTTATAGTGGAATTTCCAATTTAGCCATTTTCAATAAAAACTGATTACACACAATCCCAAGTGTAATTGCAGCTCAAGCCATCCCTTCTGCTTTCCATTGCCCAGCTAACTCTGAAGGTGTACAGTTGCTGCAGCACATGCTCCTCTACACCACACTTTATTTGGAAACAGCTTAAAGGCAATATGTAATAAATAAAGGTGTAGAAGACACTGCATGATTATTTGGAAAGCCAGAACAGTCTTAGCAAGAAGCACTAATTAGCTGGACACACATTTAAACTTGGTTTTGTCAAGGCCAGGCTGGATGGGGCTCTGAGTAACCTGGTCTAGTGGAAGGTGTCCCTGCCCCTGGCAGGAGAGTTGGAATTAGATGAACTTTAAGGTCCCTTTTAACCTAAACCATTCTACAGTTATATGATCTACGGGACTGATAAAATAAAATAAAATATAGAAAACAAGAAAAGGCCAAAACATGCACATTCTTCTACACACTTCAGCACAGTTTTGGATACCTCAGCCCCTGCCTAACCAACAATTTTTTTGGTGGTTAAACATTGCCCTCAGGAAGGCATCAAACACAGGTTTCTCACTCCCACGCTGTGTTTAAACACTTAAAAGTGGTTGGTACAGCCGGAGGTGTCCCCAGCTTTAGCAGAAAGCGACGTCCCCCGTTTTTAGGACGAGAGGGGCGCCCGGCCCGGTGCACTGACGCTGAGGCCACCCAGGGAACGCCAGCCCGGCTCATCCAGCGGCACGGGCAGCGCAGCACCTGCTCGGCACGCCGAGCCCCGGCGGGCGGGGGCTGGGGCTGCACGGACACCCCCGGCCCCGCCGGGCAGCCCCGGAGCGATCGGCACTCACCTTGTCCCGCAGGGCGACCGCCAGCACAGCCTCCGGACGAAGGTCAGGGCAGGGGACGCCATAACCGGGGGAAAAGAAGGCGGGAGGAGGGAGGGGACGGCAAACCCCGCCCCGGCCCGGGGGTGGATCGCTGCCTCCATGGCCGCGGAGGGGCCGGGCTGAGGGCGGGGCTGCGCCGGGCCCGCGGCAGAGCCGCCGGCCTGTGGGGAAAAGCGGCCGGGCACTGCCGTGTGTGGCAGCGCTGCGAAGCTGTGCCCGGGAATCACAGAATCATTTAGGTCGGAAAAGACATCTGAGGTCACCGAGTCCAACCTCTGATCCATCACCGCCTTGTCAGCTAGACCGTGGCACCAAGTAAACGAGCTGAACTTCGTGCAGTTGTTTTATTGAACGCCTTCAGGATTGGTGATGCCACCATCCCCCTGCACAGCCCATTCCAGTTTTTAACAACTTTTTCCGTGGTGAAATTCTTTGTAATGTCCAACCTGAAGCTGCTCTGGTGCAGCTTGAGGCTACGCCCTCTCATTCTGTCACTGGTTGTCTGGGAGAAGAGGCCAATCCCTCCTGGCTTCAACCTCCTTTCAGGCACATGTTGAGAGTTGATATGGTCACTCTTTAGGCTCCTCCAGGCTAAACACCGCCAGCCTCCTCAGTGCTGATAATAAATGATGGAGAGCAGCTTAGTGAGCCAGCTCCCTCAGTACCCTTGGATAAATCCCATCCAGTCCCTTAAACTCGTGAGTGTCTAAAGGTGCTTTAGGAGCTGCTCAGGACCCTAAACTCACTCACAGCAAGGCTAACAAGAAGACCAGGCAGTTCCACATGCTGCAAGTTCTGCAGGGTCAGAAATGGAACCAGCCATGGTGCAAACCTGGTGGGCAGCCTAAGTCACCAGAGTGGTCAGTGGAAAATGAATTGACATGAAACCAGAATCCTTTCATGGGCAAAAGTCATAGACTTGTCTCAGTGCCCCCAAAAGCAGCTTGTAGTGGGCATTGCATCATTAATTACAGCCACTTATTGTACTAACTTTCCATTTAGTAAGCTCCTAAAATATTTGTGTTGTTGTTTGTACACACAAATCACCTGGCAGGCTACTGCTTGGCTTGGTGTCTGTACCTCAGTGGCACTGGCACTGTGTAAGGGCAGAATAAACACTAGTGTCTGCCCCATCTAACTTAAAAGATATCACTATTTATTGCTGAGCTTTTGCTCTTTCATCTTCAGCTCCTGAACATTTATTTAATTTTCACTTGCCAGTGTTACCTCCTCTGTGAAAGATATTTCTGTGTTTGCTTAGATGCTCTGAAGATTCTCACAATTCAGGTACTCAACTCTGTTAGTTTCCTTTCAAAATATATCCAATAAAATCACCTTCTAGTCCTGGGCGTTCCCCCTTACAAAAGTAAATGCATTTAAGACACTCCTCAAGGATAAATGTTTTGAAGCTGCTAATGACCTGCGGGTTCTCCTTCCTTAAACATTTGCTTACAGGTTTCCAAATAGTAATTAACTGTTACAGACTACCAATCAAGATGGCACATTTTTCCCCCTCATACTGTGAGGGTCATGATGTGTGATCTGAGTCAAATCACATGTAGCTGACTTTTTCTGACATAGCCTTGGATTTCAAGTAGGGATGTTCTTCTTTGAACTCGATACACATTGACTTTTACTCGTGATTACAGATCCAAAAGCCTAGCATTTCTCAATTTCAGATACAACCTTTACTAGTTTACAGTTCTAGCAGAACTGCTTAAAGCAGGTATTTATTTGTGTTTTAGCCTCTCAGTAGCAATTTTCATGTCTGTTATGCAGGGCTGTGAGGTGAAATCATTTCACATTTGCAGAAGACTGTAAAAGCACTCTCCTGAAGATGCTGTAGTAAATGCTTCTGTTGATCTATATCCTTCTTTTCCCATAATCAAGCAAAACTCAATGGCTTACAAGCATGTAACTTGTTAGAGACAATCTTTTGAACATATAAAGACAAACTGCAGGCTAAATTTTGCTCTGACATAGAGGAACTTAAGGCTTATTCTGTGAATAAGAGGAGAATTTGGCTCTGAAATGCTAGCATTTATTTTGTCAAGTTACAGGAACACTTTTTTTTTAACCCAAAACCTTACAAACACAACAGTTTAAGTCTTGTTATTTGTAAAGGCCAGAAAAATCACTACAGAAATGTAATGTAATGAATATCAATTGAAAGTTTACTGTAGCAGTATTGCTAGCACTAAAGTAATGAATCTAGAGAGGGCTCCCTAGGGGACTCATTTAGTAAGCTGCTTCAGATTTATTGTTTGACAAACAAGGCCCTCATGGCAATGCCCTTTCTAGCATTTTATTATTAATGGTAAGATGAAGATTTTTTCCTGGCTGCAGTTTTATCCTTGGGTGAAATTCTTATGTTCTTTTCCTTTAGTTTGTCTTCACATTTTGTGCTACTGTCTAGAAGTTTAATTTTGCTTAATTTCTTTATGCTAAATGTATGTCAGTTTAAATAGGCCAGACTTTTTAATAAAGTCACACTGGAATTTCTGAACATTTTTCAGTTTTGCCTGAAGACTGCAGAAAGGCATCTTTGCATTCAAAGATGGATTGTATACTACAGGATTAAATACAGACACCGGCAGTATTGTGTGTTCAGTGCACAGAAAAGGACATAGAGAAATTGTAACCTCAGTGACTTCTTTTTCTTATCACCTCTCTAAGATACAGATCACAATCCATGTATTGTGTCTACAAGAGTGCAATTTGCTCTATGTGTCTGTCTCTAGAAACCTGTATCTCCTTCCTTTTCTCTTTTCTCTTTTTCCTTCTCTTGTCTTTTGCTCAACTTTCTAGCATTCATCAGACTGCTCAGGTGAGCTAAAACATAATCCAACCTCCCCCCATTTTAAAAATACCTTGTCACATAAACCTCTTTTTGTCCTAGAGGTGGTGTTATCTTTTCCTTACATGTGCAACATGGCTTATTTTCTTAGCATGTTTTTAACTGTTTCTTTTTTGCGATGTATTCTTTTACCTGAAAGTGTGATCATGAGGGAGCAAGGTCACAAACCTTACAGCTTTCAGTGTGGCTCAATGTTATGCCCTTTTGTTTTGTCCCTTTATACATGGCACAGGTGGATTTTACCAGCTCTGTCCTGTCACAATAAATATGAGGTGTGGGTATGCTAGAGAAAACATTGGGCTCTTATTATGAAACACCAAATCATGCACTAAGTTTTCAGACCACCAGATCCTGATGTTTTGTTTGCAGAATGATTGGCTGTTGTAATTTATACTTATGTGCTGTGTGTTTCAGCCTAATTGCAGGTTCTCTGATGTGTTGATACAAGCCTGAACAAAAAGTGTTTTGCGTAACTTTGTGGTGGAAGGGAGGAACAGTGCTGACACAATCAAAGCTGATTTTGATACACTGAGGTGATCACTCTGTCATTTGTATCACCATTTTCCTCAAGAAATTTGAATCATCAGTTTCTTCTTCTTCTTCAGTTCTGCAATATTTTACTGTCTGACCAGCGCAATCATCTTTTTTTTTCTTTTCTGTGATGATAATTCTTGCATCTTTGCAATAATTTCTGTAGTCTTTGTGTTGGGTGTTTGATTGTTTTTCCTGTGGATTTTCTAAAATATGCTTTTTGTAATGTTACTGGACTGAACTCAATACTAAGGAGTTGAATATTTGCAATTCTTTAGCATGACAGGGCAGCTGTTCTCTCTTTGATGGAAATGTTTATCCAGAAAGCGGATGTGTTGTGTACTTTATTATTCAGAACTTGATTTCCATGACAAATGGTCTTCCCCTTGAAAACCAGTCCAATAAATCCTGCAAGACTTACTTTGTGATGATATTAGCATGGGTTTTGCATTGATGATGACAACCTGTTTCAGACATGCAGGAGAGGGGTTTTCATAGTTTTGCTGCTACAGTGTAGATAACTACAATATTAGCAAAAGGCATTAATCACTTGATGTCTTTGTAAGCCTGGCTTTGGAACCTCCTGTATATGTGGTATACTCAGTTCCTGACACTCAAGAAGGAATTAGACTTGGACTTATTTACTTAAGCAGAGTTTTTTGCCAACAGAGAAATATAAACAGGATACTTAATCAGGAGCTAACAAATTATACTCAATTTTTCTTGGCTGAATTGCTGGTTCATTCTGATTAATTCTGGAGGAACAGCCTTTTTGCAGCATTGTGCTTACTTTGGATCTAAAATACCAAATTCTTGGTCCACAATTCTCAGTAGTCACTTCCACTGATCACCTGGTGCATGCCTTGAGCTATCTCTGTCTTCTCCCACTTTGCCCTAATGTTCCATCCAAAAACATCCCTGTTACTCCAAATCATTGCAGTTCTTTTACCATGAGTCTAAATTACTGTATGCCATCTAGCTGCAGATTATCCTCATGTAATAAGCATATAATCTCTTCTGTCTTGAATTATGAACCTTTCCAAAACTCTCAGCATTCAGTAAGGTTAACACATATAATTTTTATTAATATCCTATGTACTGGACTATGAGTTTAGGCCTACCTCACTGAAATGTTTTCACAAAGGAGTATCTGAGGGGCTAAGCCTCCTGTCTGGAAACTACTGTAATTATTTAGGCACTATACTGCTATTGAAGGATTTACCTCAAGTGTGCCATAAAATTAGCTGCCACATTGTATTTTTATTCCTTAGCTCTTCTCTCTGTGCGCTGTAATGGCTCTCAATATTTTCTTCCAGAATTTCACTGTGCAGTCTTTCTGATCCCTTTACGATACAGTTGCAGGAGGTGCCTGTGTTGTGCAGCGTCAAGTGCAATTTTCTGCAGGCAGAATGTGGGCAGATTCCTATTTACTGTGGTCATCCACTATTTACTTACAGTATTCAGATTCTGGAGAAGGCTGTTTACTCTGTAGTCATCATCATAATAACTTTTGTGCTCCTTATCACCAGCACTTAGCTACTCCTACAAGTCACAGTTTCAGGTTTAAACAAACTTACTTGGCAATCTTGTTTTGAGGCCTCTCTCTCTAACAAGTGTATTGTTCAGAAATCCCTACGCTTTCCTCATCATCTTGCTTGGTTTATTGAATGAGCATTTAAATGCATAGGAATATTATTCTAAAGATGTTTAACCAGAACAGAAACAAAAGTGCGATTGCAAATAATATTTTTTGGGGGAAAATAACATGAAAAGCAATCTCAAAGATACTTTGTGGAGCTTTACAGCAAAAAATCCATGTATATAGCTTTTGAAAGACCTATATGTTTGCAAATGTGTTGAAGATTTGCAACCCCTGTTCACAATCTGTGGAATGTGTACCTTCTCATCCTCAAGTGCTAGAGGTATTTGTGAAAGGTTACATATCATATCTCATTTGTCAGTACTTTGGCAAGATATCCATTGAAATTAATCTGCAAATGCAGGAAATGAGAAAATGCACCTAAATGCATCGGTTTGAATGCATCTAAAGTGACATGTTGGGTTCCATTGGTTTTTCACACTAAAAGCACCTGGTAAAGAAACATTACTGTCTGGGATTCAATCAGGAGATGTAGTTATAAGAGTCTTATTTTATATATGAATCAACACATGGCAGAATTGTTAATTAAAGCAATTGAAATCTTCTTAAACTGGAGTCCCTTTTAATTAATGATGTAGGTCCCTTTTAGCTAAATGATGAAGGTGTTGGTTGTGGGCTCATCAGACCCTTTTGCCAAAGAACTGGCACTCCTATTTTTGTGCTTTCACTTGAAATAAAAAAAATGTATTTTGGACCACCATTTCACAGTTTAAACTTTAAGCCAGAATAAGCAAACACTGCTACTGAAAGGAGCAGCTTTTCCATTTTCCTCAGTCCCTCCCAGTTCACTCCCATGCCTTGTTTTCTGCTGACGGGGCTGTTTTCATGGCCGCGCGCTGACCTGGCTCAGGGAATTGATCTGAGCTACGACTAACAGGGCAAAACCCAGTAAGTAAATGAATAAAGGTTAATTGTGACCCAGATCAAACACCTTCCCCTTGTCATCACACAGTTGAATGCGTGCTCATACTGGTGCCAAGGAGGGAGATGTGAGGGGCCTGACAGGCAGTGGGATTGCTTCTTTCAGCAGCAGTTACGTCACCTTATGACATTAAAGCATTAATGCACTGCCTCTGGGGGATTTGTTTCGGTTCTGCCATAGCCTTGAGGGATTTGGTATGCTTTCTGTCCTGGGCTGTTTATATTGCTAAAATGTTTTATTTTGCAGAAAGCAGTATACCTATAAGTAGGCATAAACGGGGCTGTTACCTGGCTCCTCTAGGAAGCATATTATAAATCTGCATCAATTAGCATGTTAAAATGAAACTTGACAGAGAGCTAGGGGAAGATATCAAATCCCTACACAGGTTTTTTGTTGACAGAAGAAAGAGAAACTATTAATGGTTCCAGTAAGCAACCGACTGCATCACAAGCTTCGTCCTCTATCAAACTATTGTAGTAAATATTTTTCTCATGTGTGAGATTCTCTGGGCCTTGATGTATTGTAAGCAGCAGCATTCTCTACTTCTGCTTGTCTGTGATCACCCTTGCACAGCCAATTGTACAGTGCTGACACCGGTATTTGTGTGGGCATTCAGTGAACCAGATCAGAGAACTAATGCAGTTAAAAAATAACCCACACCAGAAAACCCATTAGCTGGACTGGTTTCCCGTTCTGATTTACTCTCTCCACAAAAATAGTGGAGCTGACACAGCTCAGAGCACAGCCACTCTTTGAGATGGCATGCTTGCTGAAACATTTACATTTGGACTGCATCACTATATTTAGTAAGACTTAGTTGCTTCATTACTTCTCCTTTTCGCATAGTGACCAGCGTCAGCAAAGGAGTTTTAGCAGTAGATCACAGCTGGGTTGGAGTTAAATGCAGCAGGGCATTCTGCTTGTATCCAGTGTAATTCAGAGACTGAGTTCTGCTAATTAATTTCCTTTCACAGCCAAGGGCTTGGATGACCTCGCAGACTCCAGGCCACCATAAATCTGTTGACAAGGATATAATGTAGGTCCACATCAGAGCTTTGCTTGAACTTCTTGCACAACTCAGGTGTCAGAGGCAGGTGATTCCTCTTTAAATTTGAGCTAGTGATTTTGTGGAGTGTTGATGATGTTCTTGGAAGCTACCCTAATACACTTTGCCTTTGTAGTTCTTATTTGCATTGCCTCTGCTTCAAGGCAAGTTTAGTTTTGAAATTGTGGTCAGTTTTAGTCAGTATGTATGTCTTGGTTTAACCCCAGCTGATAACTAGGTAACACACAGCCTCTCTCACTCAGCATACACACAGAGAAACTGATGGGATGGCAAGGAGAATTAGAAAAAAGGTAAAACCTTCAGGTTGAAATAAGAAAGCTTAATAACTGAAACTAATAATAATGATGATGATAAGAGAGAAAACAAAAAGAGAGGTAAAACCCAAGAACCAGCTCAGAATACATTTCTTCATTACCTACTGACCAATACCCAGCCCCAAGCAGTGATTGGCCTCTCCCAGACAATTCCCCTCAGTTTATGTTTGTGGTATGGAATATCCCTTTGGCCACCTCAGGTCAGCTATCTTGGCTATGCTTCCTCCCAACTTCTTATGCACCTCTTCCCAAGCAGAACATGGGAAACTGAAAAGTCCTTAACTTAGGGTAAGCACCACTCAGCAACACACATTGGTGTGTTATCAAAATTTGTCTCAACCTCAATCCAAACTACAGCACTGTGCCAATTCCAAGGAAGAAAATCAACTGTATCCCAGATGAAACCAGGACAATATATTTCATGCATTGCTCTTTCCTCATCCACTGGCCTAACAACTCTTGATGGAGTGGGAACAGTAGGAACACGGAAGGAATGATACATGCCAATGGCAAAGATGTGTGTAAGGACATCATGGTACTGAGTGGCTGGATGATAAAAAGTCAGATGAATTCAGTCTAGAAAATTTTATATTATATCCATTCTATTTTTAATAGATATGCTAATGTATTGAGCTGTAATAATTCTGTGATGACATCAGTTTTGTGCTCAGTAGCAATTAAAACAGAGCTGACTCTTTGCATCTTTATTCATATCTATATGAGTTGGATCAAAATGCCTCTATATCATATGAATAACCTTATGAGTTTAAGGAAGTAAACCTGCTGCCTAGATGCTTTGATACTAGAGGTGTAGTACTTTGAAATTATGTGAAACCAACCTGACTGATTTGTTTAATCTGTTTTAAAGTTATAATTTTTGTTTTAAATTGGATTGAGAAGCAGGTCATATAAAGGAATCTATTAATCATTAGAATAATAGGATTTCTTTTTCCTAAGGGAAGTCACACACCCCCCACTCCCCCACACACCCCTTAAGGAGTTCTGTAACTTGAGAGTCAGTTTAAGTAAAACTTCTTTATTATACTTGGTCAAAATTTTGAAATCCTGGTACTTAAAATCTGGTGTCCCTTGTTTTTTCTTAAGTAAATTCTCTCTTTTCCTCTTGTAGGTTTTGCTTCTCTATCTCATACTTCCTTTTCCCAAATTACCCTCTCAGTCTATATTCTCCTGCCTCTCCCCCACTCCCCACCAACCCAACCTCAGACTTGCTCCTGTGTTACTAGTTGCTTTAAATAATTTCATTCAATATTTATCTAAGGCAGGTTAATCCACATAGCTGAGATGCTTCTCTTAGAGGAGAGTGTTTGTAGAAATGCCTTTTCCCAATTAGATTTTAGAATGTTTTGGTTTTCATGCAAGTCTCTAGCTGTTAAAGTCACAGAGAAAACCTTTATATCATATCACTGAAATGGAGACCATGGCATTTTCCACTTCTGTTGCATGGAATCACCACTAAGAAAATCAGGAATCTTATGACTATGAATGAAGTGAGAACTTGGGTTCTGGCTTGATTACAGAATGAACTGGGGCAGTCCTGGGGCCTTATACTTCGCATGAAGTATACTCAAGCATAGCCAATAAATGTCCTTGAATTGTAGCTGAAGTGAAAGTCAAGACTGTTTCTGCTCAAAAAAGAAACCCAAACTGCTTAAAATGAATTTGGCGTAGCCAAGAGTAGAAGTTGTTACCATCTTTTAGTCTAACAGCACCCATTTTGTACCAATAAGTAAAATTGTGTCTTGAACAAGGTAAAGTTTCTTGAAAAATGATGCCTCCTTCCTGCACATATGCACTTAATCTGTGCATCCTGACAGTGCTATAAGCACTCTGAGCCACAAGTGCTGCCTCATGCTAAAAGGGGCAAACTGTGCCTGACAAAGGATTTTGTGTTGCAGTAAGTCGGTAGAATTCTATTCTCTCTGTTGTGGTGGAAATGCTCAGTGGAGGAAAGGATAATGGTCCTCTTCCTCCAGTATGCAATGAATACCCTTTAACTGTCCAATGTTTTTGTCATGTGTGGGGAGTGCTTTGCAGGTATTTCCCTTAACATTTAAATATCAATTACTTGGAAGGTGCAGAGCTGTAGTTTGCCTCTCAGAAGATTTGAACTGGTTTATCTTTGAAGACTCTAAGTATGTCTGTTGTTGATTTTGGATCTGTTTTGGCAGTACACAAGGAAAATAGAGTGTTGGTTTATGGAGAGAGTAGCTGATGTATGCAGTTATGGTCATGGCAGCAGCTTTTTTATGTATGGTTCCAATTCCTAAGATGGCCTAGAGACCCTCAGCAAGGACAGTGATTCATCGCTTTCAGTGATGAAAGCTGTTAGTAGGACACCTCAGTGCTCGAAATTATCCTGTTTATTATATCACTGAAAGCAAAATTGTTCTTGCAATTAAAATAAAACTTTATTTTTGACTGAATATCCCTGGATGATATTTTTGAACATGTTAAGTTGGTAAATAGGAACTTCTTTTGCAAAGCTAAATGCAATCCTAAGGAGGCATGCAATGGAATTGTACCAAGCTCATTTCTACGTCCTAGGAAATAGGTGTCCAGATCATACCAGTCACTGGTACCAGTTGTCATGCTGGTAGACAGCAGTGTACAGCAGAGAAGAAAAAGCAGAGAAGAACAGACATGAAGAGTGAAATGATTTCTACTGCTCATATACTGGAAAAAAGAGAATTATACAAAAGGTAGGGAGAGAAGAGATATCAGGAAATGACTGAAGTATCTCACTCTATGAAAGAGAAAGCTAAATGATGAAACACAGAAATAGAATGGAAAGAAGGATATAGTGGCATTATTTAATTTATATATATTTCCTGTTAAAGATGAAAAAATTGTGGTAATTTTGTCATCGTTTTCTGCTTCATAAAGAAATGTGCCATTAATCTGGGTTAGGAATAAAAGTTAAAACATTTCAGAGCATGGTTGGCTTGTGAAATATTTGTCATGACTATTGCTTTGAAGAGCTTGTTCACCGTATGCTGTTGGTGTTTTACATCTCTATAACTAAATAGTAAAGCTGCTGTAAAATTGGGCAGGAAATAACATAAAATTCTATAGGCTTCAAATGAAATTCTTTACTAATTTCTCCCTTGGGATTTATAAATAATGTGTACACTAAATTTTTAGAAGACACTAGAGTGTAGTATATGCTAATTCGTTTTTTCCTTCTTCTCTGAAGAGAACTCAGACAACTCAAATATAGATTTCAGCTTCTGGTAGATTTTCCTGCTTGGGAAAAAATCCCACCTCCCATACAGAAGGGTCTTTTATATGCACACACATCTGACTATGCCTGAGTCCCAGCACTCACAGTTAGTTCACTCATCTTGCATTTGGGAGAAAGAATAAAAGCTAGGAAAAAATAGCTAAATCTATTTGTTAGTGACCTAAAATTGTTGGGGATTTTTTAGCGAATGGAAATCACATTGGATAATTTCAGAGGACAAGAGTCTAGTGCAGCCTTTATCCTCATCATAATAATTGTTGGAAGCAATTGTCTGAAATACTTGCACGGGTAGTGGCCGAATCTGGAGCAACGGCTTTGCTACGGGTGTGTTCAAAGATAAATTTTCCAGTTTTCTATCTGGTTACAGGGCCCCCTACAGCTCCTCCTCGTGGTAAAGCACTGGAAAACGAGGACAAGGAAGACGTTAAGGCAGCATCCTTTGTACTGGAGTGGCACAGATAATCAAATACGATATAAAACCCAAACGAAACAAACCTAATCAGACGATTCATGCTCTGTCAAATATGTAAGCTGAGTACAGATAAACGGGAGTGTTGTGGATGCTTGCTTCCCTATAGAATAATTTTCAGGTTGCAAGGTGCAGTGCAATCCCAGGAAGTAAATGAAGTAAGATCAGAAACATTAGCAATCGGTCACATGTGAAGCAAAAATTCTAATGATGCTTAGCTCTACATCTAGAGTTTAGTAGTCTGTGGTAACCTGGAACATAGCAGCATTGATGCATATTTATAAATATCATTCCCCTCCTCCCTACTGGCAAACACAAGCTGTAATGCTTGAGCCACACTTCTTTACCAACTAAAGATTCTTCACACAATTTAAGAAACATAAGACATACCCATTGTTTTATAAATAAACATGGTAGCTGTCTTCTTGGAGTAAGGCCACTAGGTGTACTCTAAGTTAATTATAAGGAATCAAATGTAAACTGGAGACAACTTACTAATTTTCATGCCACCAGTCAACCTTAAAATTATCTTTAGCACCCTTTACTTCACTGTTTATTTCAACAGTGTAAGTTTATAGCTATCACAGCTCTATGTTTTAGGTAATTTACTGCAACCCAGCCAGTTGTCTGAGACTGGTACAATGGGCCAATACTGCAGAAATGACACAAGTTCACCTTTAGTTTTGCACAGGGTGCAAGCTGATATGGGTGGCTTTTGCAGAGCAGGAGCTGTCTGGAGTGAACTGGAAAATTTCTGGAGCAGAAGAATTGCTGATGGCTTTCACTTGTATCAGTTGTTGCACTTGTAGTGAAATGGGATCAGACTGAGAAAGGCTGTGTTGAGATTACACATTAGGAAGAAATTCTTTCCTGTGAGGGTGTGAGGCACTGGAAAATGCTCAGAGAAGTGGATGCCTCATCCCTGGAAGTGTTCAAGGCTCTGAGCAACCTGACCTAGTGGGTGCAAGGCCTCTTCCAACCTAAACTATACTCTGACCCAAAAATATAGATGCCATGAGAATTTCTGCAAATTCTGAGGCAGAGCTGAGGAGACTCCAGATTTGCTTAAGCCCAGAAGAGGTCTGCTGAAAAATTCACGTTTGCCAAGACTACAGAGTTTTCATTTTTCCCTTGCACTGCTGATGCAGTTTGTAAACAGAAGTGCTGCAAAGGCTGGTCACTGCTTTGCAAGTAATGACTACAAGCAAGCCTACTTTCTTATTAAACTTTGGTTTCATTTTCCCCTTGCTCCATCTTTTTCTGGTATTCTATAAAATATTCCATTCCTATATGCCTCTTGATGGAGTGTCTTCAGAAGTGACTGATTTTTTTATACTTACTGAGAGCAAATTAGCAGGCATACATCTCTCCTCTACAGATAATTTGAGGAATTAGGCTTCCTCACAGTGTTCTTTGGCTACCATAAAGCACAGGAACTGCTTAAAGAATTAAAGAAGTGTTACAGATGCCTTTGTTATGCTTATGCTTGTAACATCTTTTTAATTGTCCTTTTTGGTCAAGCATTTAATGAAAAGCAGTTTATTGATGAAGCTCTGCAAAAAAGTATCCATCTATCATACTGTGATCTGCAGAGGTGTTCTTAAAACAAACACTTTCATAAGTCTCTGTTGTACCTGTCAGCACATTTTATTGTTGTGCCCCAGCATGTATGGATTACCACATCAATTCTAGGTTTTTGCACTGTTTTGATTTGCCAATGACCTCTCCACAAACTCTGCAATTTACTATTAACAATATTTGTTCTTTGGCTCAATCTTAGGCCAGCAATAATACCAACCTGGACAGGGGCTGGTTTTAGCACAGCTTGCATTCTTTGCCACTCCTTTTCCTGAGGCTGTTTCATTCTGTGCCTTTAATCACAATCTGTAGAAATTGAGTTTACTATGGGAGGAGGAGAACAGTTCTTGAAGCAATAAAAAGAACATAAGAGCAACACTTAACAGGTCCAAATGAATCTGTCTTGTTTGATGATAACATTATTTCCTGACAGTCCTGCACCCTTTTCTTTCAGATAAAGTTGAAACCCTTGTAAAATTCTAGCAGGTGTTTTACTACAACATTTCTCTTTTCTTTCTAGGCAGATCTGGAAGCTGTCTTCTCCTTGCTCTGCATAAAACATGGCAGGACTAGTTTCACAGGCTG
Source organism: Notiomystis cincta (assembly GCA_013398075.1). Taxonomy (NCBI): domain Eukaryota; kingdom Metazoa; phylum Chordata; class Aves; order Passeriformes; family Notiomystidae; genus Notiomystis; species Notiomystis cincta. The sequence continues at coordinate 25,200 of VZRX01023083.1, read as the reverse complement.
ACAACTGCCTGATCACTTCCTGCTGGATCCATCCAGTTGTTCTTGAATATTTTGAACAACATCCCAACATCCTCTTGGTCTCTTTGATTCCCAAGCCTCTGTCATCTGCAAGAGTTCAGAACAATTATTCAATTGCATTGTGTTTATCCAAATGCCTATATACAAGTACTCTGGTGTCAACAATTCTGTGATGCTTATCCTCTTATAAAACTGAACCCTTTTAAAACCCCTAAAGTCTGAGAAACCTCATTTACCACCTGGACTAAGAGAGTACTTTCAAAAGGGCTTTGAAATACAGTCTGAGCCAAAATCCTTTATTTCAATGCATGTAGGAAACTGGATATCTAGCTGACAAAGCTATTTTATGCACATTGTGGACAGATATCCTGGATAGTTCAGCTTGTCTGGTGCTCTCAGTAACTACACTGGTAGCACCCAGTTCCTTTTATTAGATGCCTCTACTCATACAATCATCATGGGCATCATAGAGAGAAGAAACATCCAAAAATAGTAGGTTTCCTAGCCACAATTTCATGAGTAAACAAAGAATGCTTCAGTAAACATTGTCTGTGAAAATGAATAATTCTGAAAGGTGGTATTACATTTTTTTTGGTAGATGTCATTGTAAGTACTGCTGATCCTCTGAAGTGCCCACTTTGGGAAGACAGTATCAGTGAAGTAATTAATCCTTCATGATTCCTTTGTGCCTTGAAGCTTTTGTTTCTTGTCTGACAAAAGAAACATTCTGTCTCTGTGTTGTTGTTTCACATGAAATTTGTCACTTCCTGGAAATTTATTCTTAGCTGGAATTGTAGCTTCCTTGCTCTTTTGACACAATAATATTTGAACATTTTTTTGCTGAGAACAGGGATGCAGTACTTTATTGAATCTGTTTTATTTAAGTCTAGTTCAGATGTTCAGGCAACCTGTGAATTTGCAATGTGATTAAAGCTCTGTGAGTTCTTGGGAGAGTCTCCTATAAATTATTGCTTTAGAGGAACACTAGGTGGACACCTGGATCTTCTGAATCTGTGTGAATTTTATGTTACATGTTCTCATTTGGAATGGCATGCACTAGGTCTTCCTTTGTTGCTATTTCCATACCTTTGTCACTTACCCTTCAAATTTGCATTCAATACTATTGTAAATGGCATCAATTACTTGTTAGTGTTATGGAAATAATTGTAGTATCAGCAGGTGCAGGAAAAACACTGACTTTAGAAATTTTGGTGACCATCTCATATGGAAAAGCCACTCTGTACCCCATAAGCCTCTGATCACTCCTATAACTACTTGTGGCCACTGGTGATTTTTATCACTCTAAGGAACTTGATCTTGGCTGTGAAAAGGCAGCACAGTCTTCTGTCTCACATGACATCCTGGTACAGCCAGGACCTATGGGGTGAGGTAGAAAATTGTTGGTCCATTAGTGTCTTTCCCCTTGTGAGTCCTCAGCTGAAATAGCTAGAGTACTAGAAGGTAGTAGAGATGTGAGGGACTCTATTCTCGGTGCAAAACAAACATGAAAAGCCAACCTTGTTAGATGATGCACAAGAATCCTTTGCTGTTTTCAGAAGCCTCTGAAAATGAACTCAAATTATCTAGCTATTTCTTTTTCACATGCATTAAAAAGAAGTCAGGTCTTAAAGTGTTTTCTATGAGCATCTCAGAAAAACTAGCAGACTTGGGAACAAAATATTAAATTATGAAAATAAATTCTGAGAGGCACACCTTAAATGTTTTGCATGTGCAAGCTACAAGGGCTTTATAGCTGCTTTTCAGATATAATACTTGTTTCTGAATTCTTAGATCTTTGATAGACAGTCACGGCGTAAGGTGAATGTGGTGAATTTGCTTGAGGAGTTTATTACAGACATATTTAATACAGGACTACATTGTTTACATTTTGACAGAGTCATGTGGCATGACTCTAGGTTTCAGAGCATAAGAGATTCTCTCAAGAAAAATACACACAAAGTACAAAATATTATGCAAGTCAGACTTCATGAAAGGTCATTTTTTTATTATTTATTTGCAGATGCTTAAAAGTGTTGGCAAATTTATTCACATAGATGAAAGGAGAGACTAACTTATTCAAATCTTTCTCAGAATAGTGACTGCTGTAACAAAAAGAGGTTTCGTTCAAAGTACCCCCACAATGAAACGGGTCTGACATATAGACACAGATGAGAACATGGAGTCATTTATCAGTGTTTTTGTAATCCTGGGCTATTTTGATTGTGCTTGAATAGACTACATAGCTGTAGACCATTTTCTTAAACACTGAAGCATGAGTGTTTAAGATGAGAGTGACTGTCAATACTGTTGGACCACCTCTCTGGTGACCTGAACAGTATCATCTCCAGAGGCAAGAGTTATTTTGTGCTTCTCTTCTAAAATGCCACTAAATGTAGTGGCATTTTACGTAGCATTTGCTGAGCTTTGGAAGGAACTCAATTTACCAAATAACTGTAGAAGAAACAGTTTGTGAAACCTGTGAAAAGAGGAACTAAGGCCTTTAGAGACAAACTGTTTTTACTTTCTTCATCATCCATGAAATTGTGCACCTATGCTTGTGGAGAGTGTGTAATTTTTTTAAAGGTGAGGTTTATTCTACATGACTGTGTGTCACTCAAGGCATGATGAGATGAAACATGAGTGTTCTAGTATCCCAAAGTTTTCAGAAATGAAAAGTAACCTTTCTCTGGGTCCAAGTGTGTACTGCAAAAACTGAAGTAAAAATATGTCAGTTCTTCAGTGGAAGTTAATAAGAACTGTCTTCCTCTATCATGAAGAACAACACCATGTTCTTTCTCATTTGTTTTTCTGTTATTTTTGAACAAAACCACTCAGTGTAGCAAAGATCAGTTTGCTTTCTCTGGCAAAAGCAGCCCATAGCATGTTCATCTTTTTGTGCTTCTGTCTCTCTTCAGAAAGCTGATCACATCTGTAGATGACATATTGGCACAGTATTTACATTACACGTATTTGAAGAAGATTATTTGGATCAATCTTCTGCTCATTGCAGCTGAAAGCACTGTCTTTGTGAAGACGTGAATGGGGCAGCTTCTGGAATCTAGCTGAGCTGGGTAAAAAGGGCCTAAAATGTCACCTATGAAGATATAAAACTAGAAAAAGCTATGAACATGCATTGCTTAGTATTATGGTAAAGCTTAGAAACCTCATTCTTTGTTGTTCTGGGTGCTGTCCAGAAAAACAAAACAATGAACAAAGAGCTTTTCTGCCACAAAGAGCTTACAATTTAAGAGACAACAGGGTGGAGAAAGACAGTGAGGCATAAAGAAATAAACAACTGCCAGTGAATTCATAGGAGACTGGTACAGTTGTCATTGCTGGGTATTTAAAGGGAAGTGGGTAAGAGCATGGTTTCAAAATCCTCCAGTGCCTTATTCTATCAAGAATAAATATATTTATGTGACATGCCAGAATTGATAACTCCATCTTGCTAAAGCAAGATATAAATTCCCCTAAATAATGAAATCCATACACACATGCTGTACAGCCTTTGAAATTTCTTCCATTTTTAGGAAGAAAAAGAAAATGAACACATTTTCTGCTGCACAGTGAACCTTCCTCTGTAAATATTCTGAGCCCTGGGACTTCAGCCTTACAGGAGTGATCTTTACTACTGGTGTTGTAGGACTGAGTATCCCAGCCCTTTGAATACTATGATCTGAAATGATGTAGTTTCTTGATGGGGTCAGTGGTAGCCTTGTCCTCAATGACCACAGAGCAGCAAAGTTCAAGATCCTGAGTGGGGTGAGATAGGCAAAGAAGAAGGGAGAAACTCAACTTCAGTAGAGAAGACTTTTCCTTACTCACGGGGAGCTGGTGGGTGAGATCCTGTAAAGGCATCACTGAAGAGCAAAGGAGCTCAAGTTATTACTCACAAGGAGCAAAATGTTGTCCATGCCAGGACTCAGGAACATGAGTATATATGTCATGGCTTGACAAAATAGGGAACGTGTGGCTCAGTTCCAATGCAAAAAGAACATATGTAAGAGGCAGAAGCAGACTGCAAAGAAAGAATATAGATGGCATGCGTGGCAGTAAGAAAGCAAAAGTTCAGCTAGAGCTGAAACAGCCAATAAACATCCAGGGCATGCTTACTGCTAGTTTAGCAGCAAAAAGAACAAATTATGAAAATGTAGGCCTATGACTGAATGTGTTGGGTAAATTACTGGCAGAAGATTAAAAAATGTCTCTGTCTTTATCAGCATTTCCCAAGCACTGTGCCCAGAGATATGATCAAATAGGAGACATAGTGTTGGATGGTTAAATAAGGTTTCGCTTGAGAAATCTCAACTTGTAAAAATACATGGGACTAGATGGGCCAACCTTGCTTACATCATTAGGAAATTATGGGTCAAGTCCCCTTGGAAGCCAATCCTCACCACATGAAGGAGAAGAAGGTCACTGATTTGCCAAGGGTGATAAGTTTAACCAACCCAATTAATTTTATAATGAAATTACTAGATCTATGAATGAGGAGGGAGCAATGGATGTTGTCAGCTTTGACTTCAGCAGGATGACAAAGTCTTGCACAGCACTCTTCTGTCCAGGTCACCATGTTACTGTCTACATGGTAGAAAAACTGAAAATTCTAAAGGTTTCATTTATTTCTTCAGTCAATTTTTGGATATTTCCAGAAGTACACCTTCTGCAAATGGCCTTTATACTGTCCCATATTCCAGTTATTCCTACCTCTACAACTAACATCAGGAATTAATTTTTTTCCTAAATGTTCTGTTTCAGATGTAATGATATGAAGTAGCCTTCTCTGCCCTGGCAAACAAGTCATCCCTCCTGGCTCCTTGTCTCACTTACTATAAATAGCTATGGGTTTGGGTTTTTTTGTTGGTGTGTTTTTTTTATTATTTATTTTTTACCCCTGTTGCCTTCTTTCTGAGTTAAATGTCATTATTATACCCTCTGGTTCCACTCAGTGTTGATTTGTGCAACACATTGGTAGCATGCTCTTCTGTGAACTGCTATGTTGCTTTCCCTACACCAGTTTTTCCATTGGTGTTGTAGTGAGGTAGACACCTTGATCTTGTTGGATGCAAGTTTGTGTCATCTCTGTTGGCAGAAAGAACTACTAGAAAAGAAGCTACATTTTCTCAAAGCCCTCTCTGCAAAGAAGTACAGCCCAAATGTTTTGGAGTATGTAACATTCATATCACAAAAACATGATTCAGTGTCCAAGTGAGCTTGGAGGGGAGCTCCAAGAGCATGGCTCTTATAGGCTAGCCATGGGGGTCTCCCCAGTTTTTAACACAGTACTTCAAATACCTATAAGTGCTTTAACTTAGGTTTCTGTTCATTAGTGTAATTCCTTGCATATTCAAGATTTGGTGCAATGGTAAATCTTTTTCCTTTTATCTACTTAATAAATGCATCTAAAAATTCCTTTAATTTTGCAATTTTCCTTGATCTTGATTCACATAGAATAAAGGAACAAAGTATTCATGAATATCTTATTAAAGCTGATTATAAATTAAGATTAACTTAAATTTTAGTGTACTGTGGACCCTTATAATCATTTATGCATTATGTAACAAGATTGTTTTTTGAAGAAAACAGTTCTCTTTTGATGGCCCTTCACTGTAAAGAAAACACAGCATTCATATAATTCAGAAATGCCTCTTTAGATGCTTCAGCTTTAAAGTGTTTTCACATTTCATTTTCAGTCTAAACTGTAGCAGCATACACATTTATAAATGTCAGCATGAATCTGTCTCCTAAATTAATTTAATTATCTAAATATCAAAAGTAATTTCACACCTGCAACTCTTACATAATTTGCAAAAGGCAACATGACTATCCTGGCCAGTCTTCCAAAGAAACTGTGGCTCTTGGATCCAACTACAAGTATTATGTACCCTAGAGTCTTAGTCTTCCTTTTCTTGTCTTAGCAGATTTGTTGGCTATGTAATAATGTTACTTTAACACATCAAAAATATGTTTAAAAAAATACCCGTATCACAACATCTAAAGGAAAGAATACTTTAGCATCTCAAAGTATATGAGTACCCCATTTGAAAAACTGGTTGACAGACGGAACAAAAATTGCACAATTTTTTTTTTCCTGCTTCCTGAAAGACCAAATGCAGAGATGTATCTTATCACTGTCATAATGGATCATTTTAATTGTGGTGCTCAACTGTGATGTGGTACTGTTATGATTGCACTATAAAAGGCTTTTCTGATACCTTCCTATTTTTAGCTGTCAGTGACATTTGAAGGAAATTCTGTTCTTTTTTTTTTAATCAACATTTTTAACAAAGTGAAAGTGAAAAGGAGGTCTTGACTATGTTGGTTTTGTCTAAAGATTTTGGGGGAGGGAGAAAGGGAAGCACATGAACTGGATTTAATTAGATAAGGGTTGCTTAAATAAGAATGAAACAAACATCTTTTTCTATCTGCCTTTCAACAAGCAATCACTGAGTTTTAAATAAGAGAGAGACAATGCATCTTCCCAGTCTTGTCCCATGAACAAATGAGCATAAATTTGCCATCAAGAGAATAACCTTGAGGTTAGCAGGAATGACTTAGCATTTGAACACATTAACTTATGATGTTCCATCTGGTCCTGTGTTCCTCTGCTAAAGGACATGAGAGTTCACTATCCTCCTCCCATCTTGAAAAACAGTGCTCCCTCCTCCCTCTTAATGTCCCTCCTTCCCTCCCTCCCTTCTATGTGCCCTAAAGCCTCTCTGCTGCTCTAGCTGGTGCAGTAAGAACTTGCCCTTCCTGTCTCAATGTGTCTCAACCATTTTGCAAAGTAGTAAATCACAGCAGAAACTGGCTGAACTCTTTGTGGGTGGCTCAACATTTTATTTAAATAAAATTTGCAGGACTTTTAGTACTTTAAAAATCTTACTTCATGTAGGAAGATCCTTGTGAGCAGACCAAAACCTTATTTTTCCTGAAAGCTGTTTTTAGAATTATGAAATTTAAGAAGATGCAAAAGACTTTATAGGAGTCTGAGATGCAGTAAAATGAGGCTGGATACATGAATAAGTAAGATTTATAGTGGGAGGAGATGCTAAAAAAGCTGTGGGACATGTGTTGCAAATAGATCAATGTAAGGACAGTCCTATTTTCTCCTGAATTCTCATAACGTTTCCTGGAAAAAACTGCTGTTGTCAACTGACTACCACTGTGGTAGAAAAATGCTGTTTCAAAATCCATCTGTATCTGCAGCTTGCTGATATCACAGATAACAACACAGCAATCTCCAGATTAGTCCCTTGAGCCACTCTTGTCTTCAGGCTGCATCTAGAGTACAGATATTAGCTGTACAGCTGCACCAGCAGAGGTGCTGCACCAGTTTTCTTGCTGTCTTTGGTGGGTTTTGGCTCAGGTTTTTACAGACCAAAGTTAAAAATGTCCTTTCTTAATTTATTCACTCTCCTTTGAAATTTTCTGTAAAATTGTTGACATTCTTCTCATAAGAGTAGTAATTGCTACTTCTTGGAATTACAAGGAAGTCTCCTAAACACACCAATGCAAATTGATGCTATTCTTAAATGTAGGATTCATCCACTTTTACATCAGATACAGTTTGATGAGGGAGCTGACAGGCACAAATGAAGCAATTGGGTAAGGAATCCAGTCCATCTTTCTGAGTGGTGATGAGGCAAAAGACTGGGCTCAGATGGTTTGTATTTTATTTTACTCATTATTCCTCCAGACACTCATGCTCACTTTACTGTCAGTAACACAGCATTACCAAGAGTGAAGATGCTGTGTGTTGTAATAGAGGTCACAAGCATTTCCCTGTTTCCTTTTTGTTACTGGCCATGATTCTCTGTTGTCCCTGCCTGGAGCCCCAACAGCTTGCTCTCTAATACACTCTTGTCCTCTTTCCAGGCCTGCTGGTTCCTGGGGGCTCCTGTTCTACTCTACAGCCTGTACATGAGAAGGCAGGAGGTGGAAACAAGGAGTCAGTCTGATGTGTAGTAACCTGGTCAGTGCAAGTTTGGAAGTAAATCCCCCAGAATCACTGAATGGTTAAGGTTGTAGGGGACACCACCCACCAAGAGATTCAGGAGGAGCAAAAGATGTAAGTATTCAGCTTGTTTTCTAAAATGTGAATCTCTTTCTGGGGACTTTTGGTGAGTTTCAAGGCTGAAATATTTCCCAGAAAGTAAACTCCTTGCATTCACAGCATCTTCCTCCTGCTGTAGCTTTGACATGGTATATTGGTGTGTCCTTCACTCATACATGCCAAAGATCATTCCTGCAGTACATCAAGGCTGGTTAAGAAATTCATGAAATATGATGCTTGTTATGACACTTAGAGCTGAACTGTCCTTGGCAGCTTCTTCATGTGCTGTGTAATTTCCATGTACCTCTGAGGAAAAAGAGTGAAAGAGAGAACGAGAGACTGGTTTTCTGCCAGGATATTTGGGAAGAAAAGTGTAATGTGAATCAAGAGGAAAAACCCTGTTGTTTCAAATAAGTGTGGAGAGTTTGATACTGGACTCAAAGAGCATGACTGTGGTCTCACCTGCTTATTTTACACTGCCTCCAGTTGAATTACACATCACTGCTGCTGATAGAAGTGTAATCAGAGCCAAGATCGTGACAGCCAGAAGACTTTATTGTAGATTGTCCCATGATTGTAATCAGATTATTGTTTAGCTCTCCAGGGTATTAATATTTTTGATAAATTTAAGGCTGAAGTCTTTGGCTTCCCCAGTTCTTTGACTTGCCCTCCAGAAAGGTTACAGAAATGCAACTAAATAGAACAGCTTGTACTCAGCTCAGCGACTGAAACTTCTAATAACTGTATTTTATATGACTAGTTTTATGAACAAATCATAAGCCAATTTGTACCCTTGCATCCTTTTTGAGAAGGCAAGAAATGGAATATTGCAGATGTTAAGGTATTTGTGCATTCCCTTAAGTCAACTGCAACATGTTTAAAGTATGGTAAACTTCAAATGCATGTTATTTTGTCTCCTCAGTCACTAGTTGGCAGTGAATGCCTTTAAGAAAAACATCGTGAACTTCAGTCACTAAAAGTCAAATGTACTAATGTTTTGTAAATTGCAGGACTAATTTGAGAGGGCATTGTTCTGAAAACAAACTTCAGAGGCTGAAAGAAATCTCTCACTTATAATTGGAAAGCCTGATGTTCATTAATAAGGAGGGGGCTTCAGTCAATCCTTTGAGTATTTTGTAAAGATAAATACACAGCCGTGTACAGGATTCAAAAATTGATACTTCTCAGTTTCATTGGAAATTTTTCTCTGCAGGCAGAAGTCTAGGTGTTCTTTTTGAAGGAACCTCACTAAAATAATAAGTTTTCTCATAAGATATTGTTTATATGGACAAAAATATATAGTTATATTTTGAGGGAAAGTCTCAAAAACTTATGTTAGTATTGTTGTATATGTTGTTATTTAACCATTTGTATTTCTACTTCATAGTAGATTAGAAAAGAACAAAGCAGGAACAAATTATATTTTCTTTCCTTTGGATTAGAAGTTCAGTGCATTGTTTCTGGTCTTGATGTAGTCAAGCTCTTAAAAGACAATGTACACTTGCTTAGATGTGCTTCTTTTTGTCCTGATTACACTTCTGAAGTCAATGGATGTTAGTGGTATTAGCAACTGCTTTTGATAGTCCTTAGGAGGGATCTGGAAATTCATTGCACAAGCTTGGTTATCTGTAGTTTACAGTATATATATTACTCAGTAACCCCAAGGTTGGTATAATTGCTTTTTCTGGGCAGTTTACTTTTGCTTTGGTTTTGCTCTTAATGGTAAGTTGCAGGAGTCTTTTATTTGCATTAACAATGATCAGACTCAATTCCTTACTGAAAGAATGAATTCAAATTAAAATAAGATAGAAAAATTAGGAGGGTTATTATTTTGTAGTTTAAGGGAGCTCCATTCCATTAGGACCCAGCAGCAGATGCTTAATGGCTTGTGTCCAAGGTTTTTCTCATCAGTAAAGGGCATTAGTGCTTACCTATGGTACAAAGTCAGCAAGCAGACCTAAAATTGGATATGAATGCCATACTTCTCATCCACAGTGTTCTCCACAGTAGTCTCCCATCAGTCTCAAAAGCTATTTGTTGTAAGTCTTGCTGCAGATGACTGTATTTGGCATGAAGGAGGTCCTTAGGATGAGTTGCACACACCTCAAGGCTGACTGGATACTTGTAGTATAGAGGAGCTGCTAATCCAATGCCCAGAATGTGGTTTTTGTGGTGGCTTAGGGCAGATACAAAGAGAACAAGCAAAACCTGAAGTGTTCCTGCACCACCAAACAGACCTACACAAATTAATAGGCTACAAGCCCTTGTAGGCCTCTTACAGTAGTCAGAGGCTGAAGAGGTTTGTGTCAAGAGGGATGCCCAACACCATCTCTCATGCAGGAATGTCTCATACAACTTCTATTCAGTCATGGCAGATACCAGCAGGAGGCATGAAGTGTCTTTTGGGGTTGTTTGTTTTTTTACAAATGCTTTATTCTTCCCTAAGAGTAATGTAGAGTATTCCCAGACCAATTGTTTTCTATCTTTTAAAAAAAGGACTTTGCTAAAGAGATTTCCTTCCCAACACTTCCATTAACATTTGATAGGATATCTTAGGATACTATTCACATCTTTAAAGAAATAGAAAAATGGTAAGAAATCCTTCATATTTTCATATATATTTTCATATGTACAGTATACATTCTTAGACAAATGTGTTTGGTCACTTAGGAATAGAGAAGTTGCAAAAACTAAATATAATGCCTTGACTTGCACAGCACAGTGCCAACTCATATTTAGAAGACACTTATAGTTATCCAAAAGACTAGAACAGAGAGCGGAAGACAAAGTAAAAGTGATGATTTTCATCTAGCTTATCCAGGATTTACTTCTGCAACAGAAACACGTCAAAACAGTGCATTAAATCCATGAAAATTAAATGGCATATTATAAATTTGAGAGATCTGAAAGATTTTTGATAAGCCTGCCTAGCTATAAAAAATTCCATCCTGGATTTCTAATCTTAAATCAAGGAGGCCTCTTTATGAAAATGAGAAAGGATTCCTAATATGTGGCTGTAAGTACTTTAATATGCTCCTGATACTTCCCCAAGATCCCAGTCACAACAGATTCTGCTGGTTTTCAAAAAAACTAAAAAGTAGATTTGTTCTGGGCTCTGACACATCTGGGCAGAAGAAAAGAAGATAAATAGAGGTCAATATGAAGTAATTTCTACATATTGGATGTGTGCTGTTATGTTTCTTTATGCAATTATTGTATATGCCTTCTAATGGCACCAGTCAACAGCATTACACTCAGATGGTGGTGTCCATCTCCATGGAGCCTTGAGTCTCTGTAGCCAAGTCTATTCCTACTGCCAGCAGCATGTTCGTAGCAGACAGTGATTGCCTGTGCCCTGTTTCCTAAGGCACATGTCAGTCTTAAGCAATGCCAGTACCAAGATCAACACTTAGAAGCATCGCTAGTAACTGACTACCCTTTGATTTTGAGCTCTTTGAGGCTGGCAGTCCAACTAGTTTTCCATGAACATAAGCTATACCTTTCCAGATAGGATGAAAAGATTCTCTGGGACACTGTGCCAAGAGCCTTACTAAAGGCAAGGTAAATGACATCCACTTTCATGCCCTTATTTGCTGAACTGGTCATCTCATCTCCTTTGTCTCCGTCATTTGTCCAAAAATGATGTTCAGGAAGACTTGTTGGATTTTCTTCTCAGGAACTGAGACAAGGCTGACCAGCCTGTAGCTTCCCAAATCTTTCTTCATCAAAGAGGAGTGACATTTGCCAAAACAGCTTCCTGCCATGCCTACTCAGCTTAGGGCACATTGGAAAGGACTGTTGTATATATTTTGAGTTTGGCCTGTGAGGTCAGTCATTCTTCTGTTCTCTGTCTGGTTAAAAGACCTATGAGATACTATTGAAATCAATAACACTGTTCACCTGTTCAAAAGTGGACAGGATATTAAATATGTGTTCAGTTGAGGTGCTGAAGCACTCCCATTTTAAATGGCAACAACTGGCATTAGCTAGAAGATATATTCAAAAATGCTGTATCTCATTTTCAGAAAAAATCAGAAAAACAAACTTGCCATGTTTTGAGGAAACCTAATCTTTGGAGCCTGGCTTTTTTTCTTAGATCTCTCTCTAGTCAAGGCTGGGAATACTTCATTTCTGAAAGATATAGCAGAAGGAAAATTAGTTTTAGGCTGTATCAGGCAATCCAACAAGCTTTCCCTAACTGGATTATTTGTATTAGTGGGAGCCAGGCCTTCTTGAAATCATGCAGCCAATATTTCACCACGAGAAATTTCAGTGGGAATAGTATAAAGTTTTATCTCATCTAATTCCAGATTTAATGCATTCTTCTTCTAATTGCTGATACTTCCTAAAGTTGCTAAATGCTTCAAGAGCAAATATCAGCAATACTCCTTAGCAAAGAAGAGTAAATTTATTTCATTTTATAAAACCTCATCCTTTCAAAACTTCAGAGAATAAAAAGAAAAGGGAAATGAAGGAGTTCCAAACTGATAAGGGAAGCAGGTATATAGTAAGGATGAACACTGCACATTTTGCATGCAGTTTATTTGAACTATATACAGTTATTGGTCTTTTCCCTGGGAGCTGTCTAATGCATGTGGAATTAAAATGCCATCAGGAATTTTTGTTTGTGTCTGGTTAGCTTTTTCCTTCTGCTTCCTATATTGATCACAGATTTCACACTTGGCTGCCTTTTAACTTCAAAGGCAACATTCCCTGAACCATATGTAAGGTATCACTGTTTTGGAGGTTTGCCATTTGCAAAATTGTTTCCATCTTTCCTGGATTTGGTCAAAATGGTTTGGCAACGAGCATTTGATTTATGTACTTATCCCATTTATTTCAGCTTAGTAGGTCTTTCTCCTCTTTTTATCACGATTCTTGCACAAGTTTCTGTTGCAATCCCCTGCGCTGTGATAGCGGCTGGCTGTGTGCTGCCCAAGAGGTCTTTCACAGTCCTGCAGCCTCCTGATCCTGTTGCGTGAGAAGCTGTGTTTGGGGACTTAACTGCAAAACAAGGTAGCTTAAATGCATAATTTTCAATATATGGACTGAAGATGCAGAGTTTTATACATTTTATATAGGGTCAAACCTATCAGAAATGGTAGTTTTCATCCAAACCCAGAACTATCTGAAGTTTGTCTGATTATCTGCAATGCTGTCATGAATGACAACAGATTGTCATTGTTCCACATTGCGATTATTTTCAAATTTAAAGTAGGAAAACAATTTTCTACCTAGGCATGGTGTATTTCTTTATTATTTAGAAAGCGCAGTTCTTGGTAAGTCTCACAAAAAGCTGATTGTCCTTGAAATTTTTCATCTAGTTTCCTCAATATTATTCCTTTGACAAATAAGACTATANTGGAGCGGGTGGATGCCTGGGGAGGCTGAGATCCAGTGGGAGACCTGGAGGAGAGAGAGGGCCCTGCTGCCAGGCTGGAGCAGCCTGTCCTTGGAGGACTGCATCCCGTGGAAGGAGAGCCCCACGCCTCATGCAGCAGTTTTGGGAGGGCTGTGTGCCCATGGGGGATCTCACAAGGCAGCAGTTTTGGGAGGGCTGTGTGCCCCTGGGGGAGCTCACACACATTTCAGCAGTTTTGGGAGGACTCTGTGCCCATGGGGGAGCTTACGGAGCTGCAGGTGCGGTTTGGCTGCAGCTCGTGAGCGTGGCCCCATGCCAGAGAAATTCATGGAGAACTGTCTCCCGTGGGAGGGACCCCACGGCCTCACAGGGGATGGACTCCTCTCCCAGAGCAGCAGAAGAAAATCTCGGTGATGAACTGACCAAACCCCCCTGCCCTGTCTGCCTGTGCTGTCGGTGGGAAGGAGGGAGAGGCTGGGGGGAAAAAGGTATTTTTAGGGCTTAATTTACTTCTCATTATCCCTCTCTGATTGTGTTAGTAATAAATTTTACTTTTGCAGCTTAAGTTTAGCCTGTTTTGCCCTTGAAGCGTTTCTCCTGGTCCTTATCTCACTCACAAAACATTCGTTAGTTTTTTTTCTTTCTCCCTCCTCTGCCCAGCTGTGACAGGGGAGGGTGAGCGAACAGCTCTCGTGGGCTGCTGGTATTTGAGCCAGTGTCAAACCACAACAGACTACAAAAGCCTTGCTCCCAAATACATACTTTCAGCTTTTATAGTTTTATTTTCATTTTTCTTCAGGTATCTGTAATAGAATGGGAACAGTCTTGTGAGGTAGATGATTCCTTGTAAAGAAAGACAATTTTCTGTGAGAAAATTTTAACAAAGGAAAATTATATTTTAAATTTCTGTCTAGTCTTGTCTTGCTGTATTATTCATGCTTCTGCAGTAATATTTTGTGCATCTCTAATATCTAGTTACCACTTTAACTTTAGCCTGCATACTCCTCTTTCTTTCAAAGATATTTGGAAGAGTGAGAACCATTTTCCTACATCACATTACAGAAGATTCAGGTGATTTTTGCCACCAAAGACTCCTGAATGTTTTGTTAAAATTAATGAGAAATTTTCCAGTGGTGCAGTTGTTTCCCTGCAGAAAATACCAATCCTGTGACTCCAGAGATTTCACTTGGTAGAGACTGAGTTCATCTACGGTGTTTTTAATGTTGCCCAAGTGTCCTGGGCATAGGAGCAAAGCAGAAAGGCTCATGTGGAAGTCTACATGGCAGACTGCATAGAACTCCCAAAGACCATTCAGTGGCACAAACTTTGTGTCCTCTCTACATGCATTTGCAGGAATCTGTGTGGTGATGATGCAGGCAAGAGGGCCCTCCAGCAGCAGATGGAGCTCTATGTTACACTTTTTATGCATGTCCCAAAGTGGGTGTGTGTCGACATCAGCAAGTCATTGCCGGCACATGCTGAAGTGATTGGGAACTTGGTTTTTGACCCACAAACATGTATGTAAACACAGATGACACTTTTGCAAATCAGGAAGATATTTGTGGCGCCCTGATGAAGAAATTGTCTCTAGAAGAATGCTTAGAGAAAATGATGTTAGAAACAGAAAGGAGTAATGAAATTGGTGAGATGTAACAAAGGAGAGAAATACTAACACCTATATTTCAACACAATTGCCAGTGTAATAGCTTGGTAAATGAGGAGCTGCATAATTCTGTGGCACTAGGGGAAGATTGTCATGCTTCTTCCTCTGCATTGTTTGTTTGTATTCCTCTTCTTCAGAGGATTTGTATATTTTCCTTCCCATAAAGTAGTGCCACACTGAGTGCAGATGGATCTCTACCATCCAAACCCATGAGCAGATCAAACAGTTGTCTAGTATTCCTGTATTACTCCAAAGAGTAGCTGCTGTCAAACACACACAACCCATCCCAACCATCTCTTTGCTGTTCAGAAATACGTTCTAGAGGTATTTCCCATATTCCTTTCTTTTCTGGATCATCTGGAAACTTCGTTGCTAGTATATCTAAAGTACCTTTCAAGGAAGAAGTTCTTATTTTGTTTTTGTTTGTTTGTTTTAATTTCAGTTCTCATTCTCCCTCCAAATTTATTTTATGCCCTGTTCTTCTTCCCAGACTCACTAAGATGCATTTTACAGCAAAGAAAAACCCACTATGGTACAGCCTCATTACACATCATACTCTGCAACAATATGATTTTCTTCATGGTTGTGTGTATAGAAAACATGCAAAAAAGCAGATAAAGAAGAAAGTTTTGATGTTTAGAATGCAGATCTCATTCTGAGAGGGGTGAATATGTGCAGGTCCTCAGAATTTAATGGAGATTCACTGTCCATTTACTCTTGAATGAAGTTTGCTCTCTCTAGCAGTGATCTACAGACTGATCCATTTCACTGCCTTCGCTATATTATCAAGTTGTCTTCTTGATAAATTAATAATGTGGTTTTTAAAGAGCTAATTGATATTACTGTAAAAGACCCACAATTTAATTAGGGATACTATAATTGTTTTAAGAAAGATACTAATTCACGTAATTAAAACAAACTTAGAAATTATTGTACTTATAGTATATAAAATCCAAGATTATATATTTTTAATTCCGTTTGAAGAGTGGTTTTTGTTTATTTTTTCCTTAAATACATTACTTCTTTTAAATCCATAGACCTATAGTTCTTTTTTCTTGCTCATCCTCTTTTCCTTGAAGTATTTTTGGTTTTATACTGATGTCTCCTCAAGTGGACTCTGAGATGAAGGCTGATATTGTTGTCTTTCCATTCCTTAGTATCTTTAAAAGACAGAATGGTTTTGATATTAAGGCAAATTAAAAACCTTATATTTCATTTTAGAGTCTTGATTGTAAGAATGTGTTGACTAACATATCTTACAAGTTTGGTATAGATGAAGAACTCATGCCTAACATGCATTTCATTGCATAAAGTGAGCTCTTGGGATCCGTCTTTCACCCATGTCTTGTGAATCCTCCAGATAAAGACCTCTTTCTCTGCTTCCTAACTGGGACTTCCCCGCTAACATACAAGGTATTCCCTGGTCTAATTGCAGAGCAGATAGCTCTTAAAATAGCTTAGAGTAGTGTGCAGAAAGAATAATTTACTACAGTCACTTACTGTAGTGTGTGTCAAGGGAGAGGGGAAACATCTTTTCTTTAATTTTGCATTGACATCCACGGTGGCTGCACTAAGGAACCACAGCCCACTGTAGACTCCCCAGCCATACCAAACTGCACTCCTTTTGGACATAACAATGGATTATAACAGAGCTTCTCAGCAGGCTTGACTGTCTGATTAAAATGTTACTGCTGTTGTCTGTGTTACAACATAAATTGGGGAACTCCCCCCTGGCCAGAGTGCCAGGAGCCTTTGCAAATTGTGCTTGACAACTGGCCCGTTGGAATCGTTCAGCCCGAATAATCAGAAATGCCAACTTCTGTGCAACTTTGGAGTGCTTCCTAACTGACCTATTTTGGTTGGACAAAATATAGAATCAGTAACTGTGCTCTGCATGTACTGCAATACAGTTTGTTTGTAACAAAAACATGCAAAGCCTTTTCTTTCTTTTTTTTTTTTTTAAAGGAGGGACAGGATGAGCTTTGGTTTTCACTTGTTAGGAACAATGCTAACTAGACACAGTCCGAATTTCAATGTACTGGAACAATGGAACTTATACCCAGACCTATTCTTGGCTTCAGCACTTCTGACAAGACCTGGGGACTGAAACTGACTGCCTCAATATCACCACACATAAAATGAACTTGCTTGAAACTGTGCTTTCAATAAGATAGTAGAATCAAAGTAATTAAATATTCATTTCCTTATTGTTGGATGCTTCATGGATTAGTGCATTTGGGAGTCTGAGGAAAAGGTCTTCTTTTTAAAATAAAAATGTAAGAAAAACAGAAGAATAAAAGAGTTTTGGATGTCAGATGGCCTATGACTAATTAGTAGTGTGGTGTTGTTCAACCAGCATTACCCAATATCATTTGTGTCATCTTTACGAGTAGTTTCAGGTGAGAGACAAAAAGAAATAAAAAGACAAAAAAGCTGGCATGGGAAATAAACTATATCCTCATCCCCCAAAAAAGGGAAAAGGAGACAATTTCTTAAAGAAGGGAAAGAAGAGGTAAGATTTTGAATGACAGACTTAAAAGGGCCAGCTGATATGTAGACATTTAGATGTTGAAGGAAGAAGAAAGAGGATGAAGAGCAAATAAACAGTAATAAAGGTATCAGTTAAATCACATTTCACATTCTGAAACCAAACAAGTTCTAGGACTGACAGTAGGATAGTCTTTTCATATTAATTATCTGTAAAACTGTTACGAGTTGTCAGAAAACAGACTTTTTTTCTTGATCATGAATTGCAGATTGTTACAGGTGCAGCCTGTAACAAAAGTCCATGACTTTTCTATTCCACTGCGTAGCACAGGGGATACAAAGATTAACATGTATTAAGGGAAAATCAGCCTATCCCATCAAGGTCAAAAGCAACTCAGGTTTTCTTAGGCAAAAGTCCATCTTTCTGATCTTTGCTCAGGTTGCCAGTAGAGTATTCCTGTAAGAAACTATCATTACAGGGAGGGATGTTAGCCCGTGGAAAATGTGGACATAGCACTGCCAATCTGTGTTTGGACTGCAAAAACCAAGAAGTATTGGAGTCAGAGGTGTGATTGCCATTAACTCGGAGGTATCATAATGATGCCCTTTAGTATCCACTAGCTTGGGAGGGCAACCTGGAACCATGGCATAGTTATGGTGCAGAAGTCTCCAGACTTCTCACACTCCCAAAGATGTATTTCGAGATTATTCTTAATCTCTAGGGGTTTCAGCTCAGCATTTCTCTTGAACACTACTCTTTTTTTTTTTTTTTTCCCAAGATGGCAACTGCTGGTTTGTGAACTCTTCCCCAGCAATCGAGCACAGGACACATGAATATTTTGTATCTTCTGACTTGGTCTAAATGACATTGCCCAGAACATGCCCATGCTACTTCCTTGCGTGGATGCACAAATAATTTATGTTAACTCTCATCCTCAAGCAATAACCCTTGAAGGTCCTTCTATTATCTCCACACAATGTTCTTGGCATGACCTGTTTGTGCTTTTTCTTTCCATTCACAAAAGTTTGGAAGACAGTTTTCTGTTTTGTTGCTGTTCCAAGGCAGGTAGAGCTGACTGTGCCACACCAGCAATAGGTGCTGTGTAAGTGCGTTGCTGTTCAAGGTCCTGTCTCTGGAGAGACGCTTTGCCTTCGGGTGCTGGGTGCCATCGATGTTTGTCAGCTGCCAGCTCATGCCATAGTTCGGCTGGTTGTGAGCTCCAAAGGGTTAACAGCGAGCCAGCGGTGATGCTGTAATCCTCCAGGGCTGCCAGCACGCTGCACTGTTGTCGTGTCGGATCAGGGGGGTTTGAAGGAGGCTGTGCTGGCTCCAGCAGCTGCCTCAGTCACGTCTGTCATTTTGGGTCTCTGCTCCTAAACAACATGGATGGCGTAGCAGGTAAAAAGAGTGACTGAAACCCACGCTGAGAACGAATCTGTGTCCTTCCCCTCCCCACCGCATCCAGAAAATGCACGGCCTCTGAGGGAGAGCCCTCACTTCCTCAGAAAACTATCCCAGCGTGTCAGAACGTGTGCCCTTGGGGCGTGGGGGGGAACAAAACCCCGTTTGACAAACAACCCTCGTCCTGACTGTAATGGTGAAAACAATGCAGGTAAACCCAACTGCCCTCTGCCCTACTTCTCTTCTGCTGTAAGCAAATAATTCTCCAGCAAAATAACCAGAGGGAGCACTTTTTCCACAACATTGCTATTTTCTAAAATCTGCATTGACTTTGTCCTTACGTTGACATTGCAACCATCTGGTACGAACGGTTTGATATGAAGTGGGGCAAATCCACCCTCTAGCTTCTAAAGAAGTACTCTTAGTGAACCATGCTAGATTTCACTTTTATTTTTAAAAAGGCTATGTGCATTAAACTGGGGAGAGCAAAAGCCATTTGGAAATGTCAGAGCTGGACTCCAGCTCCATTTGTAGACATGTAGCATAAATTCAGGTATTTTTATGGCGTCTGTCTCAGTTGTTATCAAAACATCTGACATATTTAGCCACATAAAACCTTTGCAGGATTCAAAACCAAGAGGAAAGAAAAGAAAACAATAACAAAAAATACCTGCCTGAAAATTGTTATCTTCTAGATTGGAAACCTAGGCACAGAAGTGGGTGAATCCAAAGTAACAAAACCATCTGTGTCTAGGTTATCATCCTAAACTCTGGATTAGTCTTCTACTTGGGAGTCTCCCAATGTACTGACACCCATGATAGGAAGTCCATATTTTCTTGGTTACATAGGTGTTTTTTTCTTTTGTAAATCTCTGTTACACAGAATATGCTAAGCTTTGGGATAACCATGGAGTGAGGCATGCAGCAGGCCAAGGGCAAGGCTGAGACAGCGACCTTTATATTCTGGGATTCGTCATTCGCATGTCATGAGCCAGAGTGTTTGCTAACATCTCAGAGTAAGGGCTCTGCTGCAAAGTGTCCCACCAGCATGCCTTCCTCTGGGAGGCTCAGGAAAGGAGGTGGGAAGCTTCTACCACATCTTCCAGTTTTAGTGAGGGAAAAAGAGAGAGAGAGAGAGAGAGAGAGAGAGAGAGAAAGAGAGAGAGAAAGAAAGGAAAGAGAGAGAGAAAGAAAGGAAAGAAAGGAAAGAAAGGAAAGGAAGGTGCGGAAGGAAGGAAGGTGCGGAAGGAAGGAAGGTGCGGAAGGAAGGTGCGGAAGGAAGGTGCGGAAGGAAGGTGCGGAAGGAAGGTGCGGAAGGAAGGTGCGGAAGGTGCGGAAGGTGCGGAAGGTGCGGAAGGTGCGGAAGAAAGAAAGANAAAGAAAGAAAGAAAGAAAGAAAGAAAGAAAGAAAGAAAGAAAGAAAGAAAGAAAGAAAGAAAGAAAGAAAGAAAGAAAGAAAGAAAGAAAGAAAGAAAAGAAAGAAAGCCCACAAAGGTGGGCCTATCAGATGAGGCTGAAAGGTGACCTTTCAGCCTATTAGAGGGTCTGTTAATGAAAGTTTAGGGAAACATAATAAACAAGGTAAATATACTCTTCCTATGCTATACCTTTCCATCTTCTAGCAATAGGTGATGAGGCATTTTTAGATTTGTGTCTAACATTCATCCTGTCACATTTAACAGGACTCTGTAGACCTTTCTGTTAAGTGAAGTAGTCCTTTTTAACCATTTTCCTTTTGACCACTCTTACATCCTCTGTCTGAGTCCCACTGCTTCATTCTGCAGTCCATGGAAAACACTTCGCTTTGTGATTTTTGAATCCTGAGGCATAGTAATTTTCAGTGGGAGCCTCTTGCTTTCTTCTTTTTCTGAGAAACAGTGACTAGTTCTTCTGCTTGCCACCCAAGATATTTTAGTTATCTACTAATTTCCCTGAACTGTACTTTTTTCTGGACTGAAGGGTTTCAGTCTCTCCCTGAACAAAGCCTTTCAATGTTTTTATCATCTTTTCTGTTGTCTATTATTCCTTGTCTAATTCGATTATGATATTTATGAGTTAGAATGGCCAGAAATACATTCACTATTTAGGCTGTGAGTGCACCATGGATTCATACAGCAGCATAAAACTGCTTTCTATTACATTCTTTACACCCTTTCTGGTAATTCTCAACTTTCTGTTTATCCTTTTGACCAATGCTGGGATTCATATGACATTTTCTAAGAAATATTCTCAGAGGAAAGAGGAAGGAGGCTTCTCATGATCTCTATTTCCCAAAGACAAACCAACATGGGAAGAAAACATCAGTTTGTTTTTCATGTCTTTAGTCTTTTCACTGCTGGCTGAAGAAAGCAAGCCCTCCCCCCCGCCTTATATCAGGATTTGGAAGGGCATCATGTAGTGAGGAGTAGCAGGTGGAATTAATGGCATTGCAGCCCATGAATTTCACTGGAAATTTGGGAATAGAAAGAAAATATAGACTAGTGTGGAGCAGGGAAAAGAGGAACAGAAGAGCTGAGGGGGTTTTGTTTTACATGGAAGGAAATGCAACTAACCTAGGTCACAGCATTTAATGTGGTGAGATTGGGCAGGGATTGAATAGATCACAAGGCTGTGTAATGCAAAAGCAAGGGCAGGTGTATTAATGGTTTATCTGACACTGTGAACAAGAATTGGGACATTTTCCAGTGACAAACTAAAAGCTTGCATACTTTACAGCTGACTGGAAGCTTAACTTATTAACCATACTATTAAGATAAGATTTAAATGCTGGATAGGATTCAGATGATTTGAATTTATCAATACTGTTGGGATTTGTGAGTTAATCTGGTGTCCCTATCCAAGTGCAATTTAATAGTGGGGCTTTCTTCCAGCTATTTCTTGGGCTAAAAGCAACATGAGACTCATTCATGGCTGCACAGATGATTGACTTTGCTGTCAGACAGGGATCATGAAGCGGGACGTTCTCAGCTGGTGTGTAGGTCACATCATTACCTCTCTTTGAGCCTCCTTGGAAGTACCCCAGCAGTAGGGGACCACACTTGGAGGTATGTGACAAAATGTGCTGCCCTGTGCAGAGAACAGCCATGCTGGGCTCCAGAGATGGCAGATGTAGGGCAGACCATGCTCTGTTTGCCTCAGAATACAGCAGCCCCTCAGCCAGCACATGGCAATGGAAGCAGAAAGGCTGTATGTAAAGCCAACTTCGTTTTTGTCTTCTGCCCTCCTAATTTATGGTTTGGGGGAGGATGGGGCTGTGTCACAGAAGGACCAGAGGTTTCCTCCAGCAGGTTTGTCAATGCCCTCTTATTTTCTTTAGCAAGAACTGCAGAGATGAGCATTCCCTGCACTCAGCAGCTTCTCCTGTCTGCCTTACAATTGAGACACATAACGCTGCTGCCCGAGCTTCCTTCTAAGGTGTGGTGGCCATTGTCACCAGGACATACAGATTCTTTCTGTTGCTCTCTTGTAATTTATGTGTCAAACGTGCAGTAAATTCTTTTCACCATTAGTAACTGTCTTGGGTGGACAGGCCATTAAATAAGAAGTCATTATTACTCATCTGTATTTATATGGAGCTTTCAGTGGGGATATGTGCTCAGACAAGGAACATTTGACATGCAGAAGGTAAGCACTCCCAGACAGACAGCATTTTTCATATTAGCTGTAATGCTGCCACACCATTTCCATCTCATCAATTGGGATAAGAGGGCAGAATCCAGACCTTAAAATAGCACATTATCACCCTGTTTCTACGAAGGTGATCAGCAGCAACCATTTCTAAGGGAATGTTGAGGTGCAGTTTGTGAGCTGCAGCATCTACTGCTGACTTGAAATGCTACCAACAAAAAGGTTTTATCAGCAGTGCCTGGGGCAGAAGGGACCCAAAAAGAAAAGTGGCTGGTAGGAGAGGTTTTGTCACATTTGTAAAGAAATGTATCTTTGGAAAGAAATTAACAGGTTGTCACTATTGTAAAGGTACAAAAAGGATACTGGCCCAGCAGCAGCAAACTTGTCCCCGCCTTACTACAACAGGTCGTTTAGGTCCTTGGCCTGACCTGCAGTTGCAGCTGCAGCAAAGCTAAAGAATTGAGATGAATTAACACTGGTCTCCAGTTCAGGAAGAGCATTAACTTCCCCAGACACTCTTGGCCAAATCCATCCCTGGTGTGACATCATTTGAGTTACATCAGGCTTAATTTTGTCCCAGATATCTGCGCTGGCTTTCATAGCAACAAAACTTTCCCTTTACTTCCAAAGTAAGGGTGGTGAAATGAATTAGGTCAAAGGAGACTAAACACTGGATAAAAACCTTGATCCCAGTTAGAAGTTTTGCCTGCTTGGGGACAGGGTTTGGCTGCCTATAGTAATCATGGGGTGGTTCCAATGTAGTCCAGACGTTGCATAACTGCTTTAATTTATTGTGAATGTTATTCAAAGATGAGGATTTAATTCTTCTGAACATTAAAGCTTACAGCTGGGTTAAACTCCTCCTCATAAGTCACTGTATATTATATTCAGAGAAGTAAGGGATTTTTTTTTTTCTGTTCACAAGTTTAATAGCTCTTTTTCTCTCTTAGCTGGCTTTTCTTAGATTTTTCTTTTCAGCATCCATGTTATGTGCATATACTTCCTCTATTACAATAAAAATTTCCTGTTCTACCAGTGACTTCTCTGAAATCTCCAGATATCAGGTTAATTTCTGGATTTGCTCTTAGATGGAGTACTAGCTTTTTATCCCATGTCAAAACTCAGCATCTAATCATCCCATTGGATCAAGAACAGGTATTTTACATTCTGACTCTCTTAAAACTTGTTACACTGTGTATGTTTCAGTGCATTCCAGATTGAAATTCTTGAAAATTCAGCCCTGTAGTAAAATTGACCATCACAAACTTTGCTCCAGATTAGTTTAATTAATTATTGATTATCATAGTTACAGTTTTAAAAACTACTTTTAAAAATGGTTATCTTCTTTAAAAGATTTTTACCATATAATTTTTTTTTCAAACCCACTCTGCCACCACTCTTCAAAATTTTATTTTCTTGTGTGCTTTGCAAGAACATACTCTTCCCTTTTACAGTCCATTCAACTGAATTCTGGTCACTGGATCAAGAAGTGTAAAGATATATAGCTGCTCCACAGATAATTTGGTTTTCCATTGAGTTTATTTATTTTCCTATTGCCTCTTTGCTCTTGACTTGCAGAGGTACAGATTCTACCTCAAAGAACAGCACCAGGATGTAAACTGCCTTTTCTTTAAAATATACATATGACTTTCAGGGATACCCCTTGTGGAGGTCAAATGGTGTTTCTTGTTACTTCTGCTGAACTATGCCATTGCTTGACTGCTTTAAAAAATCATGTTGATTGTTCACAAGAAGGAAAAATCAACTCCAGAATCTTAACTATTAATAGCAATGAAAACTTTCTTGTCATTAAAATCATTAAATGGATTCTGAACACAAGGAGGCAGAAAATCTGTTGAGAAAAAGTATTTATATAGAATTTACTAAGAAAGATAATTTGCCTTAATTTTGAAAGAAAGGAATCAACAAGTTAAGTTCAGAAACAGTGATGTAACCTACTTCAGTTATATTGAAAGAGTCTGGTTTGGCTTTGTCATGATTTTATAATAGTAGATAATGTTACCATAATTTTCTCAGTTCAAGTGTTGTGTTCAGATTTTCAGGATTTATTAAGGTATCTCTTTTTATCTCCTTTTTTAATTTAATGGGTATTTATGTTTCTTAAAGATTTTGTAAAGAAAGAAGAATGGCTCATTTTTACAATTGCACAATATTATTATATTTACATTTGTCTCCCTTCGGCAGAAAAATTACAAGATTGCAAACTACATTACTTTAAAGACTCTTCAGGAGAACTGTGTGCATTACTGTAGCTAAGATTTCCTTCAGAGAAGACAGTAGGAGTAACACCATTATGTTTCACAAATTTGCCAAACTGTTAATTGAAAGTAAGGCAATATTTTATTTCAACATCCTTAAAAGGTGATGTTATAATTTTTCTCTTGGAATTGTACTACATTTTTGAAGTTTCATTCTTTTTAAAATAGAATGCTTAATGCTGATACAAAATTTTATTTGCCTTAAAGGAATGCTTCTTTTTGACAGAATGAAACACTGTTTTAAAAGTCCTTTTGTGCTAATGTACAAATAAATTTCTACAGATTTTTTTTGTTTGTTTTTCTTTT
>VZRX01023082.1:0-39676 GCA_013398075.1 Notiomystis cincta | reverse complement strand
CTGGTTCAGAGCTGGGGGCACCAGGAGCCTCAGCACATCCATAGAGCTCATGGTTCAGTGAAGGTGACAAGGACAACACAGAGAGGCTGTGCCACAGCAGGAGCCCAACCAGGACCTTTGTCACTCCTCTGCACCACCTCTCTGGCAATAAATCTACAAAAATTGTCCCCAGACAGTTAATGATGTGTTTATGTACCAGAGTTTCTAACACTTTATAAGCGATTCTTATCATCCCTTTAATCATCTTCCTTCATCCATTTTAAACTGCTGTTCCCATGAGATCTATAAATGAATATTATTCATCAGTGAACAATGTTAGTGAAGGAATCCAAACAGAATCTGGTGCTTTATATGTGGGAATTAGGCAGCTTTATTATGAAAACTCTCTTGCAATTTTAATTACAGTGACTGTTGCTTTTGACTGTGCATATTAAAAAAATTATTTATCTCTGATAAATGCTAAAATAGTGGCTCCAAAAATGAGACCAAGAAAACAATGGGAAATACGTGGTGAAATAGTTGGGTTTTTGTGTCCTGAAAGCAGTCAGAGCATGGCTAGTGCACAGTTAGATTAGGAAAAATAGTAAAACTGCTATTAGATGGGAAAGAGCTTTCTTTGCTTAAAGGAAACCTAAACAGATTCTTCACTCTTAACAACAAATTTAAAAGAAAGTTTGATCATGCAAAACTTGTTAAGCAAGGAGGACTCCTTTCCCATCTGAGCAGTCAGAGATCTATCGAGTCTTTGAAGCAGATATCCTCTGCTTTATCCTCTGCACAAGATTTCAGCACCTTCCTGACCTGGTGGCCAAAAAGCACAGCCAAGCAGGCAAACTCTGGCTCTTCCCTTTCCAAGCTCTTCTCAGTGCTTCTTGTTTAGATAAGAAATGAGTCATCTGCAATCTTAGCAGGAGGCACTGCTGGCCTCACTGCACAGAGTTTTTATTCAGAGGGTACTTCCCTGTCTCAGGCTGCTCATTCCAAGGGAGGATGCACTGCTCCATGTCTGGAACAGCATCGAGCATGGCTCAGCATGCTGAGTGCACCCAGAGTTCTTCAGAGAGATTCAGCCTGTTAAAACGAAACAAAAGAATAACCTCTATGCTGAAATAAAAAGAGTTTCCCTAATGGAGTAATGTTTTGGGAAGAGAAGAGGCTCTTCTTTCTGAGGATGGGACACATTTAACTTCCAAGATCCAAGGAGCAGCCTCTTAACTGGGACTTATAAACCCACACCAGTAAGAATTACTTAACTCCCAGTACTATTTCCAGATTGTGTTATCTTCTCCTTTAAAACTGGTGGCTGACTGCAGGCTGGGCAGACCTTTAAATGTTCTTATTTGACTTGTGCCCTCCACATCCAGGGCTGATTCCCAGTCTTTAGAGCCCTGGTAGAGCCATCTGTTCCCCTGGGCAGCTGCCCGGGGACAGCCTGCTCCCACCTTCCCTCGGGCAGACGGTGCCAGTGCTGAGCAAGGCAGCCTGCACCGCCGGGAATCTTCTGGGAAACGCAGGGAGATTCTCCTCTGCCCTCCCCCCCGCCCTCAGCCTCTGCTCTGATGGGGAAAAAACAGCAAAACCAGGCTGAAAAAATATAGATAAGGAGCCTGAGGGTTTCCTGAGCTTCTCTGCTTGCTTGTGCTGCTCCCAGAGGACCCCCAGCCAGGCTGAGGGACACAAGGTGGGCGACCACCTTGGAGCAGTTTGCCCTGAGGTCTCTTGGTGATCTGCAGAGCTTTCTGCAATACTCACCGTCTGACTTGCTCCAGGCTGTGTTCACATGAACACCAGCTCCAAAGGGAGCTGGGGAGGGCTGGCTCCCCTTAGACACCCTGCCTGCAGACATCTCCTTGCAGGTGAGTGAAGCCCCCACTTCCTCCAGACTTCACAGCTCCCACAGGATTCTGCAGGGAAAGACATTTTGGGGGGGAGCAGAGTCCCAGGGCACCCACCCTTTAAGGATGGATTTGCATTTTGCACAGATGGGTGAATGTCATTTTAAGGTCTGGATACCACAGCATCAAAAACACAACTGCAGCTCTCCTGGGTGCAACTTGTGGAAAGCAGCAACAACAAAAACAAGAACAACAACAAGAAAAAAAAAAGAAAAAAAAAAAGAAGGTAAAAAAAGTAAAGAAACAGCCCCAAACCCAGCCTGCCTTTAACAGCAATTGGCATAAAACCATCTCACTCAGAGTTTCACTTTCTGCAGGCTGGCAGAAAGTGGCAGGTCAGTCTCTCCACAGGATACACACACTGGGATAATGAGCCCCAGGCTTTCACATTTAGGGATATTAGAGCCATAGAGCTCTCTCAAGGGAGGAGTTATCCCTAGGGGGATAGGAGGCAGCAGGTCCAAACTGACAGGGCATTAAGTCAGCACTCCTTACAGCAGATACTCAATTTGCCATGATTTGTCACGTATGTGTAATTCAAAAATTAATGTGCAGTTCTGTTCCTTCAATAGTGCCTTCTAATGGGTTTTGGAAGGATTTATTTACTATGGCTTGTTGTGATATTTTATTAATTTTATTTCAACATTTTATTACAGACAACAAAAGCTGAGAAAATACTTTGAAATATTGCAACCTCTTATTATATTCATAAACTACCCTTCACTAGAGAGGGAAGTACTTGCTATTTTATAAAGGAGTGAAATGAAATCCTTGTTTCATGGTTCACTACAGGTTTGGAAGACTCCTACAGCCAAACTGTGCTTTACTGCTGCAGAGTTGAAAAAGGTGGCTTGAAATGAAGTGCAAATTGTAAAGCTAGATGGTATTAACTCAGGCATTCAAATGTTACTTAAATATGAAATTGAGGAATCACTAAGTATTGTTTAACTGAGGCTTCCTGTGTTAGCAATGCAGGGTAATAAACACAATCTCAGTGGCAAATATATTATTACCCTTTAAAAAAGCTTTAGGAATGGTATGAGAATCCAGAGATTAGTGATTCTGTCTTTCACACCAGACAAGAAAAAGTGTAAGATATGATAAAGAAGAGAATTAGAAAATACTGATATGAAACTCTGATATATTGTAAAGAATTAACAGGATTTTCATTTAAAAAACAAACAAAAAAAACCCACCAAGAAACTCAACAAAAAAACCAAAACAAACACAAAAAATTATGTCCTTCACATATCTCAGGATTATTTACAAAGAGCCAGTGAGCATGAAGATAAATATGGTTTTGTCATTGCAAAGGAGCTGGAGTTTAAAAAACTTAAATATCTCACCAAAGGCTGTTAAGGAAACAAATTCCTGAGGGATAAGAAGGAAACTTCTACTCCAGATTAATTACTGAAAGCAATTAACCAGGAATTCCTTAATTAATTAGACAGGAACAAGCAGTTTGTTTTCACACTGGAGGGCAAAGTCCTACATTCAGGATCTCTGTTAAGGCTGGTGTTTGTGTGTTCAGAAATGACCCAGGAACAGGGGCAGGTACATAACCAAATCAACCTGGCTGATGAGCTGTGCCAGAGTCTGGTGCTATTCTGCAGCTTCAAGGTAAAAAGATGTGTTTAAATCATTTCAGACCTCTGTCTCAGCTCTCACCAGCAGGTTTGTCATGTGGAAAACCCAGACAGGCCTTATCCCTTCTGCCAGTGGCACCAGGGAGGTCTGATGGCTGTGGTGACCCTGCTAAGGAGCACTACATGGCATGTGGCTGTCTCCTGGAGCCACAGGAGATGTTCCATTGGAAAACCCTGTGCTCTGACCCCTCTGGCCAGTGTGTGATGTGTCTCCAAAGCATTCAAGGCAGTTTCCTTGCATGGCCAGTGACAGAGTGATGCCAGAGGAGGGGGAAGGAAGAGTAGAGGAAAACATTTGGGCTCATGACAGAGCCTCCCACATGCATCCCACATTAGTAAAATAAGTCAAACTAGATGGAAAAGGTAAAGCAGTGTCACTGTGGTGAAAGTGAAGCTCAATAAACCAAGATAGCAGTGATACGAATATATCAGGAAGAATATTTGTGAAAGTTGATACTGTAAGTCCTTTTAAATTTATCCCAGTTCTTGGCAAAATGGAAGCCTGCCCTTTTTGTGGCTCACTGTCTTAGTGCTGCACATAAATCCTCCTGGTGAAGAATTGATGCTGAATTTTTTCTTAGCATTTTTTCCCTTTACTCTCTGACAAAAATAAGTGACTCCCTGTGCTCAGTTTGTAAGTGGTCAATGTTCAGATTATGAGCTCAAAGTGAGACCACTTGAGAGCACACACCATGTGAAGCCCAAACAGAGGAACTTTCACACCAGATGAAAGGGAGGAGGAGGAGGCATCTTCAGTCCTTCCCTACCTCATGTTCAATCAATTTTCCCTCAATGCTGAACCAGTTCCTTTTGCTGTTTCCTCTCTTTCCCTTATGCAGGGTAAATCAGTCCCATCCAGTATTTATGGCAGCCCTTTTTCAATATTGATTATTTTTAGCTCTTGGTATTCAGCAGCAGCAGAATTCTCTATTGAAGTTCAATGTAAAATCTAACTACAGCAGCACTCTTGCAATAATTATTTTATGAATTAATTACAGGTAAGTGGCTATATATAAGGAAATTGTAATTATTTGTATCATACAGTGAACTGCAAACAGTGACTTTTGGGCTTGAATACTTTTCCTCTGCCTTTTAAGAATAGGAATCTAAAAGAACTCCTTGCACCAGAATTTGGCTGACAGGCTGTCTTGATTGAATGCAATATTTCTGTCTTAGGTTTGTGGATTTTCCCCCTGAAGAATCTATTAACAACTTTTTGTTTTCTATATCCTTGTTCAGTTGCTGTGTGATGCGAGTTTCAAGGTCAGGCAATATCACCATGGGCCTTCATTCCAACACCCCTTATTTGGGCAGGAATCTCATAAAAGTGAATCAGAAAAGAGTGTGGAAGCACCTTTCTAATATTGCTTGCTTGTTTGGGGGGATTTGGCTGAGCCCTGATTGGTTCTGTGGTATCTCATTCCTGCTGCTTCACTTCATCCTCTGAATCTTTCTAAGGAGAGTATTAAGACTGAAGTCATGAAATAATACAGATAATAAATTCAGGGTTTACACACATGTCTCTTCACACACGCTCAGTCACAGCATCATGTCTCAGAAACCTTTATTTTAGCAGAGGTCAAGAGCAGATGAGCTGGGTGTTGCTGGAGCATTCCAGCAGGAGGAAGTTCCTTCACCCATTTCTCCTTAGGGACAGCGTTAGAACCCAGCTGGGATCATCTACAGGAAGCTCACCCTGAGCTGAAGATGCCTCCAGCCCAACCTCCTCCTCCTGTGCTCTCACACCAACCTTGGACATTATTTATAACTATTTTATAGATTTTATAACTGTTTTTCATTCCACAGGTGCTCAGCACCCCTGGCCATTCCTCTTTGCTCCCCACGTCCCTCGTCCTTCCTTATCCATTATTCTCCTGGGCAGGACTCCAGGTGCACAGGGGCATTTAGGCTCTTAATTCCAGAGTGGAGCAGGGAGATACAGGCACCAGTGCAGATTTTGGATGAAGGAAACTCTTTCCCCTCACTTTGAAGGTCTGTAGGAAAGACATCAGGCTCAGTGAGCACTTTTAGGTGTTCAGAAAACATCAATATCTTGCTCAACTCGTCTGGAGTGTGTGCATGGTACTGAAACATTTCAGCTGATCAGATGGGTGCTACCACAACACCTGGGAGGTGGGCAAGAACATTGCCCTGAGGGCTTAAGGGCCCCTCTGCTCTCTCCTTCTCTCCTGCACATTCTGTGCAGCCCACTAAATCAGCACCAGTAGGAAAATGTTTTTGACATCAGAGAAGATGCTTTGTGTGGGAAGAAGAAAAGATCAAAGACTAATTAACTTAGTTGTTCAGAAATGAACCATGGCTGAAGGAAGAAAGAAACCAGGAAGATAAGAGAGATCTCAGGCTGCAGAATTCAGAGCTGGAGTACCCTGCATAGTCTGCAGTGAGACCAACAGGTCTGGAAGCCTTTCAATAGCAAAGGTGAGACAGAGTAAAAATAGAAATATTTATCTACAAAACTGGTTACAAAACAATCAAGGAAAGCTAGCAAAATGCATAACCTCTGCTAAATGCTCTCTCAAATCTGAAATTTTTTTCCAATGTCAAAATATAAATTATGAGGAATAGAAGCCACTGTCTCAAAAAGTAACTTTGAGAACATTTTGGTTACCATGCTGGCACATATTAATTTCTCTTCAGCCCTTTTCCAAGAAGTTCTAAACACCATCAGAAGTTAGGACATCTGTAGTTTCTAAACAACTCCAATTTTTTACTGTTTCCTTCTTCTGTCCACTGTAAAGCACTTCAATACAATTTCTGAACTTCCACAGGGGAAGTATCTAGTGCACTTATCTTTACCAAGGAAAACCAATTTGTTAGACTTCCTTTCTCCCCAAATTACATGATCTGATTTAAATAAGAGAATCTTGATTAGTAAAATGCAAAAGAAAGGGTTAAAACAGAACAAAGGCTGAAATCTGGCCCTGTTGAATCATATTCAAAAAATTTCATTGACTTCTGTAGAGCAACAAATCTGCTTCGGAGAGGATGATTTTAATTTTATGATAGGATTAACAGAGCTGCTTTGAGGAGGCTCACTCAGCCCTAAATGCTTCCAACTTTCTGACAGTTTTGCAGCCCTAATCTTTGATGTTGAAATGACTCAAGGTCACAAATCCAGCTGAGGTTCAGATCCCAGCCTTGCTGAGGAGATGAACCTTCATCTATAAGAGAAAAATTAGGAGCTGGATTTGCCAGGATGAGGAGACTCTGAGGACAGACCATTTCCCATCTGCTTTGCAGGAGGAGTTTCAATGGATGTTCCTGCCTGGATGAATCTACTGAGGGAAAAGTGTCCTGGAAGCACCAAGGTGCCATTTTGCACGAACTTTCTTGTCAAGTCACAGGGTTTGAGAAAGTTATGCCACAAATAGGCTAAACAGCAGCAATTTCCAAACACCTCAACAGGTCTCTGGCATTTAAACAAATTGGGTGTTTAGCTTTCCTGAAAATCAGGCAGTGAGGCTAAAATTCATCTACAGTGT
This sequence comes from Notiomystis cincta, assembly GCA_013398075.1. NCBI lineage: Eukaryota > Metazoa > Chordata > Aves > Passeriformes > Notiomystidae > Notiomystis > Notiomystis cincta. The sequence continues at coordinate 32,632 of VZRX01023082.1, read as the reverse complement.
AGATATTCATGTCTGAGCAAGGTGGTGGAGGCCACAGAGGGTAGGGAACAGGTGAGCAGCTTGAGATTGTGAACAGAGGTGATAAATTATGCCCCCAAAGTGCCTGTGGTTTCCTAGACCATGAAGGGTGACTAGCTGGGTTCTTAAGGTAGGTGAGATGAATCACAGAGCCAGCTAGCTAGAAAATTGTACAGTGACTTTGCTGAGTTGGTCCTCAATAAAAATATAAAATCACAGTTTGTCTCCTGTAATTGGTGTAGATTCAGAATGACTACTGAGCCTGGGATGGAGGCAGTTCTGCCCTCACCCTCTAAAGTTCTGAACTGCTCTGAAAGCACTGATGAATGGTGCTTCCCTGAAGAAGCTGAGAGAGAAACCAGTGCAGTCATGCAACAGTCAGGGACTGAATTGCAGTTGCCCTTGCTCTTCATTTCTGTCTCATGGTTGCTCATGAAACCATTCTTTCCACTGTCCAGAATGAGTGGCAGGCTGCAGACTCCAGAAATGTGTTTCAGACTGCTTGCTGATGATAAATCACCTTTTATTGTGAAGGGTGGAGGGCTGACAACCTGATCTGCAGGCCTCTTAGTCACATCCTTTTGAAAGAAAATTGCCTCCACCTACTTTGGATTGTTCAAATACTGGAAATGAGTGTCCTGGTTTAAGGCTGACATGGACACTCATACAGCTCCTCCCAGTGGGATGGGAGAGGAAATTGGAAGGACAGAAATGATAAAACTTGTGGGTTGAGACAGAAACAGTTTAAAAGGTAAAAGCCACACACACACAAGCAAAGCAAACCAAGGAATTCATTCCTCATTCCCACGGGCAGGCAGATGCTCAGCCATGCCCAGGAAAGCAGGGCTCCATCATGCACAAAGGTGACCTGAGAACTCAGAATTCATCACTCTAAACATCCCTCCTCCTCCTTCTTCCCCCAGCTTTATACACTGAGCATGGTGCTGTATATAATACATATAACCCAGAATGTCACTCATATAATAACCCAGTGGTCACTCAGGGTCACCTGTCCTGGCTGTGTCCCCTCCCAGCACCTTGGGCACCCCCAGCCTCCTGTCTGGGGGTGTCAGGGGAGGAGAAAAGGCCCTGGCTCTGTGTAAGCCTTGCCCAGCTTTAACTAAAACATCCTTGTGTCATCAGTGCTGTTTTCAACACAAATCCAAAGCATAGCTACATGCTAGCTACTGTGAAGGAAATTAACTCTATCCTAGCTAAAACCAGCACAATAAAAAAGGATTTATTTACAGTGAAATAAATTTCACTTTTGTCCCTAGAAAATCCATAATCTTGTCTTGAACTGTGGTTGAAGCAAATTTCAAAAGTGATGCGTGGCCAAAGGCAGGTTTATGATTATTTACTTAGATTCACCTAATTTTTTATGAGCTAGATTAGCCTGGTTTAAGCAATATATTTGGCAGCCTCAGTTCTTTTGTCAGGAATATAAAATACTATGAGTGTTTGAGAAGTTGATTTCTACTAATTCCCAGCCCTTTCAAAAGTCAGTTTTACTGTGGTCCTTTCAGGTCTCTTTCTCTAAGACTGGGTGCTGACTACACCAGGTGAATTTTCTGCATCAAGAATTTTCAGGGAGTCACCCTGGGAGAAGGCACAATTTATATTCAGGCTGTCTCAGATGCTTGGAGATGGACAAACATCTCCTCCACCTCCTTGTACTTCTAGGTTTGAGTGGCTCCTGTATCTCAGAGGTCACCTCTTTACTCAGGACAGGATGAGGGATTCTTGGAGGTGACCCCACATAATCTTGGGGAGGGCATCTAATCATTTGTGTCTGTAAAACACCCTGCAAGACTGAATTCTGCAGGAAATAAGCAATAGGAGCTGGGGTATCAGCAGAGGCAGAATGTATCTCAAATGTGGGTCCTGTACTCTCCCTTTTCCAGATTTTACACCCCCCTGTTAAGTAAATCACTTAACACACCAGAGGTTTTTACAGAGTTGTAAACTGAAATGTTGTTCCAAGTTGCAAATTTCCTCTCTGTTATTTCACCTTTCCCTCCAGACAGGTGAGCACTAAAGAATCAATTCTCATCTTCAAAGATATTAAAGCAGTTAATGAGATTGATAGGGTTACCTTCATCTCCAGATAAAACTGTCCAGCTTTTGCTCATTGCTCTCTTTGTCAAGGATTTTTACTCCTCCTTTGGAAAAAGTGTCTAAAATTCATTCTTGACCCATATCCTATGAACATTTGCAATCACAAAGAAAGGACTGGTGGCAGAACTAATTTTTCTTTGTTTTAAGATTTTTATGAAAAGGGCACCCAGAGTTATAACTATTGGGGGCTTTAAGGCTTCCACATCTCTCAGTTACAAGATGTGTTTATAGCAATGAGAGATCTCTGCTGTCAGCCTACATTTCATATTTGACTGTTTGACTTTCCAGTGATGGTCTTTTAATGACAGTTTTGTTTAATATTAAGGCTCCTCCATTCTGTTTTGGTTAAAAACCCAAAGAGAACCTCGTTAGCACTCTGGGTAAATCTCAGCATATGTTGTAACATAAATTAGCCCATCTGCCACAACCAGCAGAGTGAAACTGTGGCCTTTGGTCAGTGAATTAGAGCAGGAGTCAGTCACTGATCCCAGTGCAGACTGGCACTGAAGAGCAGGGCTCCTCACTGGCCAGAGGGTTTCATGCTTTTCCATCAGTGGTGGGAGAGCCTCATGAGGGTCTGAACCTCTTTTCCATCCACCATGGTCACAGCTTTTTCTGCCCACCTCACAGCACCAGTGCACAGGGGTCTCTCCCTTCCCTTCTTGATTGCTTGGTCCCAGTTGTATTTCCCTTTCTTTGGCCTCTCTTCTTCCTCCCAGGGCTCATCTCTTTGTCCAAGCATTTTCCCCAACTTCATTCCCTTATCTCTAATTTAATTACCTTTTTAACCAGACTCTCTGCCTAGCCCTGCAATTCCCTCCTCCCCCATCATACCAGCAGCAAAGGAGACAAAGCTGGGGAAGGCACAGGACAGACAGAAACTGTCCACCCCTGATACTGGGGAGCTGAAATGTGGTACAAGAACATCTGGGTCTGCCCTGGAGCTGTGGAAGAGCAAATTCAGTCACTGTCTCCATGCAAGCAGAGTTCAGGAGGAGAAAGAGCTGAAAGGCTGGAGAAACCCCAGTGAAAACTGGAAGATGTTTGCTGTCAAGCTTTCAGAATTCTCTACTGATCCAGGGGAAAAAAGGTTGAGTTCCAAAAACAACAGCTCAGTAGATTTTCTAGGGATTGGCACAGTTATCCTTGGCATAAAGGTAACTTTCCTGCCATGGTTTCACCTGGGGAAGGGGTACTAAAGCTGCTAAGAAAAGTGTCAAGGGTTGCCTGGCACAAACAGTGCAGTAGTTGAAATGCCTTGACAGAGGCCCTGAATCAAAAAGTGATGGAAAAGTCAAAGCACACAACCCCCACCGTGCTCTACAGGTCTCAAAGCTGGCTGAAAAGAATTGCTGCAAGGATTAACTCAGGAGAGCATCCTGCCTCAGCCAGGATACACCAGCCCTAGCTGATGGGATTCTGAAAACAGAGAATACAAAACCAGTGGAAACAGGCTCATCTTGCAAACATTTGTTAGAAAAGCAGTGAGCAGCCAGTGAGCAGCCATGGCAATAAAAAAAGAGGCAGCAGTAGCAGCCATAGTCAGGATTTTCATACTCTGCTCAGGCTGCACATTTGTTCCATCACAAAATCCCCAAAGCCACCTAAATGATGTCCTATCTCCTGTGAACAGATCTGGTTTCAAGGAGGAATCTGTTTTTAAAGGACACAAAATGTGATACAGGCTCTACTTTGGAAAGCCCATGTGCTTTCATAAAAGAAAAAAAAAAGGTTATGCTTCACTGGCTTGTTAGAACATGAGTTTTACTGTTAGTGTAAAATGAAACCAATCTGTAATGAAACCAATCACAACATTGGGTAGGAAATTCATAAAGTAATAATTTTTAACCCAATTCTTTGGTTCCTAATTAAAATAACATCTAAGAAGCAGAATTATACAGGCATGAGATATTAGTGCTTAAAATTAGGTTAATTCTGGAAACCATCTCTTTTAAAAGAAAATTTAGCAGCCATGAGAGACTCAGCAAAAGCCAGCTTTGGGATGTGAGATTTGTTATTGTTTATATTAACACTGGGTATAATGACACTGAAATCAAGGTTTTCTGGTTTTTAAATTATGCTAAAGACCCACAAATGATAATGGGCTTTGAAATTGGACTCTGAAGTAATATCAAATAGTGAATGTGATTAAATATAGATAAACAGAGCACAATCAGTCATGGAACAAGAAACCAAAAAAGCAGTTGTGAAAATGGAAATGCAGTGCTGCAAACTGCCAGGAAAAGAGATTTGTCAAAGAAACAGAAAATGGTTCAGAAAATGTCCTGAGTTTCAGCAACAACTTTGCTAATGAATGCAAACAGGACTTTGGACTTCTGGGGAATATAATAATTTGTAAATCAAAAGGAGAAGTAGTACAGTGTTTCTGTACAATGTGCTAGTTAAATACCATCTAGAGTAACTGTCATTGTGCTTCTGAAACCATCTAATTTCTCTTAATTAAGAAAAATACAGGTGAAGGCTAATATTATGCATCTCAAAAGTTCCAGTGATGCAGGAATTTAATAAAATTTAGACTTTTCCTCCAGTGCCCAATGAAAAGGCTGTATTTTTAAACATTCTCACATCAGATTGGTAACGTTGCTCCTAAGAAAAAATACACATGGGTGGGTGCAAGAGAGAAGAAATATTGCACCTTCCAGCAATATTTATCCAAATTTCCTCCACCCCATGCTGTGCCCCTGCCATACAAGAGGGGTGTGGCAGTGATGCACTCAGAAAGCATCTGCTGAGGAAGGTTCACCTCCCTGAGGGGTCCTTGGTGCAGCTGTGGAAGTGACAGAGAGGTCCTGGACACCCAAAGACTCCTGTTGCACTCCATTTACAGGGGGATGTGCCCTGCTCCAGAGAAATTTTCCTGCCCACAACTGGGGAAAAAAGACATTTCAATATTTAAGTGGCAGGAGTCGAAACAGCATCCCCACAGTTTTGTGGGTTTAGAAATCCACCTCTGTGTGTCTGAGGTGTAGAATGCAGTGCAGTGAAGATTAATTTTGCCCAAAGCCTTCTTTCATTTCTGACCCTCAGTTTCCAGGTCGGTCTTGTGCCCCTCTCCTGTGCTGATGCTGCTGCAAAGCTGAGCTCTCTCATGCAGTTACTGCACCCACCCTGTAGAGCAGGAGCTGCTCAGCAGGGATGGATTGCTCCTTGCTGGGCTCTCCTGTTTCCCATGACCCTGCTGTTGAGTATTGCTCCTTGCTGGGCTCTCCTGTTTCCCATGACCCTGCTATTGACAGGTTTTGAACACATCACTGACACAAGGGAGGGAACAAGAAATGAATCCAGCTAAAATCCCAGGCAATGAAATTTTCTGCTTCTCAGATCTTGTTCTCCCCTATGTTTGATAAGAAAGTTCATTTATTTCCCTGTTTTTAAGTGAGTTGCCTATTCTACCTTCAGGATCCTAATTGCTTTTCAGATTGTGTATATCATTAATACTGTATATCTTCATTTTCTAGCCTAGGTAATAATTGAGCATTCAGTCATTGTTATACTCACCACTCTGCCAAAATTTATTAAAATGAAGCAATTAACTATTGTCTTAAATGGAGTTTAGAGGTAAGGCTCATTAATTTTAGACCCAATACAATTAAGTGGGATGATAAATGTAAACTTTTTTTTATCACAGCTGTGTACAGAAACCTTTTTTTATTATGTAGTGTCAGTGTACACTTTGGGCTGCACCTTTTCTAGTTTGTTTGGCCTCATTTTATGAAGACACAAATCATTTCTGTTGTTGACATTGGAATTGTCCTGAATCACACCCAGGGCAACACTACTTTCACCCCCATGGCTGGTAGACAGAAGGCAGCACCCTTCAGATGCAGAAATCCACAGCTGAGGGCTGTCACAGAAAGTGACTTGATTTCCAAAGCTGATTTCCCCCCTGCCCTCAGCTCAGCTATGAACATTTCAGATGAAGTCCTTCTCTAATTAAGGCCCTTGATGCAGATGAACCTAATGATGTAGCTACATGTTCGTGAGCAAGGTCAGAGATATGAGGACTCCTGATGAAGTCCAGAAGGAGCATTCAGGAGCATAATGTCAAGGCACATGATTAAGTGCCTTGCTGAATGAAAGCCTCAAGATCTAAATATACCCAACCAGGCTCCCCAGAGGCCCCACAGCACATCAACTCAGGCCCAAAGATGATACAGAGGCTTCATTCCTTTAAATTTCCTCCTTTAACACATAACTTCCAGGGTGGTATTATCCACATTCCTCAGTTTGGTTTTACCTTCTCTACTGAAACAAGGGGAGGAAATATGAATAACAGGTAAGATAGGAGAGTCTGAGGAGAAAAAACAAAGTTATAAACTCTGCTATTAGGTCACAACTCTGAACAGTGCAGTCCCTCTGTGTGCCTCTGTCTAGCAGCCAGACAGAGCACTTTGAAGGTGCCTGCAGCTCTTAGAGACAGGGTTTTCTTGTCCAGATATCCAAGTACAGTCACCTTGCAGGACATGTCTTCTGCTGCAGCTTTTGTGTCATTTGAGAGGTTAAACCACATCACCACTTTGCTTATATTTACTTTAGAAGAGGAGGAAAGCCATCAAAATAGAGGAGGATCAGCCTGGCCACCTCCACACATCACTACCTTCCCCCTCTACCTCCACAATAAAAGGGGCACAGTTGGTAGATGGCTCTTTGAAACCTGCCAGGCTTTGCTTTTGCTTCATAGCAGCTTTGAGAATCCCTGGGCTGGCTACAGAAATGCTGCTTTTGTGACCTTCACTCTGATCTGCTCCTGGGGGTAAGGGTACACTGCCCAAATCAAGAGGAGTTTGGCTTCTACCTGCAGGGAGGCTGTGATCAAATACCCAAGAATTGATGAAGATCATCTATTCCAAATCCCTGGCAATAAACAGCAACATCTTCAACTGAGTCAGGTTTCTCAAAGCCCCATCCAATTTAAGATAACAAAATTAAATGCAATAATTGCTCAGTGAACAGAATGACTTGATCTTCTCAAGAAAAAATATTTCAGTTAGGACAAGCAACTTATTTGAAACTATTTTGTACTAAGGGAAGAAAAAATAACCACAAATTAACAACACTGAGTTTGTGTTTTCATTGTGGTACCAGATTAAATTTCAAATCTGAAAATGCTTCTTGGGTCACAAATTTCAGTTTTCAGCTTGTTCTCATTTCCTGGGAGAGTTAGTGAGGTAGCAAAGGAGACTCCAGAGAAGTTATAGATATATCAAGACCTGTAAGGAAAGGTCCTTTGTGATTTTGCCTGAGTGATGGCACTTCAATGAAACCAACAAGAGAATTTGTGCCTTTCTGGGGATTTTTCACAGAATCAGTTGCTGCCGTTCTTCAATGTCAAATCCTCAGGAGCCAACAGATTCATACTTTCAGCAAACAAATAAGATCAACAGTGAATTATTAGCTTCAGCAGTAAAATTCCAGGTAGAAAGCCTCTTTTCTTTGGTTTGGAAAGGGAATTTAAATTAATAAAATCCAAAGCATCCAACTTAGGGTGCCACCCTGCAAAAGGCCCATAACTCCTTGAAATCATCCTCAATTCCCACCTCACCAGAGAGTTTCTGCTTGTGATTCACTCACTCTGGTTTTGTAAACCTGCTTGCTGCAGTGTGGGAAGCCCAGGTCACCTCCAGGTCACACATGTCCTGTGTTCACCCAGAGAACAATGGCACCAGGACTCTGATTTACCAGATTAGACCTGACCCCACTTCCTGAGCTGCACAGAAGAGACTGCCTGTGATTAGTAGCTATCTGTGAAATGTTCAAAGTGAATTGAGACTTAGCAGCCTCATCTGGCTCCCTAAAGGTCTGTAATCCCTCTGCAGGGGGTTCAGATGAGTTGATGTGACGTAATTTGCAATTAGGCAGCTTGAAGAGCAGAGAGCCCTTAGTGAGCTGGGTAAAGCCTGCTTTCTCCAGGGAGTGTGTTGCACACAGTGCAGGGGGGAAAAGGCAGCAAAACAAACACACAGCTTCCACTGAAGCCAAGAAACATCCACTCACACTGCCCATGGCTTCTTTGCTCTCTCCTACAAACAACCTCTCTCCTCAGAGGTTTCCAGTGCTGGATTGTTTCCAGAAACAGTGGTTGCTTCCCGTATTGGTGATGTGTATATCCCAGTTGTGGCCCTAAAGAAAAGGAAAGCAACACTACATTCATTCAGAACCTCATTTCATGCCTATTTAGATCACCACTGGCTCCAGTAACCCTGAAAGAATTCTATTCCTGTTTGTGGCAGATTTAATGGTTGGTTGTCACTTTATTTTAAACATTAATATCATGTTTTATTTCTATAAATAGAAGACCCAGGTGTTTTCTCAGGATTAAAAGGGCTGGGTTCTTGTCTTCTTTCCCTTTAATTTCCTGCTTCAATTCAGAGAGAGCTGGATTCTACAGCTCCTGGCTCTAAATCCTTGCTAGAGTACAGAGAGTCTGTGTCAGGGGTCCTGGCAAGGACAGTTTCATATTGCAAGTTCATTTTAAGTCACTCTATTGCATTTTCACTGTTCAGCCTCCAATCCAAGATTATCTTTGCCCATCTGTTATTTATCCTGCTGGTTACATGACCTGTGGATTACCCAGCTTTTCTTTTAAAATCTCATTCTGCTTATGTCCATTCACTACTTGCTGCTTATTTGTCAAAAACGTTGCCAGCCTTCAGTTTTACCTGAGACAGTGGTTGGGTGCAGTGTGTACAGCTGAAGGGTTTGCTCACTTGTCTGTAGCTGTCTGTAACAGGGACAGCAGAATCTGGGAGAAGCACACATTGCAGCCCCTGAGGAAGTCCAGATGGCCACGAGGGGAGGTTTTTCCTGAGTGATGCTTCTTGAGCAAACTTGTACCCATCAGTGGGAGCTGGACATCATCATTTGATATTTCCACTGATTGTTTTGTCCCTGGCCTCTGTAATTTTCACTCACAATCACCTAGTGCTGCCTATGCACGAGCACCAGCCTTGTACAAGTAGACTTTGGCCACCAGTGGACTTAGGGAAGAGTTCTGCCATCGTTCCTGAATTGCTGTACTTCTGCTCTTTTGGGTTCCAGAAGGGTTTTAACTATGCCTATTCTTGCTGAGACATAGTATGGGTGTTCTAGCACCAAGGACTAAACCCAAAATCCTCTTTCCCCCAAAAAAAAAGTTCTAATCCAACTACAGATTCTGCACCTGAATCATGAATTAATACATGTAGCCTGGACTCATGCTACACAGAGATCTAACAAGTTGAGTGCATGAAGCCCCTTCTGACTTTAAAGGCATTCTCCCTCTCTTCTTTCATAATAAATAATTTTTCAAGAGGGAGACTGAAAATGTGATATTTCTGCTACTGGTATGCATTTTGCATCATCCTGCATCTTTAAAGCTTTACTCAGGGCTGTGTCCCATTATGTTGGGAGATGGAAAAGCAGAGGGAAAGTCATTGCTCACCTTAGGGAAATCAGCTTTAAATTAATAGCATAAAACAAATAGCTGTGAAAACTTGGAGCTGGCAAGGCCTGGGAGCACGTTGTACAAATAGAGGGGAGGTACAAATGGGAATAATTCAGACAGGAGGGGAATACATAGGAAGTCAAAACCTGATTTTTTTCCCATTCTAACACCTCTCCACTGCAATCCCTTGGTGTGAAAGCAGAATTAGTCTCAGCTGTTTTGTTGCCATTTTCATGTAAAAGATAACAAAATTATCAGGTTTAAAATGCTTTGAATTCTTTTAAATGTTTGTACTTGTGAAGTTGTTGCTATGACCTGGTGCTACACCCATCCTCTTGGTCAGGGTGTGGATACACAAACTAATGACACTTTTTAAAGAGGACTGTTGCAGCCAGCAGCTGGAACAAAGTCTGCTACACCCAAACTCAGAATGGTTTACACCAGTTGTACTCCCTGGTGCTCTCTTTCATGTTTGTGTACAAGTTTTTTCTACCTAAAGGACAGCTAATAATAGCCCTAAGGAAAACACAGAGATGTCTGGCAGCAGCTTTGCCTTTCAGGGAGAAAGGATTGATGGATGGGAAAAGCAAAGAAAAATACTGTCTGAAATGGCTGAAAACTCATAGTCCATATAGGTTTTATTGGGCCACCCATGGAAAAGAAAGTTGTGCTGGCTCTGCTTTTTACATGACACAGAGAGAATGGAGATACATTTATTCTGAGAGACCTTAGGATGCTACTGACTGAAAATGAGGAGCTGTGATTTCAGTCTCACAGACAGATGAGGATGCAGAAAAAGTGACTGTCCTCATATTCCCTAAACCCTTATTTTCAAGGATGTGTCTCAAAATGCTGATTATTGCTCATGGAAAGCAAAAGGAGCTCCCATGCTCCCTTGCCCCAGTATTGCCCATGTCTGGGTTCTAGTAGACAGGTGCAAAAACATCTGAATGGAAGAAAAATAGATCTTCCATAACACCAATCTAAAGGCAACTTCTTTTTTTTGCTAAACAGAATTTACAAGCCATTACCCATCACATCCAGAGTATTACCAGAGCTGTCAAGAGAAAGAAATCAGTGTGGAAACAGCATTTCACTGGGAAACATGAAATGGCAACAAGTTGGTCCCTCTACAATATGTCCAACACTTAATATAAAATGATGTACAACTAACCTGCAATGAGTTCTGCACAGGAACTCTCTTCTGGGATGCTGGCTTGTGATTTACTTGCTTGCTCAGAAAAATAACTCTTTTTAAAAATATATATAATTCTTTGTTTCCCTTCTTTTTTTTTTGTTTTTTAGCACAGAGTAATGAAGAAGCTGAATGATTCAGCTGCAATATGATCATAAGGGGGTTATGTTTCAGCATTTATGATGATTCTGTGGTGATTATAGCTCTCAATTACTATCCATGCCATGCTCTCTGCAATATGAGCAACAAGTGGGTTCAGGCACTTCTGTGGAGGATTGAGTATTATCTCAGTGATGAAGTCTTCTCCTCTCTCATCTGTTCTCTGTCCTTAATGCTTTGTGTAGTGCTCTTCCATTTGCTTTCCCATCACATGTTCAAGCTCTCCCCCCAAATTTAATTCTTCATTCCAGCTGTGATTAATCTGTGCCAGTGCATGGTTAACAGGCCAGGTGAGGGCCCAAGGAAAACATTGGAAGAATTTCCTGCACCATTTGCCCTGTGCTCCTTCAGCTGTGCTTTCAGCTCCCAGACAGAATCCCCAGAGTAACAAACTGTGGCAAAGTGGCTCAAGGCTGCAGCCTCCTCCATCTTTCTTCATGATCTCGTCTTTTCTTTCTTAATTCTCCCTTTTTTTCTCACTCTGACATCTCTGCTTGCTCTTTTTTCCTAGTTCTTTCCCCCATTGATCAATCCTGCATTCCCAGCAATTAGCTGCCTTTATTTCCTTCATAGCTTCCTTTCCAGAAGTGGTCCAGTCCTTCACATCAAACACTTCTGAGAGAAAAAGCCTTACCTAAGCTGATTTAACAAGCCATTACCCATCACACCCAGCACCTTCCAGGGCTGTATTCACCTTCTTCCTGTTAATCTTATCACCTTCCTGGTTTCTTTCTCCTCTCAACTAACTGGAAATGCTGATGAAAACCATTACTTCTATTTTATATTCCCCCAGCCACTTTTCTGGCTTGTTTTTCACTCAAATTTAGCTTCTTCCTGAACTCTCACAGACAACTCTTATTTTTGGCCATGTTTTTAGATCTCAGTTCCCTCCCCATCCTCCCCAGTGCTTAGGCTTCTTCTGACATTATTACTCACTCCTCTTCAGCACTTTATGGCTTACAGTCCCCTAAAGTAACAACTCTCTTCTAACTATTTTTGTGACCACAGGATTTTTTTTCTGCTCCTTTTTTACAGACCTTCCTCTTATTGCTTCTGTTCTGTAAGTGGTGCCAAGCCCACTCCCCTCTTCCCAGTCCCAGCAGTCAGCCACATTTAGCCCTGCAATCAGCTTTCTCTGTTACCACTCCATCGTGTTTCTTGTCATCCTGGATGAATCATGGTCACCTTCAATTTCCACACAGAAAAATCAAAAGGGGTGATGGCTGAGGAACAGCTTTCCACGGGAGGGCTTTGGTGTTGAGCAGCTTCCTGTGCATTTTGCACTTCCATGTAGATTCAGATGAGTTATGTGTAAATAAATATTGCCCAAAAGGCATTTTATGGGTTATCCAAGCATTTGTAAAAGCTAGGTCATAGGCAAGCACATCTTTACACTATGGTAGAACTTTTACATCAGGAATTTTCCAGGGCCTCCCAGACACTCTGTCCTATTAAGATGATCTGTTGTAACTGCTGTTCCTCCCTTAGGACACAGCAAGGAATCATTCCTTATATATTATTTACACAGAGCTCCAGCCTAGGTAAATATATATGGTAATGCTGACTGTGTCATTTTGCACCTCTCTGTATTCAGGCTCTTTTTCTTGCTGTGGTAATGCAACTTGTTTGCAGCAGCTGCTTCACCAGAATATCCTTCAGCAGGGCTGGGAGTGTCTCCCAGGCTGTGGTGCATACATTTGCTGAGGGAGACAGAGAAAATGGAAATAGAAGAGATTATTTTCTAAACCCCAAGATGTTTGTCACTTAGGCTGTAAATCAGCTGTGCATTGTACAGATATGTTACTGCTTTTTAAAGTGTTTGTATTTGAAAATCCACTATGGTGGAAGCTGCCAATTCCCTCTGGACTTTCTGCCATTAGATTATTTTAATTATGCAGCAACTTCATCCTCATTTGAATACAAAGGGCCTGATTTTCATTGTCTTAAAGACACCTAGGCACCTTGTATCCAGAGCAAAGGAGTGTGACAGGAGCAGCTCAGACCTCTTCATGCTGGTCCCACCAAGCTGCCAGCTTTCATATGATGGGGAGAAGGGGCAGTGCTGGTGACCAGACCCCCAGTGACAGTGTCAGGCTGAACTCCAGCCAGGCTGCAGATGAAAGGAGTGGCTGGAGGCTCCTGGGAGCACAGCCCTGCAGAGGGGCTCACATTCCCAAGGGTGGGAGAGCCTGTGCTGCCAGCAGTGCTGGGGGCACCTCCCAGGGCTCTGAGAGGGAGGTGGGCTGGGCTGGGGGTTTCTCCATGCAAGAGAAGGTGGCAGGGGCTGAGCCTCTGCTCTGGTTTCACAGAGATGTGCAAGTTGTCTTTTCTACTGAGCTTTCTTAGAAAACTCTCTCTGACCCAGACAGTAACTGTACAACCTTCCTCTATTTTGGGGTGCTATGAAGAAAGAATTGTGCCTCAACCAATGCCTTTTTTTCCTTTCCAAGACATGCAGAAAAAGGTATTTGATGCCATTTTTGAGTGCTGCACTCACACAAATAGAGAGGTGGGTGTGAACAGGCAGCTGCACTCACCCAGCCTCACCCTGTGCCTGGTCCAGGGAAGCTCTGGCACTTGGCTGACTCCTCTGCCCAGCAACCCTGCAGGGATTTTTGTCCCCTGAACTTTTACAGTAATTTCCTTAAGTCTTTTAGCATTTACAACACCTGTAAGTCTGAGAAAACTACCACAGCTTAAATATTCATTGTGCGAAAATGACCCACTCTTTTGGTTGGTTTTGTTTTAAATTTGCCACCACTCATCATTTCTTGATGACCTCTAATTCCTGCATTATGAGGATGGAGTGCAATCACCACCTTGCCACCTCCACTGTGACATTCACAGCTTGTATCTTTGCTGGTGCTTCTATTCAGTCTAGTGGCTTCTATGGAAATAATTTTGTAGCTCTGTTCACCTTTGCAGCTTCCTCTGAGTATTATCCAGTTGTCTGAATGCTTTTCAAGAGGAAGGATTAAAATTGCATGCATTGCTTCAAACGTGAGATTATTTAATGGGTTCATATAATGGCATAATGATGTTTTCTGTTCTATTCACTATTCTTTTGCTTTTTATTTTTTCGTTTTTTGATTGTCAGTGAGCATCCAGCTAATAGATGCATGAAAGTGGCTTTTCTAACCTCAAGATGTTTTTCTTGAGTAGTAATAATTAGCTCACAGCCCATAATCATGTATGCAAAGTTAAGATTGTGCTTGGGTTTTTTTGGCATTTTTTAAATGAAGTTCATTACTTCACACTGGTGTTAAATTTCATCTGCTGTTTAATCATGAAGTCACATAATACTGTAATTCTTCTGCAATTTTTTTTCAGTTCACTTGTCTTTTACTAATCTGAATAATAAAATATCAGCAAGCCTCTTTACTGACAAGGCTCTTCCCCTCATCCTTTGTGTATAATTTGAAAAGTGCATGTGCTGGAACCCTCTGTGGGATGGCACTGGGGACAGCCCTACACATTCCTGCCCTTTTATTCCCACCTTCCAGCTATCAGCTCATCCATACAAAGATTTTTCTCAATCATATTCCAAAACAACTAGCTTTTAAAGAATTCCTGGTAAAACTTCTCCTCAAAAGCCTTTAGGAAATGTGAGTAAATACCTCATCAGAATACAACCTTCTGTGCACAGACAAGTTTCCTTCAAAGGACTCCAATAAACTTGAGCAAAATTATCTTTTCTTTCTCTACAAAAGTCTCAGTTTCTCCTAACATACCCCAGCTTTGCTCAATGTGTTTCTTAGGTTTGGATATGCTACATTCTCTACCAATTTACCCCATGTGACAGCCATCCTTCCCCAAAGCTCCAATTCCCTGATTCCTCTGCCACCATTCTTTAAATCAGCATCATAAGGCCTCTTACTCCTTGGTATTAAGACAGGTGTAAACAAAAGTCTAGATATAGCCTTGTAGCTCACTTATTTTATACTTCAGTATATACATATATGTATTAACCTAGTTTTTGCTGAATACCATCTAGTCTATGCCTTTTGTTATTCACTTTTTCAGCTGTCTGATCTGGCCTTGCTCTTTCTCCAAGCTCTTTTTATGCCTTGATCATCTTCTGGCAATCAAGCTTTTTTGCAGATGAGGCACCTGGAAAGGATATTCAGAGATTTAAACAATACAGGCTATGGTTTGCATTCTGCTTGTGCATTTAGTCTGATAGGAAAAATGAGGTTTTTTCTCTGGTGCATAACCTCAGATACCCCAAAATTTTTTTTCCTTAACTGCTTCCTCTACCTTGTTCTATAACCAAACTTCTTTAAAAACAAACAAACAAACAAACAAACAAACAAACAAACAAACAAACAAACAAAAAACCCAAAAACAAAAAAAAAACAAAAAAAAAAACAACAAACATAATTTCAAAGACAATTGCAAAATTCACCTTCTTTNCAAAAAAAAAAAACACCCAAAAAAACCACAACACAAAAACATGCATTTTTTCTGTATTTAAGTATGTTGGTTTTTATCAACTTAAGCATTTTCTGAGCTGCATGCCAGCTTTTTACCTTTTCAGATGAAATTAAAAGCTAAGGAAGTAAAATGCTGTAGGTAGATTGAGGGTTGAGTTCTCAGACAGGGGAATTATTAGCTAATTTTCAAAGCACTAATTTTCTAGGTGACTGTACAAGGAGTGTATGATCTAGACAGGTTATATATACAGTTTTACAGGATATACCAATCTTTCAACTATATTTAAAGATCTCTGAGAGAAACTTTTCATCAATATGGAGTTGCTGAGTGGTCCTGCCCTCTGCCTTTGAAGCCTGTGCTCAAATCTCTGTTCCATCCCAGCCCTTTTGTACAGAGGGTGATGTATTTTAGCACATAAAAATTCTGCTCAAGTGAAATAGCAAAAAGGATCCCTTCTCTCTCATGGCCCACCACGTGTGGCCAGGAAATCATGTGTTTCTCCATGAAAAATAACATTGGTGAAAGGTTCACACATATGTGGGATCTGCAACTTGATTACAGAGAGCAGGAGAGTAACAGAAGACCACATAAAGCCAAATGATGGTTCAGGTAACAGGTAATTTGTCCTTCAGATGGACCCAGTTGGAACTTTGAAAACACTTGGAAGAAAATTTAGCAGACTGAGTGCCAGAGGGCTTTAAAATGGAGGAGCAGAGAGCAGAAATAGAGGTGAGCAGTTTGAGGGTCTACCTGTCTTCTGTGGAGCTGATGCTGTGTCTCCAGGACTTGAGGCAGCAATGGATTCTCTGACACATTGTGATTCCTCATAACAGCATTCAGTTTATTAATCAAACCAATAATTAAACTTCTTAACTTGAATGGAGATCAGGGAAATGAAGGTGTGTATGAAATAATGATGCTGGTTTTACATTTGTAGCTTTCCTTATCTGCAAACCTTGTTTCCAATCTTAACTCCAAATTCATGGACTGTATACTTCTTTTCTCTAAAAGGAATGAAACAGGTTACACAGTTTGACACAGACTGCTTTGGCAGCTGAATTCCATCTGCCTCACCAGCATTTCACAACTAAGTTAAGTAATTTTCTCTTTTCTTTTTCTTCATTGAAAGTTTAGGCTTGAGATCTCCAGGAGTGATGATTTGGGGAGAACTAGGCAAGTAATATTATTCTGTGATCTCAGAACTTTCACCAGTTTTCTGGTCCATTTAGTAATTTTCCTTTGCACTGCAAAATCCGTGTATTGGAAATGAAGGGTACAGCTAAGCACTGCTGTACCACAACATTCCTGAATGTCTCCTAAAATAGTCATGCTCCACTAAGATTAAAAGTTAAGTGCTTCATAACAAGTAAATTATCATCTGAAAAATATGGCCTTCACTTAGTTAGGCTTTGGAAGGTGTGGAAGCTCTGTAGGTAAGAGCTCAGATAAATTAAGGACAAGAGGAAATCTTTGCTGCCTGGTCTCACTGTATAAACATTGGGTGCTTAGCAGGACTTGTGAAATGAACTTTTGTAATGAAGTATAAGAGCTACATCTAAAGTGGTGCAGGGTCAGACTGTGCTGAGGACTCTGAATATAAAACCCATGTAAAAATGGAGCAGCAGGAATTAGTAAGATTATAAACTCATTTATGAAGTATTTATCTTAAACCTTCTTTGAAGTTGGAAGGATTTTAAATACAACAGTCCCTTGACTTGAAATTCAATCCTTTCAACTCTTATTATTTGCTTCTTAAAGTTGCTACAGACTTTTGGGTCAGGTATTCTTCTTACATACTGGAGACAAAAGGCTTTGATTTAGCTGTTCACACAGAGTCTATACAGGAGCCTAAATTGTAGATAATCCTTAAGCACCTATGCAGGAGCAGTGTGTTTCTCCTCTGATGCCATTGCTAAAGTCCTTCTCAATAAAGCACTTGGAGGCAATAAACTTGCAGCATCAAGTTTCATTCTCTTCCTCCTCAGTCAGCTCAGTAAAAGTCTTCCCACAGCAAAGAAGCTGAGGGAAAAAACTTTGAATTCTCAGGAAGGCAGGACTGAAAATGGTGAGTTTGACTTATTTGCAGTGACAAGAATGACTCTGATACTCTGCCCTGCAAAGGGATGAGCCATGCTGACACACAGCCATGACCATGTAGGCTGCAGATACCTCTACACCTGCTGGATTGCAGAGGGCTGAGGTGGCCCCAGCCAAAATGCAGAAGCAGAGGTTCAGCTGCAGCTCAGGGCCCATGTTTCCACCCAGGTGATGCTGGGCAAATGCACAGCTTGTTTCTCGTGCAGCAGATGCAAAATGCCCAATACACACCAGAGCCTCTGTACCTGTGCTGCAGCACAGCTGATCTCTTAAACATTAGAAAATACCTTAGTGTTTTGAACAAATTTTTTTTTTTCACTAAAGCAATATTTCCTGAAGAGGAAAAGAAAGGAAAAAGATGATAATAGATACCAAGTCAGAAGTCAAATTCCCCATCTAGTGAATTTGTTGCTCATAGCTCTTAATCCATATTTCACACTGCATTAATTTACAAAGGTTTGCAAGTGAAAGGTACAAAAGTGATTTTAGTATTAGAGAAAGATGTCCTAAACCAGGACACTTAGGTTCACCCATCCAGCTAATGGAAGAGATTAGAATCCACTTGGATTGCTGTTGTGGGAGTACTGATGTACAGGAAATGTCCTGCTTCTGAAAGGGCTCTCCAGCCTAGAAAAGGATAACAAGAACCAGGGTCTGGAAGTGAAGACAAAGCTAAGTTTGAAAAAAGGACATGTTTTGCATTAGCATTTCCATGTAACTGCTGGGAAAAAAATCCCAAGGGAAATGATAGATTTTCTACTTGTTTGTCCTTAAAGCCACCACAGCTTTCTGAAGTAAATGTTATGTTCTAACACAAGTTTCTGGGCTAAACAACAATATCTGTTTGTAAATTGGAATAATGAAGGACACCAGAGGACAAAATAGGTGATTAAATGTTCATTTAGCATTTAAAATCTTCCAGGTTTCTGAAGCTGCTCTCGTACCTGGTCTGAGTAGGGCTGTAGGGATGCAGAATTCACTCCAATATATTATTTTTATTATATATTGTTACTATATGTTTGCAATTTATTATTATTTATTTGCAATTAGAAAGGTGCAGCAGCTTATTGCATTTTTAAGGAACAGGGCATTACCTTGGAGAGAAAATATATTCTCAGTGCAGTCATGTTTGACCTGGTAATGACATGACCCCAAACAAGGGCTTCAGTTTAAGCTTTCTAAAGAAAAAGGTATCAGAGAAGAATTTTATCCCAGTTTGAACTGAGATTACTTGAGATACTTCCAATATGATTTCTTTCTCTTTCTAAAGAACATAAATCCTCTAACACTAGGGCTGTCCTCTGCATTAAGAGTCAGAGGTTCTGTCAACACAACTTTGCCAAGACTTTGTCTTCACTTCATCTCCATCTACTTTAACAAGATGCCACACTGAAATAAGATGCATCCTGGCAATGTAGAATTTTACTATCTAACACTTTTAATAATCTCCCTCCCTCAAGAAGCATCCTCTGATTTTCTGAAAGGAAAAGGCATTTCTCCTAGAAATCAATAAACTTTAGAGGAGATAAAAAGCTCCATTGCCTTTTTCTTTTTCAATTTAAATCCTATGAGAAAATCAAAGCCAAACTATTATGATCTGTTCTCAGGTTCTCTAACATTTATTAACAAAAATGTTGTCTTGCTTCTTTCCAGGGTTGTAGTAGAAAAAAAAAAACCACAATCTAGTGTCAAGAGGGAAACTTGGCCCTAATTCAGCACTGTTATGAACAACTATTTATGAAACATTTGCTGAAAAATCATATATATGCTTATATGTGTAGCTGAATCAGGACTTTTCCATGTCCCATTATAGATCACATTCAGCCTTTTTTCTCAAGCACAACTAGAATTTGACTCAAGGAGATGTTTCAGCTCACATTTAACCCTTCCCTACATCCAAGATAATTAATTAAGATACCTAAACTGTGGTTGGCTCAGCCACTGGTGGAAACACCTCACTCCTCTTGGCATGGGCAGCACAGGGGTACAAATGTCCCCCCACTGTCCCAGCCCACAGTCCCCAGGCCCCTGGGAGTGTAACCAGCTGTTTGCCAGCCTGGCAGAGAGGAAGGAACCCCAGTGGGATCAGCTTCCCAAGCCCCACTGATCCATGAACACCAGCAAACCTCCAGTGCTGCCATCCAAGGGAGGGTGGGAAGAGCTGCTGGCACTCTCTTTGCCAAGCCAGCCCTGCAAACCTCTTCCCAAGGGAGGAGTCCTTGGAAACCACTTATCCCAGCCCCTTCCATCATCATCCTCTCTTATCAAGGAAGTTGCTATTTTGCCTGTCTTTTGTAAGGGTATGTGGTGATAAAATGAAGGTCTCTGTGTTCTTGCCTCTCCATCTAGCTCCACTAGAATAACAAAGATACAAAAGCTTAATGCTGGGAGATGAAAATTACAAAAATTAATGGCAACTGAGCACTCTCCATCTGATTTTATATCACGCTCTCTCCCTCCTCTTTTCTGTGCTTTCTCTTGAGAGTGGAGCTCTGTCAATTATCAGGCATCAACCAAACCAGAAATTATTGAGATATGTCTATCTGCAGCTTTCCTTGTATTGTTTTCTCTCTGTTCTCTGTGCAAACCACAGGCAATTAATTTTTGCTTCTGTTTTCTGTCACTGTGTGTTTCTTTTTCACCATTTTCACAATTAATGCATCTGAAAGCCACACAGGATGCTTCAGGTACCACACAGAGAGCACTGAGTTTTCAAAAGTGAGGGCAGCAAACACAGTGCAGGAAAAAAATAACAAAATATGCTTTCTTCAGTGACAAGCTTTGCTCACACTGTGAAATGAATGAAATCCTTTCTTCATTTGAGATAAAACATTTTATGCTTAGAACTTCCCCACAGCACTTCTCTGCCTGGTTCAGAATTTAGATTATGGACATTTCATTTCTGTGACATGTAGCTCTATTTAGAGCACATCACTTCCCTTCTTTAATTATATTTTGTGTTGGCCACAGCGGAGCTGCAACTCTGATGCTCACTCCATGAAATCCAGTGAAGGGACGAGCCCCATACAAGGCACATCTTGCCCTAATTTCAGAGACCAAGGAAAACTTCCCATGGGAATGAAATGGAAGAATTCATTTACTTCCCCTTTCATCATCAGGAGTGAGGAAAGGGATGGCATCCTTTCTCCTTCTTTCAGTTATCTTCCCATGAAGGTTTTTTTGCTCCTGAAGAAAAGAATTTTTCTTTTTATTCTTTTTCCCCTTTAAGGGCAGTTGCAATATTGCTTTAAGATCTATGTGAGGGACAGTGCCTAAGAAACATTCCTTTAACTTCCTCCTCTAACCTATGTTTGATAAGGGGAATAAAGTGTGAATAAAACCAAGCTCCATGTAAGAGTATGGAATAAATACATTTCCTCTGAGTAAGAAAGTCTGAGAGTGGATATGTACTGAAGAAGCTTGGTTAATATTGCTGCTATAACATGTAGAAGTAGAAGGGTCATAAATCAACTTCATCATAGCTGTAGGAAAACTGCCTGGAAAAACAATCTAATGCAACCTCACCATGGCAGAATTGCATGAGAAACCTCAGGAAGCCCAGCTGTAACTTCATAAGAAAATTAGATGTCTTTGTTCCCTAGACCTTGCCTTTTGTCCAAACTAAAAGTGACCATTTAAATTGTTCCTTCAATATGACTTGCAAGCATATAAATGGATGCACACATTTTGATATTTCCTCAACAAGGAAAATTTACTTCTGTGCTGCTTGTATACAGATGAAGATTTGATATTGAACAGGTTTTAGTAGAAGATTAATTGATATTAATTAATTTGCAATGAACTTTGTTTTGTGAGGCACCTTACAGTACTAATGCATTTCCAGCAAAATTTATTTAGAAAATGCAGTAGGCAAAAAGTCCATTGCAAATTTACATTTTGACACTCTTACAGGCACTCCTTTTGCTAAAAAATTTAATCTAGAAGGTACAAAGAGTAAAATGGATGGTATATTTATCAGAAAGAGCACATTTCTGATCTGCTGGCAGCATCTATCCACAGTATCCATCACGTGAACTGCTAAATGTGAGGCCCAAGCAGCATCTCTTTATTACTCAGCTTATATTGTAATTAGCAGTGGAGATCTGTGTGGTTACAACCACCACACCCCATTAACCAGAGGGTCACTATGGCACCACAGGCACCACTCCATCACCCAGGGCGTTCACAAGGTGGGATACTCTGGAAAAGAGCAAGTCCCTGGCAGCACCCTGGCATGGATGGTGTCATTCAGGCTTGTGAGCTGTTCCCTGCTGCCCCCAGGCCGTGGCAGGCTGCTCTGTAGGCACTGGCACTGCAGGGATATTCCTGTAGACATCAATTCCAAGCCAAGGCACAGTGCAAATAAATGAGTGGGACTCCTTCAAACCCAGCATCCTCACCCAGCTACCAAGCCAGAGCCTGTTTGGATTCAGAAGGACTTTGCTGTCTCAAACCCAGAAGTTTGGGACCCAGGCTCCCTGCAGTAAAGATGCTCAGGTTATGCCTGTACCATGGAATTCAGGAGTACTTTCCCAGTCTTGGCACTACCTGGAAAAAGAACCATCCTTCTCTCCTGTCCCTCATTCCACGTGGAACCAGGGCACTCCAATCAGCTCCAGATGAAAGCTTTGATGTCCTGAGGCCACTCATAGCCTCAGGGTCCTGCACAGTTATCTTGGAGGTGATCCTGGTTGTGATTCCTAGCAGGAACCAGGAAGATTCTTGGAACAAGGAAGTGTCTTGATCTGTCCTTGGAAGTAATGATCCCAGCTCAACCTGAGCTGGTTGAATGTAGAACTGTACAGGTTGTGGTTCAGATCTCAGCCCAACCAGTTCTCAGGAGGAGCACCTGTGTCAGCTGTAGATATGCAGAGTGACTTTTATTCTGAACAGGATTTTTATTTGAGTTGGCACAGCTCAAAAATGAATGGCCTTATTTTTGTCCCTGGAAGGAATAGAGCTGTATCTCCATGTGCTTCCTCAAAGAGCACAGTTAGAGCTGAGTCAGCTCTGCAGTTCTGGCATGGAAAACCCACAGCCCAGGTGGCCAAGAGCCAGCTGCCCTCAGCACTGCTTTATCTCACACGTGCATTTTTCAGGAGGGAGGAATTCTGTCAAGTGTTGGCACTGTAAACCTCAGGAGAAGAACACCTTTGATGTCAGCTGGGTAACAAACCAAATTACACCCTCTGGGAGAGCAGAGCAAGTAGATAAAAGCAGCAGACACGAGGTGAGACCCAGAAGAGCAATCCTCACCTTAGCAGTACTGATGTTTTACAGGTGCACTGTTGAGCTCTCCACACCTCCAGCTCCCACTGACATCATGGTGCAAATGTTTGCAAAAGGGTGGTGGGCCTGAGTCTGTGGCCATCTGAGATTCTGTGAGGGGGAGCTGACTGCTTTTTCCAGAGGAAACAGAATAATGCACAAGGCAGCTACTGTAATGAAATTGTTCAGCCTCACTTCATACCAGGAAAAAGATCACTAGAAAATGGTTGCTCAAACCCATGTTTCCAGTACAGAAATTGTGACTCTCAAACAGAAGGTATAAAACATTTACCTCTGTTTGGAGCAGCCAATATCCCAATGGTCCAAGCTCCTTTGCAGTCAGAGAAGAAACCAAGGGGGAATGGTACATCGACCCACGTTGGAAAGTGGGTCACCAATGGCCCAGGTTTTGAACTATTCTGAGGTTTCTCTGTTGAATTTTCCGATGTAAGATTATATATATTTAGTTAGTTAGTTAGTTAGTTAGTTAGTTAGTTAGTTATTTTTTAATTCTGATCCTGAATAAAACCTTCAAATCCTCTTTTTGTGTGTGTAAAGTACACTGTTTTGTTTCTTTTCTGGCAAGGCTGTCAGTTCCTTTGAGGAGAGGAAAGAGGGAACCCACACAGCATATGGTGATAGTTGCCTGCATTGCTGTTCCCAAAGAAAGCTGTCTGGCTGCCCTAAAATAAAGAGACACAAAGCATGTGAGGAGAAATGCTGCAGTTTAGCACCAAGGATTATTTCAGACACCACTTTTCTTTTCTCAGGATATGTTATAAAGACTCAACAGGACAAGATATTTAAACATACACTTAAAATAGTGAATATTCCTGTGTGAGTCACTGAAATTACTCAATCTAGTAACCTCTCAGATTCTATATGCTAAATAATGCAGTTATAGTAGACATGCTGGTACATTCATATTCCCAAGATACCTGGGGACCTGTACCACAGCCCTCAGTCTGAGTCCTGACCTGGTTAATGCTCGTGACACCACCTTGAGCAGTGTCTCAGCTACCCCTAAAACCTTTTGCCTCTTTAGGATCATCATCAGATTTACATGCAGTGCAAATGTACTTGAAGAGGACTGCCTCAAGCCTTCTCCCTCAGGTGTGCTCCTTCAAAGGCTGTGCTGAGGTTGGCTGTGAATGGTCCCTGTCAAGAGTATTTGCCAGCAGCACTTGCTTCCAGCCTTGCTGGTGGTCAAATTCCTGACAGAACACCAAGAAACCAGGAGCTTTGCAGCTTTAAATCAAATGCCATTGAAAATTATCAGCAGCCTCCTTACCCCTGGTTATCAAAAGGCCTTGGGAATGAGCAGTGACAGACAACAAGAGCTGTCAGAAGAGCCTTATTCCCTGCCCTTTCTCTTTGCAATCACTCACCTGGTGACCACAGACCCTCTGATTTAAGTGTGGGAGTTGTTAATGTAGCAATTAGTGCAAGAGCTTAGAGAGGGCAAGGTCTCTGCCTAACAGCAGAGATGAGGTACTTGAGAATTTTGCTCATCATTTAAGTGGATTATCTGTGGGCCTGGTTTTCTTGGTTCTCAGGCAACCTTAGGTCTAAGTGCAGATTTAGATAAATTGTGAGGAACTACACATTTTCAGAGATGATTCATCTGATATAGTTCAGATGTCTATTCTACAGTGAGATTATCATGTCTTAGAGTCCATTGAGTGACAGATGAGTTCTACATTGACAAGAAAGTAAGCCTTTAGTGTAACTCACAGGGAGATAACTCCACTGGAGCTACCTCCTGCTAGGCAGAGTCCCATGCTAAATACCTGTCCCAGCAAATTCACTCAGTCTGAGCCCCAGGATTTTTGACTCAAGCCACATGTGAAAGGTGAATGTGCCTTAAACCAGCATTTTGGGATTCCTCTGTTTACATTTAAGTAATATTGCTGTCAATAAAAGAAAAGTTTGTTTTCATTTCATTAAGCAATTGAGTACCTGTTCTGTAGATCTTATACAGGGGAAGAAAAGCAGTTGGGTATCCAAGCACTATAAATCAGCTTAATCACTCTACTTATCTTGAGTGGCTATATATGGAGTGGCTACAACAAAGAATTTGGCTGATCATCTTTCTTCAGCTGTCAGGTGCTCTGGAGCAGTGGAAGATTTCTCTCCTTTACAAAGAGCTCTGCAGCTGCCAAACGTCCAAAGCAATTCAGGAACCTGTCATAGGCTTTCCTGTGGCAGCCCTGAGTCGAGACTCACTGCAGAGGGGAAGGAAATGAACTTGCCTTGCTCTTTTAGTATGGATGTAATCAGCATCATTACCCAAGGGAATTGAGCTGTAAATCTAATGTCAACTTCAAGGTTAGTATCATCCAGAGGACTTCCTAGGGAGAGACAGGTTCGCTGTGGTGAAGTATTTTGACGTAGTACTGGTGTGTTACTTTTGACTGTGCAGCCCTGCAGCTCCACAGGCTGGTACCTCAGTGGACGTTTCCTGCCTGTGGCCCCTCAGGAAGGTGATTTGGAAGACTAGGACAGCCTGCACTGAAAATCCACGTGTCAGAGGAGGGGCTGAATTGTAGTGTTGGGGGTAGAGTGTTCAGCTGCAGTTCTCCTTGGCCCTCATGGTCCCAAATCTGAATAAGAATGTGTCCTCATGGCACAGAAATTTCAGAACTTGGGGTGGCCCCTTCTACACCTGCAATACCATCTTCTCTGCAGCCCAGCCTGTGCACAGCATTCAGCCTGCTTTTCACATGTCCTTGTGATGAGATTTATCCTGCAGTATCCAGAACACTGACCAATGTCAGGGTGAATTCCTTCATTCTGTCTTCTTTGCTCTGCCAGTTGTTCTGAAGCACAACCTTCTTCACCTGGGGCTCCTTCAAGTTCCTCTAGGAAGTCTTGAAGTGAGATGTGCCCCTCTCCCACCTCTAGATGCCTGTCTGGGAGTGGGTGTGTGTCTTTCCCTCTAGTTTTCCCTTTCTATTTCTGCAGTTCTCCAGGGAGAGCTGTGGTCCCTCAGCAACCCCAGGGCTACAACAGGCTGTCAACATCACCACAGCCAAGCAGTGTTCACCTGAAGACCTCCCTCCTACTGGGTACAATCTTCCCCACTTTAGAGAGCCTTCAGCACTCCTTGCCTTCTCTGACTGTCTGCTGCCTCTCAGCAGTGGCCTGATGACAGATGTCTTGAGCTGACTCTCCCTCAAACAATCCTCAGATGGGCTCATACCCAGCTCCCAAGAGGAGCTTGGCTTTTGTCATAACTTTAAGCACAAGCTTAATGGTGGCAGACAGACAGGGATTCAAACACCTGTTAAAACTGAGTGCACCTTGCTGTTCCTGGTTAAATGATGACTGGTCATGGGTTCTACTGGAATGGTGGCATTTCTGAAAGAAGCCAGAGAGCTTTCTCCAGAATTGCTATTCCCAAAAGCTGCATTCATTCTCTTATCCCCTTTCTTATGAGCCTGAAACCAGAGGTTTCAAAATGCCTTTCTGGTGAAGGCAGGGATTTCAGCACTCAGAGATGTTACAGGCAGTGACCTCCTATTTGTTGTAACAAACACTGAGGCACTCACTGAGCACAGGCTGAGAGTGGCTACAAACAGAGAACAGAGGTGGCACTCTCTGTGGAACATGGTTTTACATCACAGATCAAAACACAAGACTGAACAATATAATAAACAAAAGGTGCTGTTAAGCAGCAAAATCTCATGAAAGAGACATGAGGGGGTTTCGTTTCCTCTCCCAAGAATGCTGAGTGTGTTTCATCTTTAAGTGTGAAATCTGGTTTATTTTACTAACAAATCTCAATCCCAAACTGTCAAAAAGTCTTCAAATGTTCTTTCCCCTTCCCCTCTCCTGTGCACATTCCCTTCCCTTTCTTTTTTGTCCTCTCTGAATAACTTGAAAGTGAATACTCATGTTTAAACACCTGTGATTGAATATTTTTCTATCTAACTCAAATGAATCTATTCCCAGTGCATTATTTTATGCCTTCAAATCTCTATACTTGCTGATGTTGAATGGACATTACAGAATCCTCTGTTGGAATTTCACCACATTCTCTAAATTCTCAGAATAAATTATCACAGTAATTCCTTGTACTACTACTATACTACTACTACTACTATTACTACTATTAATAATAATAATAATAATTCCAAGAGGACAAATTTTGCTCTTGTTTTATTCCCATGTAAACCCACGGGCAAAATTTCAGTCAAAATACTTCAAAGCAAGATCTGGGTAACAAACTCAATTTTGCAGAGCTCTCAGGACCAGATTTTTCTAAGCTGAAGCTGAGCCCTAAGGCATATTTATGCACATGGAGTTTCACCCTTGTGCAGTCAAATCATGTAAACTTCCATTTATAAATGATAGGATTTACACATGCAAGGGCTGTAGTTGTTCTTGTAAATAAACAGCTTGTGAAGGCACTTGCAATTATCTGCAGCAATAGTGGGCCTCTTCTCTGGCCTGATGGCTTTTTTTACCATATTTAGGTGGGAAATAAATTTCAGCATGACTTTAATATAACCCTTTTCATCATAACTGCATGGCTCCTTCCACTGTCTTCAGCTGAGATGCTGACTGTGCAGCTCAAGAGCTTGGACTATTAGCTCTTCTCTCTCTCCAAAGGAAGTTTAACATCCTACAGTTAGGCTGAAAAATGGGTAGAATGCATGTTTCACTGTACCCTCCTAAGTTCAATTTCTGCAATATAAATTCAATTTCTACTACATAATGCAAGCCAATAAGACTAGAAACTGCTTTTGTAGAAAAGCAGATAATAGCTTCTCCCTAGATTGCTTCTTGGCATAATAACCTTATTTGGTGGCATCTCATCACAAGACTGATGGGGCCGTGGCTCTTTGTGGAGAATGGGTAATGAAGCACTGCAACAAGGCCCTGACATAGTTTAATTGGGAATAAATACATTTTATGCTAACTCCTAACATACAGGAAAGAGATTTGCAATGTAACACAGTTCCCTCTTTCTTTCTTCTTACCGTTTTTAGCATGCAAATTAATAATCTGTAACATACAATTATAATAATTGGAATTCTAGTATATAGCAGGCATGAACATAATTTAAATGAAGCAGAGCTGCATGGTGACAGCAAGAAATCTTAACTTTCATGGACAAGTATAGTTATACCAGTCATCATGTTTGTGTGATTTCCTGGAGTCAGTTCTATCCTGATATGGTTCCATATATATGTATCAATTATTGATGATATTGAGCTAAACAAATATTGATATGTCTTTCATCAATATAATTGCCTTTGGAAAGTTTGCCTCCTGCACTGATTCCTTTCCACAGGTTGAATAGTGACAGTGCTGTCCAGATCTAATTTCTTCCTTTGGAGAGGGTGTCTGGAGAGGTTGGAGCTGTGTTTTAATCTCCCCAGTCCACCTGGCCCACAAAGGATTTGAATACTTGGCCCTTGCACTGCTAAATGGTCTGGCATCATCTCAGTGTCCTCAGAAGGAATTTCACAGCCCAGGTGGGAAGGTGTTTGCAAGAGATCAGCAGGCAGATGTGTTCCCTAAATCCCACTTTCTCTATGGTCCAGGCACTTAATGCATCACTTTCCTCCATTCAGTATTAATTCCTGAGCTCTGTTCTTTCCCTGATAAATACAGCAGAGATCAATGCTGCCTTACAAAGGAGGCAGCAGGAGGGTCAGTTTATGTATCACACATACCCTGTGTTGGATAATTCAGCAGCCATAAAGGACCCACATCACCCTGGAGGGTACAAAGCCTTCAGTGCTCACAGGCTGCAGATGGTGGGCAGGCAGCATCCTCCTGCCTCTCCTCAGCTGCTGCCACAGAGTGCCTAAACCAACAGCTGCTTGAGCCATGCCCTTGGATTTAGAGGATTTGTATCCAAAAGTTATGGAGAAGCTGCAACAAGATAAAATGAGGGTGACTGTCCTGGTTCCCAGCCCTCCCTCCCCTAAAGGAGCCCCACACACATCCCAGGTTCACCCCTGGCCTCAGGGAAGGAGAGGCACCTGTAACACCAACAGTGAAATAAAGCTGAACCCAGCCCCAGCAGGTCCTGCTGGAGTGATTTAAGAAGCTGGTTGTTTCTGGAAGGTGGAGACCACGTCCAGGCCAGGCTGTGAAAGGAATAAAACTGGTGGTTTTCTGCAGGACAGCCTCAGCAAGGCACCTCCAGCCCAGGGTGTGAGAGGCAGGTGGACAAACACAACCTTCCCTGCGTTCTCCAGACACTTCTCCTAACTCTCCCTCCACTGAGAACTGAGATGTTTGGGGACTTTTAGCATTCAAATTAAACATATTCTTTACCCCTTGATGAAGTGAGAGGACATCAGTGAGAGCTGAGTCTTTCTTTGGATCCAGTCTTGTATATCTGCCTCAGAAAATAGGGAAAAAAGCCTTTTTGAGTGTAAACACACTGAAAATTGCAAGAGGCATAGCTAGATGTCATGGTAATTGGAACAATGACTCAGTTGGGCAGAATCAGATTCCAGGGAAATCTCCTTCCCAGAGAAAATCAATCTGAAGGAAAAATCAAATCAAAATCATGAAGAAAGCAGAATTACAATGGAGAAAATTCAAGTCCTCCACTTCCCAGAGCCTATAAAAAGAACAAACCTATTTGAAACTCCACTGAAATGGTATTACCTTCTTATCAAACAAACTGCAAGAGAATGAAAAGGCAGTAGTTTTATTTATACAATCTACATTTGTACCTGTTTGGGTTTTTTGGTTGTTTTTCTTTTTTTTTTCCACAAAGGGTACAAGCTCCATAAGAAAAATCTCTTGAATTTCAATTTTTTGCTGACTGAAATAAAATACTGAATACTTGTAATCTCTACTATTTTACTATTTATTTTTCTATTTAGAGACACTTTTGAATCATAATTTCTGACTACCTGAGTTCACCTAAAATCAGGTTGCTATACATGTTAACTTTGTTTTTCTGTATTCTAATAACTTTTACAGCATAAAGAACTTCCTGTTTAGTCAACAGATTCTTCCCTATTCAATCAAGCTTACTGAGTTCACAGAAATGCTGGACATTGCACTCAAGCTGTCACAGATGACAGCAAAAAACTGCTTAGGTCTAAAACCTAAATTAAAAATAGTTTCAGTATGAAACTTGAAAACTAGCCAAAAATGGACTGCAGTTCACATTTTCTAACCCACTCCACAACTACAAAGGTATAACTCAGTAAGAACAAAAGCTTTGATTAGTCTCTGGAGATCAAAATAGGTTGGACTTTGTCATGCAGAGAACAAGAAACAGCTTAATAGGCTGAAATTAGGATCACCTACTTGTCGACTCACAAGAAATCTATACCAGCATCATCCATCTGGAATCAGCAGCTTCAGAAGAAATTAAATAGATACTGGCAGACAGACCTGTGGTTGGTCCCTCAACTCAGTTTGCCAAATATGTAGATAAAAATATAGACAAAGATAGACATGATTGTGCTGTGAATGTCTCTGTTAATGAGTATACATTGATCTGTTTATCTCAAAAACTTTTTGCAGGAACTGGACATTTTTAAGCAGATTGGATAGAGAATTAAGAGTCTCAGAGTTATTATGGAATTCATGTAAATAGCTGGCCTGGGAAAAGAAGGGTCAGGACTGTAGCAATTCCTTATTGAGGAAAAGGATGTGGCATGAAGCCAAATTGTCCTGGAGAACCCAAGTCAAGGACAACTGTTACAAACAGCAGCAGAAAATGCTTCAGCTGAGCCTTGTCCTAAGAGCCCAATTTCCTTTTCTTTAATGTTTGTGGTGTGTCTCACCCGAATTCCTCCATATTCTTTTTCCACTGATAAGTTTTCTATCTTGGTTGTGCTGCATGGTATGAGAGAAATACAAAAAACATTAATACAAAAAAAAAACATTAATTGCAAGCAAGAGAAAGAAAAAAGTGTAATCTGGATGTAGACTCACATTTAGGTTTTTGGGAGTTTTTTAGTTTGGGGGTTTTGTGGGGTTTTTTTTGTTGTTTTGTTTTTTTATTATTATTAATTTTTAATTGTTGTTTTTGGGTTTTTTTTTGGGAGAGTGGGTTTTTTTGTTTGTTTTTTGTTATTACTATTATTACTATTATTATTATTATGTTTGTTTGTTTGTTTGTTTGTTTGTTTGTGGTTGTTTCTTGTTTGTTTGTTTGTTGGTTTTGGTTTTGGTTTTGGTTTTTTTTTCCCAGTAAGCATCACTTCTTTTTTGTTTTTCAGCGTTTTTATTTTTCACAGTGGCATTTTTTGGCAATTTCTAATGCTTACTTTAGTTTCTCTGCTTCCAAGACCTTGGTGTGGCCCTCAGTGTCAAATGGGTAAGTGATTTCATTTATTGCAGTCAATACACAACAAAAAGAAAGAGCAGTTGTGCTCCTGATTGTAACACTAAAGAAATTTATGTGCTGAGTGACTCCTAAGAGTCTTTATCCAAATAACTCAGGTGATCTGGGCACTCTGCTGACTCAGGTGAGCACTTTCAGCAGCTGGATGCTGTGAGATCCCATCTGCTCTGAGCAAGGCACAGAAATCCTGATCCCTCCTCTCTCTACCTTTTACCATCCCATAGACCCATCCTGAGATGGCCTTACCAGAAGTTTTCCTGAGAAGAACATAAGACCAGGCCCAGTGACTTTAAAACAACCAGAGTCTAGTTATTTTACAACAAATAAATCTGTACTTGCAGAGATTGTCAGTGCTGGGTGCTGTTTGTGTCTAACACTTAACGAAGAAAATAAGAGTTTTATATCTGTTATATTATAATAACTCCCCAATCAGTCCTGCACTGATTAATTCTGACTGTGGCAGGTCAGCAAGAGCACCCCAGTGGCTAAATTTATTTGTCAGATTAAGGCTATGTGTGTGTGTTGTTATGGAACCTCCCATGTGTAGTGCCAGGTGAACGTGTTGGGCTCGACCATGATGCTTCAGTCGATTATTTTGGGTTTGTTTTTTTTTCATTTTTAATAACTCATCTCTACAAGGACCACCTTCACTTCCCTCTCCCCAGACAGACTGTAATTAACACAGACCACAACCCCTATGAGGTATAACACCTTTAAGTACAAAAGCCACAATGTTTTTTTGGTTTAAAGGTCTGGATGACATTCCTTCAATATTAGTTAGAATTAGGCAGTGCCTGCTTGTACCGCAAGCTTTTTCATCTTATTGATGAATTCTTTAGCATTCCTATAAAGCATCTGTCCTGATTTCAGCCAGGAAAGAGTTTCTTTTCTTTCTTGCAGCAGGTATAGTGTTCTGTTTTGGATTGACTATTTGCTGTATCAACAACATTACAGTAAAATCACCCAAAATAATCAAGAATGAATTTTGGTGATAGAACCAGACTAACACAGTGGTGATGGAACCATAACTGGCTTCATCCTGGAACAATCCAACACTGTGTGTGTATATCAAAAGACAGGAAAGGTGATCATAATTACTTGGCATGAACTGGAAAATGTTGGACCTGGGCATGACATCACAGCATAGAATTAGGGGTTATACTGTTCTGGTTTTGGCTGGGATAGAGCTAATTTTCCTTCTGGTGGCTGGTACAGTGCTGTATTTTGGAATAATGTTGGCAACTGCACTGAATTTGCATGGCAAGGGGTTGGTAGAGGAGACCAGAGACATTGTGTGGTGAACTGACCATAACCCTCATTCCCTGTGCCCCTGTGCCACTGTGGGGGAGGAGGGAGAGAATTTGGGACTAAAGTTAAACCCAGGAAAAAGGGATGGGTGTGGGGGAAGGTGTTTTAAGATTTAATTTTCCTTTCTCATTATCGTATTCTCTTTGATTGGTAACCAATTAATTTCCCCAAGCCAAGCCTGTTTTGCCCAAGATGGCAACTGGTGAGTGGTGATCTCACTTGGTTTATATTTTCTAACTTTTTATTACTATTATTATTA